>CM040432.1:117630527-118230527 GCA_022702705.1 Papilionanthe hookeriana x Papilionanthe teres | reverse complement strand
ATGCTTTCTGAGTAGATTTACTTACTTTTCCTTGTGGTGACGTAGTAGATGTGTAGGAATGTGGATAACATACTGAAATGGTTTATATTCCTAATTATGATGATTTCCTTTTGCACTTATTTTACTTTTCAATCTAGCCAATTGATTTCTTAAAATGTGTTGTAAACTTGTAAGGACTCTTAAGAGCTACAACATGGACGACTAGAAAAATCGCATTGAACTAGAGGGTATGAATCAAAGTACATTGTAGGGAGATGCAAATAAATAGAGATATATTTTAATTGGGTTCAAAGTGACACTTAAGTAATTAAGGTCATTTTAACCAAGTATCTTTATGCACTCGAAAGAGGAAAAAAGGATTTATGCTTCAATTTGTCACTAAACTTGACCATATTTCACATTTAGGGTTTAGGGCCATAAACCATATTTCACATTTCTTCCACTTCCACACTATACTATTATCACTGTAAGGAAAAATATCCTTTGCACTTGGCAAAACCACTTCACATATCGTAGTTAGAAATCTTATATGTGTAAATTTAAAAAATTGCAGTAGGTTTGTTAGCAAAACTCTAATATTTCAAAATTCCAAACTAAAAACAAATTTAGTTGACTAAAACATCCTACTTTGGCTTCCTATTGTTTCGTGTAGGTTCAACATTCCAAACTCTTTAGAGCCCTATATTATTGAAACAATATGTATGAATCTTCATTGTGTA
Source organism: Papilionanthe hookeriana x Papilionanthe teres (assembly GCA_022702705.1). NCBI lineage: Eukaryota > Viridiplantae > Streptophyta > Magnoliopsida > Asparagales > Orchidaceae > Papilionanthe > Papilionanthe hookeriana x Papilionanthe teres. Next base: position 118,229,808 of record CM040432.1, on the reverse strand, counting down.
GGAAAATCCGATTTTAATAATTTAATCAATTTGCTAGGGACCTACATTATTGTGATAATAGCTGAGATGGATCAGACTTCAAGCTTCTTTTAATAACTCTTTTCAATTAATATGTGGATATCAAACTGTTAGGGATAAAAATAGAATAATAAAAATTTTAGTTTATAAGGCTTCATTATTGATCTTAAGAGCAAAACTAAAACTAAAACAAAACCATCCCAAACCACAAGATATAAATAAACATAAAGGAAATATATAAGAAGCAACCCATAGTAACTAAACAAATAGAAGAAAGAAAATCAAAATAAGAAAATATTAAAAAAGATGAGATTTAAATCCATATAAAACAATAATATTATTAGGCAAGTCCTTGAATTTCCAATTTCCACTTTTATAAATTATTAAAAGGTGTGATTTTTTTTTAAAATCCTAGCATTTCTTTCATTCCAAGTATAAAATTATTTGCAAAGCAAGTGGATGATATCTTTTTTGAATTTTACAATAAATATTATGAGAGTGATATAGAACTTGAAAGATATTAGAAGGAGCAACAAAAAATTTTCCATTATGAACACATTTGTTTAGGAGATAACGAGAGAATTGACATTCAAAAAAGAGATAATCATGAATCTCAAATATTAAGTTATTAAGAGAGATAGTAAGGTTCTTGGTTAATGTGAATGAACTTTGATATATATATCCCATAATGTAAAAAATTCAACGTCCAATAGATTTTAAATCTTAGGCATCAACTCGATATAAATTTTTAGCACTCATATACATAAAATATTATAGAATCTTAACTTTTTATGTGAAAAACTATTAATAAGGGAAAAAAATACTTGATTTGCCCCAATCGAACCAATACATTAAATTAAGTGTATAAAGATATTCTCTTCTCACCCCCTTTCAAAGAATATTGGTTAATTTATAATTTTGAAGATAGACATTTTAATAAATTTGGCCAACTTTACAAAACATTGTACTGGTTCGTGTTGATCCTTTAATCATTGGTCAATATTTAAATATTTAAGTGTTTTAATGATACCTGAATTAAATGATATTAGGCTCCTCTCATCAAGGTGCTTGATTTGATTATAATCATGAAAATTTTTGAGTTTATTTAATTCCAATTAATGTTCCAAAAGTTTTAATTATACTTGATCGCGGCTGTCTTAAATAAGTATTTAAAAAATATTTTCAGTTCAGTCACACAGTATAATCAGATTAATAAGAAAACAACAAATCAATACGCAAGTATACGCATCGCTCAAATAATACAAGATTCTAATGAAGTCCTGATTATCGATCCCACAAGAAGAACACAAATCTTTAAACACAGAAAAAATATATTGACAAATATATGTAACAAGTTTGGTCACTTGGCTGTCTAATGTAGGAACCAAACCAACCTCCAATACAAGCCAAATCCCTTCTTGCTCGCGGACGCCTTCATCGATAATTGATTTTTTGATTCAGGAGCCTCCTTGCACCTTACTCCAAACTTTCAAAACATGTCCAATACATAATCTTGTAATGACTTACAACGTATCACATTGGCAATAGACAACAACTTCCAACAGCTCATGTCGACAAGGGGATTGTACCAAAACCATCCAATAAGCTCATCCTATTCCCAATTCTCTATGTCCTTAATTTATCACATAGGCTCATATCCATTCATACACTAGATGCTAATAATCATTGCTCCTTCACCTTTGAGTCTTGTGGATGTTCCTATCAGGACCAAACAACTAACAAGAGGCCCCTCTCACCACAAAAGTTATGCTGATTAGCATTAGACAAATCCGATGTAATCAAGGGAAAATCTGGCGCTCATCGAGATTAACTTCAGATTTGCATGGGAAATAATTTGCCGTTAAAATCGTGGTTGGTAAGCATATTAACGTCAACATTTGCATTGAATATTTTCTTGCATCTGATTTGTCATTTGTAATTATCATCATTATCAAGTTTCACGAATAATTATCATTTCTTTTTGTGTCTGATATAGGTCGTTAAAAATTTTTATTGACTATGTTTGATACAAATTTACATCGGCATACTTTCGTCGACTATCATTTAATGTCATTCCATCAACTATGGGTTTGGCTCTAACTCTTCAACACTATTCTGACACAAATCAGTGAGAAATTAAAAATACAAATTAATGATTAGATTTTCACAAATATACACATAACAAATATTAATAACATAACCACTTATTTATCTATCATCACAACTGAAAAAAATACATCACCAACAAATGGAAAAAATGATAACAAACTTAATCAAGTAAATACAAACTAAAGTTTCAATGTTCATAAATATACAGAATGAATGTTCATATAAACAGAAATGGGAAAAAAAAAACATAAACCCTATGGCCAGGGAATACCATCAAACACATAATGAAACTCATCCTGCTTCTCATCATCGTCTACAACACTCATATGTCACTTGCCCACATGATCAAAACTCTCCGTCAGGCGTGCCGACCATTTGCAACCTTGCTGGCACTCACATACCCGTCGTAGCTCTTCATTCATGGCGCTGACCTTCCTGGCAAGCTCGTCATGTTAATTTTGTAACGAGCTAAGGCCACCCACAGTAACATGAGAGCGCTCAGCCTCAAATGCAATACCCTTTCGTGCCTAGGTCATACACTCTTCCTTTCTTCTTCCCCGTCGCATGCATCGATAGCTAAAAATCGAACTGAGCAGTGGTTGACTGCTAAATTTGATTGGCTATTGTTGCTAAGAACCTTCGATGACAATCAAATCGAGAATTTTTTCATTCATGCTTCAAAATAAATGTCTTTGACATATCCACATAGTAAGGACAAGTCAAATTTTTTGTTGTGCTTTAACCAAATAGCATCCACAAGTCGAGAAATCACTAATCATCCAAATAAGAGCAACTTTAAGTCGAAATATCTATTTCATAAATATCATATGTTAGCACCTTGTTTCCTGCAATAGCTGAAGTTCATCTATATGAGGTTGCAAGTGTACATCAATTGTATTGTTTGAGTTATGTAGACTTAGTATGATCAACATCAAAAATAAAGTCATACACATATTCAGGGATAGTTTATATCGTATGATAATCACTGACTAACACAATAAAGTGTTGTAGCGTGACTGTAAAGTGTGAACCCATCTATACACAAGCCAAGCCTAACAATGCATTGTTCAATTGCAAAGTCAGGATAACTGTGATTGAAATGTTTCTAGACTTCATTAGTTTACCAATATATCCGATACTGTGTCATGTCATGTGAGGAGTTGTGTGCATAGAAGCAAACAGTCGCTAAAGTTGTGGAATGGGGATTAACTAAAAGAGACGTTTGTATAAAATATTTTTCTAATTTTTACTCTTCCTCCCAAAAAATATATCAACACTGCAAAATCTGCATTTTGCCTCTACTGCATCTCCCTTATAATATACCATACAACCATTAACACAACAATCTATTTATTTAGATAGTGACCTAAACTTCGACACCAAATTCTTAGTTATGTACAAATATTTTGTAACTAAATTCTCTGCAAGTTTGTCTCTTTTGATGATATTGCTACATGATTGAAACATTCCCCAAATATGTTGAAATCAGATTTGATACTCAACATTCTTAGTGAGGCCGATAACTTTGAATGCGTACTATATCATTCCCACAAAAGTTATGGTGCAACATTTACTAAATCATAAAATTATTGTACTTCACTATTCAGTTATTGATCACCATCAAAACATTCCTAACAAAATGAGTCTTGCTGGCATCATCAATCATTTCCTTATATACGCCATAATCATGCTTTATTTTAGGAACATAGCTTGCTGAGACATGATTGTACTGAACATCTGGTTCAAACTCACCATATGAAGTCCAGTACTAATAATGGAGTATAAATCTCTTGTTGTATATATCCAACTTCACTTCTTGAGGCTTTTGGTATGCTTGATTCTTGTGCTCCACATAAGAGCATTAGAACTTGCCTTCTGAAAGGTAACGGAAAGCTGGGATGTCACCTGCAAACACCATAAAAGAACTCAGCAGTGAGCTTTTTTCTTCTTGGATACAATTTGTTACACATCAATGGTCTCACATTTTGAATATTCATCGACAACATAGATGTAGTTTTATTGATCGACATAATTAAATATCGGTCATACATACATTTCAATAGAGAAAAACATCTATAATAAAAATGGCAATACTTGAGCCGTATAATAGCATTTGACTAAGTGATTTGACTAATATGATCAACTATATTTTTTATCACGGTTGTAACTCATATGTCTCTCAATAATTTTCTACTCGTTTAATTTTTGAATTATATAAGTGGACCTGATATGTCATGAAATTAAGGTCAACATAAATTTGTCTCTATAGACAAATATTCTCCCCAGGTATACATTGTTTTATAGATGAAACAACTCATGATCGTCGATAAGGATTGTTCTGTTAGGTTGAGTCTACTACAACCTCTCGCTACATGAACTAGAGACCATAACAACCTAAAATTATAGTCATGGGATCATGCTCAAGCTTGTCGCTATTTCCCCCACCATTCTCTCTAAGCTCATAGTGGTAATTTCATAATTTTAAAATCAAAATTTGTTGCTATTATATGCTAGGTAGAATATTTAGAGCATAATGTAGCATATAATGACTAGCTTTAACTATAATACTTTTCCGTTATTAGTGGAGGAGATTAACCACAATGGCAAACATCTATGGGAAAACTTGAACCTAAATCTTCATTCTCATAAACTTAGGGCAAAATCTCTTGGTAATGTATTATTATTTCCCTCGTTTGCCTTTCAAAAAATTTACCCAGAACCACATGGAAAACTCTCTTACTCATTTTGTGCTTTTTGAGGGAGGTTTTCACAAATTTTCGAACACCGCACACTGTAGCCATCTGCTTAAGTAACTATAAGAAAGGCATTGTTTAATTCTTCCTAAAAGAAAAAAAAAATTATAAAAAAATGGCAATTTTCCAAAAAAAAAAAAAAAAAACAATAATTTTGCAATCACATTTACAAAATGCACATAATACTCGTCCCAAACAAACCCTAAATTTAAATAACAAGTTTTAGTTTTTAGGATTTATTTCAATCATAAAATAAATAATAACCTAAAAACTATTGTTTTTTGTGCTTAACATTATTGTGGGAATGCCCTAACAAAAATTCTTCATTCCACATAATTTGTCTTTAAGTTTCATAAATTAGTTATAATGGCATTTATGTCTTGTCATTCTTAAAAAATGAGAAGTACACTTAATCATTTATAAAAATAGAGTCATCAAATAATACAAACTTTTTTACTTGGAATTAAATTCAGCCATCTAAAATTTGTACCATTCAAGTGAAAAAAAAAATTGGGATTTTAAATCTTAAACATAAGTTCCCCAAAATCTAGTAAGAATGGTATCTCAAATACCACATACAAAACTAATTATATGCATTACATATTTAACACACAAATATCAATTTTTATAAACCTAGAATTGATAAAAAAAATAATAAAAAAAAATTTCATAAAGAGATGCACGAGAGAAAATAACAATACATTGCCGGAGATGCAATTTCGCTAGAGGAGAATGGTTAAGGATCTCGGAGCTGCTCGAGAGAGATAAATCGTTGTTAATTGCAGCACCGCACAAAATGGAAGAAGGACAGGAAGAAATAAGGCTGTGTCATGACGCAAATCTGAATTAATAGCGTCAGAATTTTTGACACAATTCTAATGCTAATTTCGATGCTAATATATTATGTTCATTTTTTTCAACAGGAAAAAAAAGCTCGATGATAAAGAGACATAAATTTGATGCCACTTTTGTGTTGAATTATAATCAGACGCTAATTCTAACACTAATTTACATGTTTCCTATAGTGCCTATGTTTTCACATATAAAGGAATTTATCCTGTTAACAACAACCTTGGATCTTTAGCTTCATCCTTTCAGTATGTCCTTATCTTCAGCTCTATTACTTCAACAACATAGGATAGACAGCTTGATCATTCCCACCATCATATTATCTCCCTTTTAGCCAAATAACTACTTAAGTATTATAGCTCTGAAATATTTCATTTTTATCGCGATGGTGAATACACCTACACTTCAACAACTCCTTATCCAATGGGATGTTCATCATGAAATTTTCTACCCCAACACTATGGAATAACATGGCCTTGCAAAGTGCTAACACATATATATCATTAAAACTATCCGAATTATGCTTTTGGTTGAGGCCACCCCATTTCTGTGGTTGACACCGTACAAATAGTAGTCAACCTTATCAATCGTCTTCCATGCCCTACCACTCATAATAACTCACCTGACCATCTACTCCACCAAAAATATATAAATTGTACTCATTTAAGAACCTTTGGTTATGCTTACTATCCTTGGTTGATACCTTACTTCTCCAACAAACTCCCTCGATCTCCAAACAATGAGTACTCCTTGTCTATCATTCTCGATATAAAGGATACCATTATTATCGTCCACCCACTAACAAAGTATACATATCTCAACATGTTAACTTCCACAAAACTATTTTCCATATTGGTCCAACATTCATCCCATTAAAACCTCCAAAATTTTTACACGATGGCCTCCCTTAACACTTGTTTCAACTTCTTCCAGAATTCACACACCCAACCATTCCATACCCCTCACCACGAATTCCTCTCTGCCGTCCTTTAAGAACCTACCCGCCTCAATCCCTACTGTATCATCAATGGCTAATTCCTACACTCCTCTTCACCTGCCCACCACACCCTAACCTACATATCCTATGATCACCTGCTCTAGGGCAGGAATCTCCAAACCAAAACAAAATCCTAGATTTGGCTCATACCCTTACACCAATCACTGCACCATCATCATTCTCTATAATAACCCAACATGAATGCTAGTGTTGTGCCATGTCCAAGAAGTTTCATATACTTAGGAATGGACTCATATCCCTCCATCTCCTCCTTAGGACGTACTTGGTTGTCATTTGTCATACAAGCTGAAGCTCAATCAAGTTAGTTTTATAGCTCGACATGAAGCTTGATTAGTTACCTAGCGTACACATAAGAAAACAACATTAATTATGACGAGTCTCATTGCTAAAATGACAATAATTGTTGTCTTCCTCACAATCTTCACTCATCACAACTAGCTGATTACTCAACTAGATGTCTCTAACAGCTTTCTTCACGAGCATCTTCATTAACCAATATATATGACACAACCCAAGGAGTTCATTAATCCAATCCATCTCAACTATTTCTGTCAACTGCACAAGGCCCTCTATAACCCTAAGCAAGCTCCAAATCAATGGAATAATATTCTTACTACTTAAATGACATCATTAGCTTTCACAAGTGCTCAGTGGATCTGTCTTCGTTTCTTCATGAAAACAAATCCACAAACATTTTTCTTCTCATCTACATTGATGACCTCTTAATCACTAAGAACAATCCCATCTTAATTAACACCACCATCACTTCACTCCACAAGAAGTTCCACATGAGAAATAATGCTCCATATCCCGATTTCTTGGCATTCAACTCCATAAAAACTCGTAGTTAATTCATTTCTCCTAATCATCCTATGCCGCCAACACACTTTAACATGCAGGCATTCTTTTGTGCAAACTAGCGCCCACTCATATTTCCAGTAAAACCCCTAAATTGCAACATTCAGACCAATTTCTCTCCAATCCTCAACTATAACATCATAAAATTGGATTACTCCAATACCTCACCCTTACTCACTTGTCTCTCTTTCGATTTCACGCTTCTAGTGCGATATATGCTTAAGTCCCTCCAATCACATTTTCAAGAATTGAAGCGTTTTCTATGCTACCTTCAAGAAAAAATCAACTTTGGTATTTCGATCACCTCAATTGATTCGCAACTCATTACTTAATTTCTCTGACTCAAATCAGGCTAGAGACATCTCTGATTGCAAATCAACTTCAATTTTCCGCATATTCCTAGGAGTGAGCCTATTCTCTTGGTCCTTTAAAAAGTAATCTATCGTTGCTCATTGAATGGAGAAAGAATATTGCGCCCTAGGCACAACCACTTCATAAATCATTGGATTTGATGTTTCTTTAAGATTTCCAATTGCTGGAGCTACAATCCACACAGTTATACTATGAAACCATCTCAGCTATCTTTTTGGTTAATAACATCTCATCTTTCATGCACACACAAAGCATACTAATGTAGACCACTACCACCTCATTCGAGACACCATCAAACCACCATAATCACAAATCATCATCTAGCATCCGAAGATCAAAATGTCGACACCTTCACAAAATAGCTTTTGCCCACCATATTTCATCAATTATATAACAAATTGACCCTTCTACATTGAAACATCAACTTGAGCGGGGATAATAACCAACCCCATCATATTCAACACACTTCCAATACCTACAATGAACTAATTTCCTCACACACTAAGCAGGACCACTACCTAGTTTCCTAACATTCTACTGTAATATTCACTTTGTCTCCCATCAGTTTATGTGCGTGCGTGCGTGTGCATTTTAAAAATATAATGAATGAGTGATTTCAATTGTTGTACTCTTCTATTTTCCACTTCTTCATTATTCATGTTATTCGCTTTCCTTCCCCTGCAAGCCATATAAATATGTTGTAAATTTAGCTTTTTTTTATTTAATTGTTAGCCGATTCATGTTCCCATTTAGAAATGCCATGATGACCTTACCAAAATTAACATTGAAAAAATGATTGACATATTATCATGAGAAAGTTATCATGCATCTTCTTATAAAAATAAAATATTTCACTCCTTATCATCAATTAAATAGATAAAACATTTTCCCCTCAATTTCTCCTCTGTAAATTAATAAGATAAACCATCTTTCAGTTCATTTCGTTTACTCATTCCTCTCTTTCAATTCCTTCAAACCAAACTAACTCCACATATTTTTATATATAAATATATATATAAATAATTAAGGCTACAAAAATAAATAAAAAATAATAATTCTTTAACATAATCAGATACAGTAAAAACCAATAATCAAAAGGAAGATCATACAAACAATGCCATCTGTATAGCATTAATCAAATGAAAGGAAAGGATAAGTTTAATTACTCTATTGAAATATTACTTAGTTGGAAAAACTATACCCATTACCTCAATTAAAAATCAATTTAACTAAGTGTGATGCACTGCTTCTAAATTAAAAAAAATAATAATAATAAAAAAAGATTTTGAATCTGTTCACCTTCTTCATTCAGCACTATAAAAGACCATTCACATTAGTTCTTCTAATCAACAACCTCTTACTCTTTCTCTGTAACCCTAAACTCTCCAAATGAAGCTCTTCAGCTTTCTTCTTCTGCTTACGCTTATTTCAGTACTGTTTTCTGTAGAGAAAACTGAATCAAAAATAGACAGAATTAGCAGCAGGAGAAACCTACAGGAAGGGATTACTAGTAATGGAAGTCCAGTTTATCAAGGGATAAACAGTGACGGGCATCACACCATGGATGCACAGACATGGGAAAAGATGCATCCTAAGCTCCCAAACTAGCTTGAAAGCTTAAGTAAGACCAGGGTTGATTCAGCTTATAAGAACATGGAAACTACAGAAACAAAGGTTGAAGGTGAAGTGCAGTATTGCAGTATTATCGTATTGTAGCTTTATGATAAGCTATATGGTCAGTAGTAATAGATATATATTGTTTACTCCTCATGTTTGATATATGTATATAAGCTGCTACGAAATGTGTCTCAATATTGATATAATAAGTTGAAGTTCCATTATAGAAATATAGCCTATATTTTTAGACTATATTTTGACGATATTTTTTACCGTCCAATTGATAAATATTAGAAAACTGTTAATTAATAATAATTTTACGGCTTTTTGATGTTTACAGGGCATAGATAATTGGTTTGTCTAAAATTACAGAATATAAGTGCGCCCTAGAGTGGCAAGTTGCCATGCATACTAAACCCCGCGCCGCCCCCCACCCCCCCAACGTGTAATCCCATGCGATGTTATCGAAGGACAAATTTGGATTCAGTTGTCCAAAAAAGTTCGGTGAGCGTGAATCATACCTCCAACTTGAAAATGAGCAGCATAATAAGAAAAATTAATGATTAAATTTGGTGGGTCCAAGTCCCAATTAACTCAATCGAAACAACTAGCAATCTCGACGACCATAAGCCTAGACAATAGAGAAGTCCAGACATTCATATATCCAGATGACCATAAACCTAGACAACTATAAGCCTGGACGACCAAAAGTCCAAACGACCATCAGTATAGGATGACCCATAATTTATAAAAATGATAAAAGAAAACTTTTCTAATTATGTGCATGATCATTGCTCTAAATAACACTAGAGAACTCAAGTAGTTCAAGTAGGGGATCGTCAAAATCTGAATAACACTAAGGAACTTGAACCCTAGCAGTAAGACTGACAATGATGCCTAGACGTTCAAGCAATAGAATACATAAGGAACTAGCCTACAACTCATTCACATCGAAACCCACTATCTCCAAAGTTGAATCAGATAAAGTTATGGAGGTGGTTCCTTGCCTAGTAGCAGCAAGCTCTGCAAAAGAGTGTCAAGCAAATCACTTAGAAGCAAGTTTTAATGGTTACCCTTGTGAAAGCAGTGACAAGATCCGCTTGATAAGTTTAGCGTAGAGGGTACTTTGTTCTAGGTAGAGATCCGACCAACCGGGCAAGACTTAGAAAGTGTAAGACGTAAGCCGAGCATCAACACTAAAAACAGACAACGATGCAAGCCGTCCGATCGGTAGCGACACTTAAAATGATTGATATTGGCAAGACTCCCGATAAAATTTAACGCTAAATAGCGACTCTAAATGCACAAGCATCAAAAACTTGTCTCCATCTAAACTCGATACAAATAAAGCTAAAAAGACGGTTCCCTGCCCAATAGTAACAAACTCCGTGAAGAGTGCCGCAAATTGCCCCAGAGCAGGTCTCGACAGTCATCTTCGTTCGAGGCGATGATTCAACCAAGCAAATGAGATGGGTAGAATAAGATTTGCGTTGGGTAATGAATAAATCAAAAGCAACCAAAAAGACCCCAAAGGGACAAGCAAACAACCATCACAAACACATCTCAAATAATAAATAAAAAAATAAAAAACCTATAGAGGTATAACAAAGGTAAAAGCCAATCAAGAGCTTCACTTTATTTTCCGAAATGAAAAATTTACAAAATTAATAACACTTCTTTACATGTATTAAAAAAATATATTAATGACCATAAGTCCAAACGACTATAAGCTAGGAAACCTAGAAGTCCAAACAACTAGAAGCCAAGACGATCATAAGTCTGGACGATACGAAATCCTTACGATACAAAGTACTGATGATAAGAAACGAAAAGCCTGAACGAAAAGAATTCTGAACGAATGGAAGTCCAGTGAAGCCAATATTTAGTACAAATCCACAAATCGACAATGCTAATAGAGAAGCAATCCGAAGGTCTTAAGAGAGTACTTCGGAGTCGGTGAAACAGAGCACAAAAGATGCTGAAACCAAGAAAGTTTCAATTAATGAATCATTGTGATCACATATTTTTGCATTAAAAATTCCTTTTTCTTATCACAATATTTTCTTTAAATGATTAGAGAACCAATAAACATTATACATATATATATATATAAAGAATGTTAGACCATATATATATATATAAAGATCAAAAGTCCCGACGACTAGGAGTCCGAACGATTATAAGACTAGATGACCACGAGTCCTGATAACCAAAAAACAGAATAACTAAAAGTCTTGTCGACTAGAAGTCTGGTAAACCAATAGCCTAGACAAGCCTGTAAATACCCGAGCTACGAGCTCACTTATATGTAAGGACAAAAATAACCTGCACAACCCTCATGAAGCCAGAGTTTTCTACACTACACTTCTTCTATTGGTCATTTCATTTAAGAGAGATCTCTCTTCCGCATGTATTAAAAATATTCAATTATATAAAAATGAATACCATAGTTTGCTCTATCACAAGGGCAGTATTCTCTCTTCTTTTTAAGGCTCTAATTCTTGAAACAATAATGTATCAGGACCCCGTATGTAAGCGGAGGCTAATGACGAGGTGTCACATGGCAAGTGGGCCTCGCCACCCTATACATAGGTCAATGACAGTATATGGTATCGGGGCCCACTTACCACGTGACTACTGATATAATATTTTTTCGTAATTCTTAGGTGTGATAAGGGCAAAGTTGTATTCAACGCGTAAATATATAAGAATTATGTGACATTAACGTTAACGCCACTTATAATACTTATTAATTGATCTATCATTAAAAAACGAAAAAAGGAAGGGAGGGTTAGGCGAATTGGCTCCTTTGCTCTGAGTTGCAGAATAGCAGCTCACATCATCTTCCTCTCAGCCATTTTCATATATTATTAGTTATTGCTGTTAATCCACTTAAAAATCCTTTCTTCTTTGGGCCAATTGCAATCTGTTCCCTCTCCCCGGCCCCTCTGTTCCGCTGGCTCCCGTGATCGCCTAGGGTTTCTGCATCGGCGGCGGTGTGAGGGGCAGCGGAGCGCAGATGGCGGCGGTGCAAGGCCAGGGGATCGAGCCGGCGCTTCTTGACGATATCATCAATCGTTTGCTCGAGGTGCGGTCGGCGAGGCCTGGCAAGCAGGTGCAGCTTTCCGAGGCGGAGATCCGTCAGCTCTGTGTCGTCTCACGGGAAATCTTTCTCCAGCAGCCTAATCTCTTGGAGCTCGAAGCACCCATCAAGATCTGTGGTCAGCTCTCTCTTTCTCCTGCTTTTCTCTATTGAATGTTTCAGCTATGCGATTTTGTTGTTGGAGATCCCGAGATTGAGAAGTCACGCTTTTAGGATGGTAAATAGAGTTACTCTGAAAAGTTGATTGCTGGTCATTTTAGGAAGGAGGTTTTGTTGGTTTAGGGGAATAGTTATTGTCCACTTAACCTCTAATAGTTCTTTCTTCTTTTCAAGTCTTTTCGATGGGCTTGAGGATTACGGTTAGACCAAGGAAAATTCGAATAGAAGATATTCAAAATTATTTCTGTAGACTAGATTTATTGCCATAGAGAGCATTTTATAGGAATGAATAAATTAAAAAAAAAAAGAAGCAAGGCCTCATAAAACTCACTCTAAATAATTGTCATATGTATATTTTAATGATGATGTTGATGTTTGGTATGGGGAGAAGGTTCTCTCTACTTATTGCTGCTTCTATTGGTGCGGGGAAAGTTAAAAATGTAAAATTTAAATGTTAATTGCATTGCTAGAGAATCTTTTCTGGATTCACTGATAGCCTAACTTTAAATGATAAAGATTATAATGCTTTGAATAGTTGTTATAATGCTGTTATTGACAATGTTAATGATGGGTATGTGCAAAGAGTTTTCTCCACATGCATAGGATTGTTGCTGTTCCACTTGCTCTGGGTTTTCCTTAAAAAAATACAATTTAAAATTTATCTTTACAACTGGAGGAATTTTCCTGCAGCGACTAATGGCTTAGTTGAGGATGATAAAAACTATTTATTATAATGAATATGTGATAAAAATAGAAAGTATAAATATGCTAATGGAAAATAGATTCATGTGGCTTGGGCATATATAATCACGATAGAAAAAAATATATGCCAAAGGATTAGGTAGTAAAATAGAATGCTAAAGGTAACACTACTGTAGGTTACATAAAAAAATTCATATAACAGGTTTGGCTCTATGCTTGTGTTGCTTTGGGCTCTACTTCAATCGATTAGTGGGTCTATCCATCTAAACTTCTGTTAGTCTTACCTTTCACAATATATTTGAGCTTGACTATAAGTTTGAAATAGTTGTTTGTGATGCATATTTTTTGTTGTGCTGCATTAATTTACAACCATGCTCTATGGACGCCCTTCTCACATATCTTTTGGGTGTAAGGAGTGTTTAATGGAATCCACACCTTCCACTCTTGTTTCAATCACCATTTCATAACTTTTTTATTTGCTTACATGGTTGACTTAGGGAATTTCATTATTTTGTTTTAAAGGCGGCTTCTTTGCAGTTTGGTCCCGATGTCATGGGTTCCTATGATATTGGTCTCTCACATAATAATTTGCAGGCATAATTTATTTTCTTATAATGTTTTTTGCCATTATTAAATTTTATTTTAACAATTTTAATTAATTAAAATTTTCATGACAATGATATTTTGATAATTTCCATCACCAGTTTCAAGCATATATGTGAGTTTGTGGGTTGATGTTTGTTTGATAATTAGTCATTAAAGTCACATCAAAACTAATAAAACGAATCAAAATTTTAATTATGCTAGTTTTAAGAATTTGCACAAAAAGAATGCATTAGTGTCTAACCCTATTGTGGTGTGAAGTAGGGAAGGTGTTTGTCACGATTTCAATTCCAAGTGGCCCAATTGAAATGCTACGACTTATCCGATTATGATGAAACTTTGGCGAGGGTTGGCTAGTACGTCACTCTTAAACAACATAACACACTTTAACCTATTTGTTGTAAAATATAAAAAATAAAAAAAATTAAGGCTTACTAGATCTAAATCTAAGTTAGATTTGCTAAATGGAATTTGAGACTTTAAATGGAACGCGCGCGCACACACACTCACTCACTCACTCACACACACACGCATATATATATTTAGGAAACCCAGAGGTAATTTTATTTCCTCAAAATAAAAAGGTGTAATTTTTGTGGTTGATGGATCCCACTACCAAAACAAAAAATAAATAAATAAATTACGTGCACATAGGGTTCCACAACCACGATTACAACTCAACGTAAAAAAAAGATCTCAAAAAACATTACTAATATACTCATTAATTCTCCAAAAAGTATACTCTTTATCTTTATCTCTATCAAGGATTTCCCCAAAAAGTTGTACCTGAATTAAGAAGCAAAGAAAACAAGAAATAACAAAAGAGCAAACAAAACATTGCATACCTTGGTAAATTTATGCGCTTAACTCTGAAGAAACAACTCCCCGAAATGGTTTTGTGTACCTGCTACAAGAAACCAGATCAAATAGATCACGAAAAGAAACATCAACACTGACATGCCTGCTCCCAAATGTTTGCAATCCAGCTTAATACCATGGATCGACATATCCCCTGTGCTATAACCAATTCAAAGATAAACCAAAATCCAACTAGAAAGGATGGGATGGGGGGTCGGCCTTCTCACCAAACTAGGAGTTGTTAAACCACACCCAAACCCAAAATAATATCGCTTTCTGCCAAAGTACTGCATGGGTTAAATCTAGAAGATTCCGAAACCATAAGGTGCACTAGATCAAATGAATGAATAATTAAAGCCTATAAAGCCACCCCATGTGTAGCATAACAGTAGGATTGCTCAGATATCCTTCAATTAAAGAAGCACCTAAACCAAAACGTAAAACAATACATAACGACAATAAAAGTGAGGGACAACTGACAAAAACACCACCATAGTACGGGCTACAACCGACAATAAAACCACCAAACGCGAGGTAAAACCACCAATAATGCCATCAGAACACGGGGTACAACCAATAGTAACACCACTATAAAATGGTGAGAACCTAAGATCAGAGAGAGTAATACACTCGACAATAACAACACCAATACAACCATAAATAACACCACCGTGAATAACCCCACAATGAAAACACCACAAATACAACTATGAATAACACCATGTGAACGGATATTAATACACCCAAAAAGGTGAAACTAACTCAAACAACTATAACACCACTCACGTCAACCTATATTAATAAAGGAAAATTGTGCCCACCGCAATATTTTATGCGCAAGATACAGAGTAATGCCACCATCCGCACAATCCCAAAAACCAAAAAAAACGAAAAAAGCCAAACCCCAATAACCACCTTAGAAAATAGAGCTGTATATAGTGCAATAACTCCAATTATAACGTGCAATAAGGCCCAAAAGCATAAACCCGACACTATCACCATCAAAATATCTAAATAAAAACACATAACTCGGGAAATAGCCGACAATAACACAACAAAAGCAACTAAAAATAACACCACCAGGAATAAACCCGAAAATAACACCAAACCGCGAATAACACTGTCGAGATAACCCCAACGTGAAAAAACACCACCATGAATAACACCACCGTGAATACACTACCAAAACAACCATGAATAACACTGCTAAAACGCGTGACTACCACAAATATTCCAGAACTACACCAATGCAATGGAGAATAAAACCACCAAAATGAAGGAAACAAACCAGAAGACAGGGGAACAAGGGTAAAACCAAACTAAACAAACTAAAAACAGAAAGAAAACGCTCAGAAGAACTAGATGAAACGAACCACACCCCTTGCCTCAGGAGACCAGATGAAACGAGCCACACCCTACCTCAGATAACCTTTAATTTAGGATAGGTTGATATTATCATCATGAAGCAACAAATAGAGATGAATATCAGGAGTTGTATCTAACATAATATTTTGGGACTCCTTAGGAAGTTTGGCCAAATAGTCTGCAAGCCTATTAGCCTTCTTTGGAGTGTGAGTCCAAACAATAACAACAAGTTTAGTTAACTCTCTAATTCTGAAAATTTCCTCAACCAAAAACCAAGGAATATTCTTACCTTCAATATTTCCAATAAAGTTGATGAATCTACCTCAATGTGAATAAATCTCCATTTTAGTTTAACAACAATGAACAGAGCCATCAAAACTGTATAAGCTTCAGAAGCCAAAGCACGAATAGCAATACAAGAACATAAAAGAACACTAGAGGAAGATCTTAACCCACCCCACCCCACCCCCCAAACCCACCCCACCCCACCCCAGCATTATAACCTGTAAGACTCCCATCAGTATTAGCCTTAATCCATGAGAAAGGAGGTTGTTTCCACCACAAGAGAGATTTTAGGACCTTTAGACATTAGAATATTCAACCATGTTTCCCAATCAACAAAAGAATGATGCTCCAGCTTAAGGAATTCCCCAATTTTATCAATATATGCCAATATATTAGATAACTCACTTTTCCACTTGATACATACATCCTCATGTTTGTAGGAATTCCTAGCAACACATATAAACCACATAATAATGAATGAAACATAGTTAAATAGGTGATTTTTTAACCCGAATGTTTCTAATTTTCCTTACAGTGTGATAGGTCCACCCAATCCCTAGTAGGTGTAGCAATAAGTGCTTTCTCTCCTAAAGCCTTCCAAATGCTTATCCTATAAGTGCACTCAAATAAAACATGATTAAACTTTTCCTCAACTTTACACAGTAAACATTGAGATGGTAATCTCAATCCTCTAAATTTGAAAATGTCATCCATTGGAATAAAGCCATGCCTCTTCAAATAAAAAGGCTCATGGAAATGGTGAGACATTTATGCCATATTTTATCCCCCCAATGCATAACTGTCCAGTTATAAAGTTTAGAATAGATAGTTTTTTAAATAGAAGAATTTTAATCTTGCTTTATAATAATATTGTCATTGACAGATCTTAGAGATAGAGGTAGCAGTGTTTGAATCAAGAAAAGATTTAACAGATCCAGGTTCCATCTGTCTTCCACATAAAGATTTGATACGTGTAAGTCTTTATTGCTATTGAAGAAAAAAATATTGAAATCTTCATTATGCCATTTATCTAACCAAAAGGGTAATTCACCTTTCCCTAATGAATAAAATTCTCAACCATCTCCCTAATTTTAACCCAACCTTTCCAAGTTCTAGTGTCCTGCAATTTAGATTGAAACCGTGATGGATGCGTGGACTTACAGTACTTGCTCATCATGAAGGATGCCTACAAGGAATTTGCATTTCGAAATTTTAACCATAGAAGAATAGAGTTAACCCTCATATATGTGTCTCAACTATTTAAACCAAGACATCCAGCGTGAAGAGGCTTACAAACAAACTTCCACAAAGCCCAGATCTTATGTTTATGATGACTACTCCATAAAAATTTATTGAAAAGACGTTCAAGTAATGATTGAGTAGGAGACTTAATCTTAAGTACCTGAAGAGCATAAAGTGGGATAGAGGTTAAAATACTCTTCAGCAACGTGATTCTACCACAAAGTGAAGGAAAGAATTAGTCCATTCACTAATACTATTTTTAATTTTCCCCACCACTGTATCAAATTGCATCTGCTTCCTTCTCCCCATCAATAGATTGACTCCAAGATATTTGAGAGGTAGCTCAGCTACAACAAAACCACTTAATTCTTTAGCCCAAGTTTGAACAGTCGCACTAACCTTCTTCCCAAAAAATAGTTGGCATTTTTCCAGATTGAATTTTAGCCCAAAAGTATCTTGAAATGACATTAAAATTTGATATATTTTCCTTAAGGACCATTTAGATGCATTAGAAATATAACCACATCATCATCATAGGCCAGAAGTGATATCCCCACTGTAGCCTCATTCTTATATTGAATACCAAAATGATTAATGTAAGCATTTTTAATAAGTTTTGATAAATATTCAAAAACTAAAATAAAAATAATAGGAGAAAGAGGGGGCCCCCTGCTTAATACCTCTACCTGAAGTGAAATAACATTGAGCCCGCTCATTAATAATGACTTGATAGAAATTCTCAGCCAACTAAGACAAGGTGAATTTGCAAAAAGACTTCTGAAAACTCCTAACCTCGAGGACTTCCAAGATAAAATCCCAACTAATAGTATCATAAGCTTTTCTAAGATCTAATTTATAATGAAATTAACACCTCTGGTTTTAGCACATAATAGTTCCTGAGTTAACAAAGTATTATCAGTGATGCTTCTACCTTGAAAAAAAGTCGATTGATTCTTAGTAATTAATGTAGGTCAACGAGCTTTCAATCTGCTAACCATTACTTTGCTAATTCGTTTTGACATGGTGGAGGCTAAACACATCGTCCTGTAATATTCCCATTTGCTTTTATCATTGATTTTTGGTATTAAAGCTGTAGAAGAAGTAGCAAAATATTTGCACATGGGAAGCCCTTTAAAGAAACTTTGGATGGCCTTTATTTCATCCTTACCAATCACATCCCAGTATTTTTGGTAAAAATGTGCTGTGAATCCATTAGTACCAGCAATTTATTCCTATGCATACTTTTTAATGATTCCAAAATTTTAAGCTCATTATGGACATCTACTAAATTTAATGTTTTAGCATACTCTCAAAAAGCTCCTGTCTAATTGATGGATTTATTTCAACTTTTTCAAAAAAATTCTTAAAAATGTCAATTCTGTTATCTATTATGTCTTTCTGATTGGTGAGCCATGTGCCATCACTAGATTGAATTTTCAAAATAGTATTGATTCTCCATTTATTTTTGATACATGCATTGAAGAATTTTGCATTTCGATCTGCCTCCAAGAAGTGCAATTTCCCAATCTTTTGCCTATTATAATCCTGCTCACATTTAATAGCAAAATTTAAATTTTTAAAAGCATCAGTCAAATCTTCATAAAAGAGTTGTTGGAAATCTCTAAATCTTCCAATCTTATAATTTCCTCTTCATCCATTTTATTTTTACTATTAAAATTTCCAAAGACTCTCCAATTCCATTGCTTCAATTCCTTGGCCAACTTCTTATGAAGCCACCATAGCCTTTCCCAAGTAGAACCACTCATATCCATATTCCAATGTTCTTTAACAAGATCCATAAATCAGTATGATTAGTCCACATATTAATGAAGTGGAATTGTATGGAACTAGGTTTCTGAGTGAAATTCACATTTAAGAGAATTGGCCTATGATCAAAACCCAAAATAGATAGATGATGTACTTTAGTAGTAGGGTAATTATTCAACCAAAGTTGATTACCAAAAGTCCTGTCTAATCTTTCAAATGTCCCACCACTCCTCCCTGCAAACATGGGTCCAGTAAAACCTAGGTCAAAAAGCTGAGAATCCATTAAAGTATCATTAAATTTATTCATTAAACTAATGATTGGTTTTTTCCCTCCATTTTTTTCACCTAATTTTGTTATCATATTAAAATCCCCTTCCACAATCCAGTTGTCCATCATAGATGAACCCAAAACTTTAAATTTATCCCATATGTCTGGACTCAATTGATAGTTACAGCTAGCATGCACAGTAATGGCCCAACCCTTACAAGAGGTATTGTCAAAATAGAAATGTTGAAACTGTGGATCTTCATGAGTTATATTAATATTTAATTCTTTCCTTATAAAGAGCCATATTTTATTAGTGCAATTTGATATGTAATTGTAGTTGCTGAATTACCTACTAAACCTGTTCTTATTGTTACTCACTAATGGTTCTGGAATAGCAAAAAACCATAATTTATAAGTTCCGACGAAATGTTTTAGTCATCAAGAGAATTATGGTCAGCAAGCCCCCTGATATTCCATACCATATTATTAATCATCACGAGAATGATGACTCCTAGTTAATCTAGCAGTTGTGACATTCTGATCCCCATCACAGCAAGACGTAATTTTATGTAGTATGTTACCTTGTTCTAAGTTTTTAAGCTCTAGTTTACCTTTCCTTTTCTTCTTTGATATTTACACCATCCATTCTTCCCCCATAAACTGATAACCTTGAACTAAATCCTCACTATGAGGGGTTGAGGAGCCCTACTTGTATTTAATTCTGGATGCAACTGATTACTGGAATTATCATCATTAGTTGTATTATACCTGGAAGCTTCCACCCCCTTGGGCTCATTAATTTTACTAGAAATATTAGCATCAACCTCACTAGCAATAGCAGTATCTGTAGCAATATCACCAACCACCTCCAAATCATCCATAGAAGGTCCATCCACCACATTATGTTGATCAAGAACCATCTCCCCAAATGGCTCCCCAACATTAGTATTCCCACCATCTCCCATAAGGCCTCCCCTCCAACATAATCAACAACATACTCACAAGTTTCTTTAATCCCAAGATCAGTCTCATCTCTCTCCCTGCCAGATACAAAAGGGGTTCCTCAACAGCTTTATAATCCGGTTGATATCCTGAAGTAGTTCTAGGAATAAATTTCCTTAATTCCGGATGCACATGATAGCAGAGTTCATCAAAGTGACCAAACATCCTACAACTAGTGCATCATTTTGGGTTTTGTTCAATTAAAACCTTATGTTAGTAACCTTTATTGGCCGATCCTATCCAAATCTCGTCAAGAATATGACTAGTAATTTTCATTTCAACAAGTACCCTGGCAGTAGAAAGACTTGCCAAGGTAATTGTTGGAGAATCCATCTTTAAGAGTCTACCAAATATGATTGCTATCGAGAAAAGCACTTCCTGCTTAAATAAATGAAATTTCAAACTGGGCAATTTGATCTAAACTGGCAGGCTGTTCGTTTGAGGATCAAAATCTATGGCTACTTTAATAACTTCATAGTCCTCTTCGACCGTTTGTTGTATCAAAAGTGTCTCCTGTCTAGGAGACCAATTTTTCACGCACCCACTAATTTCATAAGATCAAACTCCTTTCGAATCAAATCTAGTTTAGGATGATCGTAAAGGAACTAACCAACCAAAGCTAGGTTACACAAGGAAGCCAAAATCGAACTTTCATCCTCCGATAGAAATATCGCAGGCTTATCATTTTCCTCCCCGCTTTTTTAATAAAGTTATGATCACCACCTGCAGAGAGAGATTCATGAAAAACTTGCGAAAAAAATAGATTGCTAGTATTTGCCTAGCTCCTGCCCGACACCACATTCACATAATATCTCGTTATAATCGAAGAGAAGATCAGAAAATACTTGCGATAGCCGAAAATCAGAGCATATCTTTGCCGCCATGAAATTGCCACCAAATCCAAAGCCTAGCAGAGCCGAGCGCCTCCATTTCCTAATTGAATCTAGTTTAGCAGGTAATCAAAATTAGATTTAAGCGGTTTACAAAATACACCATTCAGAAAAAGATGAAATTGGTGTTGTAGAATTAGAACCGTCAATTATTACTTTTTTTTTTCGGATAATTGTTGAACTGAAGTTAATTTTAATACAAATTATCTAGCATGTTTTCTAAGGAGAAATTCTAATACCTTAGGCAACCTGCAATAGGATTGAAAGGGAATTAAGGGATTCATAGTTGACCTTAAATAATTGCTATAAGATTAATGATGATGATTAAAAATGGTAGACACTATGGTTAGCATAAGAATAGTAATATTTTTTATAAGAACCTATATTAAAAGGAGAAAATCCAATGACATTGGAGAAAGTTATAAGTTGTTATATGTTGAAAATGTCAAAAAGATGAATTAAATTGAGATAGCAGTAGATGGAGAGTTGAAAGGTTATTTTTTGAGATGAATATTTATTGTTATTATTATCATTCATTAGGTGAATAGGGTTAGTGATATGATGATTGCTATTTGGATAATTGTCGATGACACATTGTAAATTTGGTTAGTGCTTATTGCTTAAGTTTGAATTAAAATATAGTTTAATATTCAATTTGGGAAGATCAATAGATTTTTTCAATATATATTTGAGGAAGAAATAATGTTTTTTAAGAAATAATTTTAAATTTTCATATTTTTCTAATAGGTTTTGTACTATGATTATGAATGGATTCATGGTGGGTATAGAATAAGAGATAGAAATGCTATGCCTAAGCTATACTTCTCAGTAATCAATGATATATAGTTACAAACACATGTTATGATAAACTTGAAGAAAATTTAGCTACTTACTGAAGTGGACTCCCCAAATGGCTAAAACTGACATTTTCTTATATGGTAAGAAAAATCTTTTTCAAGTATTGTAAGATAATTCAAGGAGAAATTTTAACCATATATGATCGAATAGTTATTGCATTCTATTTTAAGAGCATAAGAAAAATAATCAAAAGAATAATTTCATTAGTATAAGGTGGTGAAGTTTGAAATTTTTAAGTTTTAAAGGTTAGTTTGTTGATGGAGGAAAATTGGAATTTTTTTAGTGAAGCCAAACTTAATATTGGAGAACATGTTTTGATATGTTAAGAAGATTGCTATGTTTTAGGAGAGTCCATAAATAAATTTGACTTTAATGAGATTTGAGGATGAAATGGGGATTACAAAGATTATTTTGGAACTGAAGTGTACTTTTAAAGATTGTCAAAAATTAAATATTGTTTGAGAGTTTTATGAATTATAAGATGCTAGTATTCTTGCAATGATTGTAGTGCAAAAATCAAAAAGCTTAGTAATAAAATTCAGTTGGAATTAAGGTAGGAGAAAATAAGATATATAAAGTAATTAATGCAAGATATAAGAAAGCTTGGGGATTTGATCTAGTTACAAACATTAGAAGAGAATATAATATGATCATAGTTAAAAGTTTGGATAAGGAGGGATGGAAATCCTTGTTCAAATCTTTTTTGAAGTAAGTTTTAAGTATTAATTTATGTTTGAAGAGCATAAAAAACATTTTAGTGACCCATGTTATAGATTGATATAAAAAAATAAAGCTAAGTGGCTCTAAATAAGATGCTTAAAGTTAATAATTTAAATTAATAATATGTATCTATTGAATTTTTTAGAGATTTGTGGGATATTATCAAAGTTTGAAAACCGACCGGTTCAACCGGTTCGACCGTGAACCAGTCAGTGGCCTGGTCCAGGCATCTAATTAGACCGCTTCAGCATCAAATCATTCCAGATCATCTCAAACCTCCGGCCAACCGACGAACCGGTTCTAGTTTGCGAGAACCGGATCAAATAATTTCAAGCATGAACTGCTTCAATTTTCCCAAAGCCGCTTCGATTTCCTTCGCAAAAAGCTGGAGGATATTATTAAAGTTTCCCAAGACTTGTTAAATTTAGATATTATCCCAAGTCTTACATGTTTCCTTTACAAAACAAATAAAAACATACATCTTAACTTTTTTCACTCTGACTAACTTTCAAATATTAAATGAACATGATGGTTGTTTTGACTTTTGAGAAAATTTAATATTATTAAAATTTAATTAATGCTCTTATTCATTTCTTAGGAAATCAAGTTAAAAATTCTTTAATATTTCAAAAGGAAGCAATAACTTGTGAAATGTGAAGCATTTTTATTAAAATTTAGTCGATAAAAGTTTACAATTTTTTGTGATTCTGATGGACTATTTAATATGTAATTTAAAATATAAGTTGTAGATTATCATTCATTAGAAATATAATTTTATAATTCATTCTAAGGAGAAATTTTTTTAATTTTTCTTTCTCTAGTTTTTGTTTTGATGTTAATCAAAATTTTAAATTTAATAATTCTGATTTTTATTGCATCATTTTTTATTTTATTTAAATTTTCTTAATGATTATTATGTCATCCGGGTCGATCCTCAGTTCGACCGAAGAACCTTGAACCTCTCTTTCTTCTAGTTGTTACGACCTTTGATAATATCGTAGTTTTGCTAATAATTTTTTTATTAAATTTTGAAGATCAAAATGTTGCTAAAGAATTTGGGAAGAAATATTTTTGAGACCAAAATTTTATATTATTGAGGATGTTCAAGATTTTGTTAACTATTGATGAATCAAACTTATGAGTTATACAATTAAATTATGAGAGAAAGAAATGAAACATATTCTAAAAAAATTATGATAATTTGGGAGTTCAAGTTTTATTTTATATTATTATGGGAATAAACATTTTGTTGATAGAATTAGAAAAATACAAACAAATGATCTTCTTATAATTTTTATTGATCTTTAAAAAGACATGATTAATTATTGCATGAATTGATTTAGTCTGTATCAAGACAAAATAGTGCACATCAAAGTATGTTGAAATTATTAATGATATGTAAATCAGAGTACTGACTAATGTTAAAGGTAAGTGTAGAGTGAACAAAGAGTCTTCAGTTATAATAGAAGTATGTCAAAAATTAATATCAAGTCTATATATTTTGTTATCAGTTATAGAGGTGTTTTATAAGAATATTCAGCTTGAAGCTACATGTTTTTTTGTATATAACTATTATAATTGGTGATTCATCACCAAATTGAAAATTTTCAAAAAATGGAGAAAAATATAAACAAAGTATGATATAATTTCTAATTTCTATTGGGTATGATATTCATATTATTAATTAATATTATTAACAGATAAAATGTTAGCTAATTGTGGTAGGTTTAAGCCTATCGTATCTATTATATAAAAGGAGAATATATATATATATATAGCGGCCTTTGGCGTAAGACCCTCGGGTCAGGGGTTCAAATCCCACTCATTTCGAGAGGATTTGAATAGCACATTGGACGCTCGGCCAGTTCAACCTATAAGGGTTAATCGGCGGTCTCCGACTGTCGATTAATCTTATAATATATATAAATGGATTTAACTTTTGTAGTAATGTTCATTGGTTAGAATAAAAAAATTCCTCATTGTTTTTATACGAGAAGAGAATATCGTTGAGAGTCCTAAAATTAAATTTTATAAAGCCCTCATTAGGTTGATGAGATTACATTCATTCATGTGTAATGATTTATAGAAGCCAGTAATATTTAAATTGCTCATGATTGAAACTTTAAATGAATATTAAAAATGGATGTGTGGTAAAATTTAATAGGATAGATTAAAGAATGATTATATTAGATTGGAGGGTCATTTATTGAAAGTAAAATAGAATGAAAATAAAATTGGGTGATGTAGAAATGTTTAATTAAGGGTAGAAAATGCGGTATTGGAGGTGAGTTGATAAAGATTAGTATCAAAGGACCTAAGATAACATCGATAAATTATGTTTAAAATGATTTGTGAAGATTGAGTTTAACACCCGAGGTAATATTGACTACAAATGAATTGAAAATGATGAACCATAAAATTTGGCCTCAAATAGTTGTGATAAGGTAAATGATTATGAGGTTTAACATTTATTTTATTTGAAAATGTTTACTTCTTTGCGGAAGCGCCTACTAGGAGGTAACATTATAAGGATACAGAGTGATATTGAGAGATCAAGTACCATAAAATGGCATGAAATTGAAGTTTTTGGTTGAAATCATTGGATACATCCCATGATAGAGCAAAGAGAGGATTTGATCTATTATAGAGAAGCCACATAGGTGCACAAATAAGTGTCCACAAGAAAACATTATTCACCAAACATAAATTCTTCCAATCTCTCTGCAAAGAAGTCTCAAATATTTATGACATTTAAAAGGACAAAGAAAATTGAAATGACAGTAATGATTTAATTAGTACCAATAATTAAAGAAATTCCTTAAAAGAGTATCTTCTCACATGTAGATGGAATCATTATAACATTTTGATGCCATTCCACTTGTATTGCGTCAAATAGTTCTCTGCGATGATACAAATATTCATATTCTTGTTTTCTCTCTCTCATTCTCTTTGTTATTTCTCCATGCTTTTGTTAGCAACTATAATAGTCACTTCTCTTATTTACCTAAAAAGTTGTCACTAATTGCCACTTGAATATTTGAAATTCTCATCTAAGCTATCCAATATACGCCAACGTCACAAAATGTTTTGATGTTTTTAATATATTTATAAAAGTTTCAGGATATTATTTCAAATCAAATTTAGGCTCTATTTTTGACTTGAAACTATTAAAATGATCAAATTTCTTTGGTAAATTTCTGTTAAAGTATTGTTAAAAAATAACAATCTTCTCTGGTAATAATTTATCTTAAAAACTTACAAAAAGTTTTGTTCTTGTTTATCCTTACAAAATGATTAATTTTTGGTTAATCAATATAACAAAACTCCCTTCTTAATTTAATAAACGTGGCAATTAAAATTATCTCTTCTTCATTCCAAAACTTCTGAGACTCTTTTAGGGATATGCACCATGCCATCTTAATATGATCCCATATGACCCTTGAGCTTAAGTCTTGCAAGAGATCTCTGAAGCATTCTGTTTATACCTCGCTAATATTAAAATGCACTTATCATTAGATTTTGTACCCTTGAAATGGTTGTTGCCTCCCTCTTAAGACTGCATTCATACGGTTGAGTATGAAGATAAATTGTGTAAAGTGACATTGATCATTCTAATTATCATCATTGGTCGGCTCCTTAATCTATGCATTATGTTGTTCTGGACTCTCACTTCCTGCTAGCAATTTAACCTATTGTTTGTTCTCAAAATCATGGTGTTTCAACATAGTTGTTGATTAAATTGATACAAATCCTGTTTAGTCGTACCATGCAACCCACAAAATCCACTAACTTTCTTCACTTTCATAAAATTCAATATACCTATACAAATTTTTGAAATATTTTCATTTTTGGAGTGTGGATTCTACTTCGTAAGAGCAGTAAAAGATATTATATTCTTCAACATGCTTGACTTTGATCAAGTAGTAGTCATACCATCATACTTTCTAAGCCTTAAGTTTATGTGTATGCCACATTATTTTCTTTATGAACATAATTATTAACACATGACTCAAGTAAAAAGTAATTTTTGTGGGGATATTTGTAGAGCTAACCAACTAAATCACAATCCAATAGTTTTACATCTCTCTCTAGTATTTCTTGACGATTATCATCTAAATCTTGACATTCTATTTCCTCCTTAAAATTTTCATAATTTGTATTAATGTGCTGTTTTTGGCATTAAAAATGTGAATCATTTTTGTACTTGCCACAAACTCTTTTGCATGGTTAGAGGTAAACTCTTTTTGAAGGGTCTCTCTTAACCAATAATCTTTTAGCAACCTCTTACTGCCTGTTTGGCACTGCTTATTGAAGTGCGGTGGCGTTCGGAGAACGCCGCCGTCTTGTTTGGATATCACGTTCGAAAGAAATTTTTGGTACCACTGCTTCTTCCCATCGCGATTTCCTTCATACCTTACGAGGTCGGAGGTGTCCCGCGTCCCGCTTATGTATTCGGCGTTTAGGTAAAAGATTCCAGCGGTGCCCTCCTCCTTCGCAGACCGCTGCTCCTTCTCTGACCGCTGCTCCTTCGCAGATGTCCTCCTTCGCAGATCTCTCCCTCGCCTTCGCAGACCGCTGCCCTCTTTCTTCGCAGAGAACGCGCTTAAACATTTTTGTTAACAGGCGCGAAGCGGGATCAGAGTCTCGTCCTGTGTTGGATTCGCGCGTTAAGGTGGAGATTTCCTCCGCTACCCTTCTGTCTGCTCTCCCTCGCCCTCGCCGTCGTCGCCGGGTGTGGAAATTTGTTGGTAGCGGAAACTATAGTTACATTGAGGAAGGTAACCTTTAGTCCCGAGCATTCTTTGAATTTCGATCCTTCACTTGCTCTCCGAGTCCCGACTAAAAACATTGAAGAAGGTAACCTCTTCTTTCTCCAGCTTCGTAGCCTTCAAGAACAGGGGCGATGAGAGCAAAAGTGCAATTTCTTTCTTCGATGCGATCTTCCAAGTTCTTAATTGCTATCTTTTTTCGTTTGGTTTTGGGTACGATTCAAGATGGGGCGAGGAGAGCAATGGGTGGAGGTGATCTCTTGGGAACCTTGGGCTTTCATCTGCGATAATTTTCTGGCGAGCTTCATCGGACTTTGTTAGTTTTTTAGGTTTCCGATTTCTTATAGGATTTTATGTTAGTCAGCTCCGACTTGTAAAAAATTAAATGTTGTGCTATAAATTTTAATCTATTGTTTTTTTGGCTTTTAACGTAGAATCTTTCTTGCTTATTAATGTTTAGGAAAGATATTTTTTTTGTTAGTTGTAAAGTTGGTGATTATACTTGAAATCAAACTACCTGGACTTTTAACTTCTTCTGAATTTATTTGCTCAAGCTTAGTTTAAATTAGTTGTTTGTTCTTCTGTGAGCTCTATATATTTGATTTTATGAGTTTTTTATATTTGATTATCATTCAGTCTAATCAAAATTTTCACATTTGATGACTTTGATGCATGAAAAACTAGTTGTGAATTCAAAGAATCAAAATTTATTCACTTTCAAATAACTTGAGACTACTCCAATACTTTTACCATCTTTGTGTTGTAAGTTGTTTCATGAGAAGCCCTGAGCTTAGATTTTGAATTGTTTGCTGAAACAGGAATGTAGTGTTATAATCTTTTATCTCTTTATATATAAAGAAGGATCATATATGGGTAATGATATCCTGTCCTAAATTGGATCGAATTGAGTTTTCTAGAAATTAGATACATTTTGAGATGAGTGCAATAATCACTTTTAATGCTATGATGGTTCAATTGGTTTTTATGGTTGATGGAGAGATGGTGGAATGATTAATTTTTATGGAAGGCTATGAAAGGCTTAGCTAGTTTAGTGTTTCTAGACATAGTTCTAGCTAAAATTTATTCAACATGACATAAAATTCATTATCTTTTTGAGCGATCTTTAATGCTTTAGCAGTTTCTTTTTTAATATTGTGCTGATACAATTCTGTTGCATATAATTTAACTAAACAGGAGCAGAACGGTCATTTATCTACTAACAACTGCCAATAAGTTGTTCTGAATAAGCTCTCCCAAACAACAAGCCAGCTTATTCTGATAATCTGCAGATTATCAGATTATCAGAATAATCTGCTTATCAGCAGATTATAAATAATCTGCAGCTGCCCCAAACAGACCTTTAATCTCATATGCTACAAAGCTTAGCAATTTAAAAAGAGATGAATTTTGAACATCCTTTGAGCAAATGATAGCTCTACCATTGTGATGGGCTAAAAAGCTGTATGCAAATGCATGTGTCTTGCACAAAATATATGATGTGTAGAGTATCATTTCCATTTTAAATTAACTACTAAGTTAATAAAAGGTTAATTTTTATTCAGCAACTTCAAAAGATTATAAAATAATAAAATTACTAAATAAATATTTGACTAAACAAATCTTAATTATAGGATTTGATTCTATATGCAAAATGAGATAGCATTTTGGACATAATATATGATGTGTAGAGTATCATTTTCATTTTAAATTAACTACTAAGTTAATAATACGTTAATTTTTTATTCAGCAACTTCAAAAGATTATAAAATAATAAAATTACTAAATAAATATTTGACTAAACAAATCTTAATTATAGGACTTGATTCTATATGCAAAATGAGTAGCATTTTGGATTTATTATTCGTTTAATCTGATTTCCGGGAATTGTTATATTGAATCTTTGAAATAAATAAAGTTGTCAATAAAAAATAAAATATTTTTTAGTCTCGGTCGATAATTAAAACAATAGTCAATCTTTCTAGTCAGATGTATGTTCATATTAATTAGCGAGATGATTGCATTCATAGTTTTTTTTATATATTACAAATTTTTAAATAATAAAATATATTTATTTATTAAAAAAATTGTAAAATTTTTATCTGTTTGTTCATCTGTAACTCTGCCTATATCAACAGATCACAGTAGATTGAAATTTGTACTAATACACTCCCTAGAATCTCCTATTACAGCCATCATAGACTGCACTCAAATTAAATTCTACAATTCCTCCAATAACTCCCTCAACTTGTTCAAAAACAGCCTTAGAACTGAATTTGTTGGTTGTCTTACCGTAGAGCTACATCATCTAGTGTTGAGGCAATGCTTGTACCGATGCACTGCTAAACTTCAGCACGAGGCGCTGAACTCTCTGCATTTTTAATTTATGCTTCTTCTGGTGCTGATGCAGTTCAAAATGTGGCGTCATGCTGCCATGCTCTCATGTTAATGTTCTTTTCATTCATTTTTTGTTGGTGCAACACTATAAACTAATGTCGTGGCGCCAAGCACTCGAGTTTTGATCAATTTCTTCACATCTCTTACCTCATGGTGCAAATTAGATATCACTGATGTATGATCTCTAGCGCCGTAGCGTTAATTGGTCCACGCGGTCCTCGTCCAAGCTTGTGCTTTCAATATTGCTGACTATATGCTCTGGATGGCGTGACGCTGCTAGATATGGTATTTCAACACTATGTTGATTTTTTTAAAATCTTTTTATTTTTTGTCCTATGAGAAATTCTACCGCAAAAACATTGTAATTAGTGATAATAAATCATAAAATGATAGATTTTTGCTTAAAAATTATATTTATTTATTAATCATTTAATTCACTCATTCACTCAACTCATCTAACATAGTATCATACGTTATATTGCTATGGATGTTTTTGTAAGAGGGACAAAAAGAATAGAAACAATGCTTGATTTTCATATCAATTTCCATATCAATATTTTTCAAATCCTTAATGATGAAATTAAACATATTAATATGTGATTTATTGGCTGTGCCTATATATTGAATAGACATACTGTCAGTTATAATGTAAATTTTTAGGGAGGCCTTTGATCATGTGCAGATATTCTATCTTAAGCTATAACTCCTTTCGGTTCTATATGACCTATGGCAGATATTGTTCACCAAAGGTTGTTAGATTATGGAGAAAGCTTTTTCTATCCATTTCTACTTTATCTTATTCAATCAATAGCATGAGGCATATCCAAGATCCCATTAAGGTTTGCAGAAGCTGCTGCTCAATTTCAATGCCTTGTAGCTTGGCTCATATAAGTCCAAAATTTTCCAAACCATCAAATTAGTCGATTTCATAGTCTTTGGCTATTGTTTTCACATATACTTTGATGCCAATTGTCAAGAAAAACACCTTTGCATGCGGGAGTACCCAATAAGAGTGAATATGATGAACAAACAAAATAATAACAAAGAGATTATGGACAATATGATGACACTGAATTTACTTGGTTTGTCTAAAACAATAACCTATGTCCACAAGAGATGAGAGATGATCTAATCCACCATAGAGAAGTCATATCAGTTTTCAAATAGGTGTACAATAAAATATTTTTCTTTAAACCAGTACACGAAAGTTATATGTAAACTTAGAATATGTTGCTTTTTGTTTCTTCAATCATTTTAAAGAACAATAATATCAAACTTATTTAGATGTTTGGTGATTTTTTTTTTAATCCTTGCTTTAGTTTATTAAATTTATTAAAACCCAAATCATTATACGATAATGATAATTACTTTTCTTTAAATATGTATTTTTAAAAATTTTAGTTCATGTTGTTGTAGATACTAAAATTAACTTGGTATGTTATGTACTAGCTGAAAATAACAAAATAAAGGAAAAATGTGTTGAGAATTAAACCAATCTAATACAGGTTACTAAACAAAAAATGGAGTTCTGAAACAGGAAGAGAACACAACCCATTATTTTAAGATGATCACAAGCATGATTACACGCAGACAATAAAAATGGAAATATCTAATAAAAAACTATAAAAGTAAAATCACTCTTACTAATTTTGAGTTGACGATGAATCTAATTCAGGGTACTAACCAACAAATGGACCTCTGAAACAGGGAAGAGAACACAACCCATTATTTTAAGATCTTCACAAGCATGATTACATGCAGACATCAAAAATGGAAATATCTAATAAATAGCTATAAAATTAAAATCACTTACTAATTTTGAGTTGACGATGAACATTCATTTTGAGGTTTGCATCTCATAATAAATCCTCAAGTTCATTATGATTTTTTTTAAGGATTTTTACCATCATTTTCATGTGTTGTCAAGTACAAGTATAATTATTACATGGATTTGATTTGATTTCCACTGATATTACAGAAAGGCTACTTCTTTCTAATCTGGTTTTTAGCTTGTTGAGCCACATGGTCATCGTAATGCATGCATATATCGAGACTAGAGTATGCTAAGCCATTACATGTCTTTTTCTTTTAATAATTTTTACCTAGTGACTTGCTGCTCTGGTCTTCTATTATTAAATTAATAAATTTCATATTTGAAAATTACTGTTTAAACTTGGTTGTTTTAAGGGGATGGTGTCTTCTTGGTGGATAAATTTCTTTGCTGCTAGTGATGGTGCTGAAGGCTAGGTCTCAAGGCTTAAATCTTGATGATAAGGATTAAGGTATGACAAAATGTATATTAATCTTTTATCTAGGAAGAAGCATAGAAGCTATGATTTTGGCCAAGCTTAATTGTATCAAATATCAAGTTGACTCTGGACTTTGTTGAATTGGGACATTGAAGATTATGAGCATGGTAGATCATTGCTCTAAAGGAAAATGGAGGAAGAAATTTGTAGGCATCAAGGATCAGGGGTGAACCCAGGTAGGGTATATGGGGGCAATTACCCCCCTCAAATTCACGTTGTTACTTATATGGGAGGCAATTTGGTATTTTGCCCCTTTTGCCCCTCCTGAAATATCAATTTACTCTTCATTGCCTTGACCCTTCATGTTGGGTCCAAGGGGTAGTTTGCCTCCCCTAAAAAAAGAGGCTGGTTCCACCCCTATCAAGGATAGATTGCTATCTTGAAGGAGAAAAGCATGTCCTTTCATAAAATTGCAAATTGAAGAAGAAAGTCTTATTTTATTCACCATAGTACTCACTCCATATCTTTGTACCTGGTGATTTGAGTGAGCAATTTAAATGTTTTAAAGGTGTTAGGCAAGGACCCTTTATATTTGCTTATTTTCATTATAATTAATTATGTTCTTTGTAAATATTAAAAAAAGCTTCTACTGATTATTGGATAGAAGAATATTGCTTCAAATATAGTGATCCGACTAATAATAACGCTCAATTTGTTGATAATATTGTGTTATTTTGTCCTACTCTTTTTCAAGCTAAAATTTTTAGGAATATTTTAAACATCTTTGAGGAAGTTTCTGGCTTTAGGGTCAACTTTTTCAAGTTATCTCTGGTATATCTTGGTAACCAACTTATTCTCAGCGCCCGTCTTACTAATGCTTTGGGATGTTGTCTAAAATCTTAAACATTCAAGTGTGCATGGTATCTCTTTGGGCTTTAAAAGTAGTTGACATACTCTTTGGAGTCCTCTCATTCAAAATATTTAATTGAAGCTTTCTTTTTAGAGAGAAACTTCTTTTCTGAACGGGTTGGATTGTGCTTGTGAACTGTATGCTATCTCCTCTTATTTTGTTCTAATTTTCTTTGGGGTTCTGAACTGGATCATTATAAAATTGGTCCCATTAGAAGGAAATTTCTTTTGAAAGGATTTGATTTAGTAGTGGTTTTTATCTCTTCAACTATAAAATTCTTTATGGACCGAAAGATAAAGGAGATTTTGGTATTAAAGACATATAGTATGAATTTATCTTTCCTTGGTAAATTGATTTTGAAGTCTCTAAAAACTAACAATCCTTACTTTGCAGGCTTTATGAAAGTATTTAGAACCACCACCGTTTCTATGCTGCCCATAGTCTATGAAAAGGGTTTCTTAAGATTTTGATCATTTTTTAATGAATGTCTATTTGAAAATAAATTTATGATAGAAGGAACTTTAATTTTTGAAAGGATAAATGGACTTATTGCCCATTGGTTATCCAATTTACAGATCTCTATACTTTTGCCAGTAATTATTATAGTTTAGTTGCATCTTTTCATACTAGTGGTATATTTTTTTATGGGATTTGAAGAAGGATAACTCATTTTCATTTAAGTGATCATAATTTCCTAAAAAAAAAACATAAAGCAATTAATTTAATCCTGACCTTGAGAATGACACTTCATATGCTGCTTCCATCATGTATGATTGTATTTTGCGCCTGCTTATTTTACTCATTCTTGAGTAATGTGGTGCTTTTACACTTATTGCTTTTGAATTTGTAAATGTATTGCTGAAAATTAAAATCCTTATCTGAAATAAATCTCTGATAAGGTCACTTTTCTATTTAAAGAATTTGTCACCTATTACTTTATGTGATGTGTGCTTTGATAGACTAAAAGATGGCTTGTATATTCTTTGGTTGTTTTTCTATCTCAAAT
This sequence comes from Papilionanthe hookeriana x Papilionanthe teres, assembly GCA_022702705.1. NCBI lineage: Eukaryota > Viridiplantae > Streptophyta > Magnoliopsida > Asparagales > Orchidaceae > Papilionanthe > Papilionanthe hookeriana x Papilionanthe teres. The sequence goes on along the minus strand of CM040432.1, from coordinate 118,195,064 downwards.
ATTTGGAAGTGACTGTAATCATTTTGCAACCTCTTGCCTTTTATCTAGCTTTTATTTGCTAGAAAAACAACCTCATCAAAAAAGACTTCAGAGATTGTTGAGATGTCTTATTCTGATTTTCCTTTTCTGGGATCTGTAGCAAGTAATACTAGATGCTTACAGAAAAGAAAGAGGTGAATTTCTTCTGGATCAACATTATTAATCTTGCTTATTTTTGGATTAATGAAACTAATGATAAGAATTTTGATTATAATGAACAAGTATATAGAGGATTATTTTACTTTATAAGGAGTTGCTCTCTTCTACCTCTTAAAATTTTCTTATTTTGTTCTATTGTCTTTTTTTTTGTTCTCGCAACTTTTTGTAATTGTTTTGCAAATTTTTTATAATCAATGAGAAATAATTGCCTATTTTTTTCATTAAAAAAGTGAGACTACTAACCCTTTTCCACAACTTATGCATTGAGGTGATTCCATTTGATTTGCTTTCTTTGGTACAACTTCTAGGTGATATCCATGGCCAATACAGTGATCTTTTAAGGCTTTTTGAGTATGGAGGCTTTCCTCCTGAGGCCAATTATTTATTCTTAGGTGATTATGTGGACCGGGGAAAACAGAGCTTGGAAACCATATGCCTTCTTCTTGCCTATAAAATCAAATATCCAGAGAATTTTTTTCTTCTTAGAGGAAATCATGAATGTGCATCCATAAACAGAATATATGGATTTTATGATGAATGTAAACGCCGATTCAATGTGCGACTATGGAAGGTCTTCACCGATTGCTTCAACTGCCTTCCTGTAGCTGCTCTTATAGATGACAAGATATTTTGTATGCATGGCGGGCTTTCTCCTGATTTATCTAACTTGGATCAGATCAAGAGTATTACTCGTCCAACTGATGTTCCAGACACTGGTTTAATATGTGATCTACTCTGGTCAGACCCAGGTAGAGACATTCAAGGCTGGGGAATGAATGACAGAGGAGTTTCATACACTTTTGGTGCTGATAAAGTATCAGACTTTCTAATAAAGCATGACTTGGACCTTGTTTGTCGTGCTCATCAGGTTGGAAGCATTTTTTATGTTGGCATTTAGTTTTCACTGGTTTTGATATGTTGCTGAAGTTCTCTCCTAATTTGCAGGTCGTGGAGGATGGATATGAGTTTTTCGCTGATAGACAGCTTGTAACTATATTTTCAGCTCCAAACTATTGTGGTGAATTTGATAACGCTGGTGCAATGATGAGTGTTGATGAAACTCTCATGTGTTCTTTTCAAATCCTTAAGCCTGCAGAGAAGAAATCAAAGTTTTTGATGTCAACAAAAACATGACAGTGACACATTCTACTACTATGTTTCTGCTTAAGGTTTGGTTAATTAACTTTGAAGTAATTGTTCTGTTATGTTTCATTTATTATAAGCCTGTAGTTTTATTTAATAGTCTAGGTGCTGAGTAAGCTCTCTTTTCAGTTTTTTTGGTTTAGACTTTTTAAAATTGACCATGGTATTATGTACTTTACGATTGAATCTCAGAGTTCATAATAACATGATTCAGTGGCAGGGCTGTTTATTTTTTACTTTGTGAGAGTGCGCACAAATAAGTAATGTGGTGGCCAAACTATTTGGTAAAATTTGAGGTTGAGAGTGTCAATAATTTGAAAAGTCCTTCATGATATAAATAAAATGAAACAAACGCTAGAGTAAATAAAATCTATAGTGTTCTTATCTGATTTTTGTATTGGTAAGCACTGTGCGTTTGCTTCATATCAGTAGTGTAAAATATTTTAGTTTTTATTTTTTTATTTTTTATGGTGCACAAAATTATTAGCTTAGTTTATGTGGAAGGTAGTAAATTTTATTTATGTGTAGGGTGGTAAATTTTATCTATGTTTTTAGAAAAATTTCTGTAGGCCTGTTCAAATAATAAAAATCAATAAATTATCCAAGCTATAACCTATTAAACATATTTTTGATTTTTTAGAAATTAGGATTTCATACTTAATTTTCATATCGACAAAATAGTACAAGGAGAAAAAGATTAGCAATCTTATTTTTACATGTAACCATAAAAGGCTGATATTATGCAAATAATTAACTACTATGGACTGCTTATCTAATTGGTGTAGCAATAAAACGTTCAGTTGTTTTCTAGTTTTTAAGTGATAGTAAAATTAGACTAGGAAAATAGAAATATTTAACATTAATGATGGTAAATATGACTAAAGCTGATTCTGCTTGTTCATGTTTTTAAATACTGTCCATTTTGGTCATTATTCGTTTTCCAATATATTAATTGGTTCTTGCGGTTAATTATGTCCTCACAGAGGTGTTTTGTTTTTTTCGCTAATGATGCAAAACTTATTAATTTAGCTCATATGACATAGCTTTTGACTTAAATTTAAATGCAATAGAATATCGTGACCTGTTCAAAATCCCAGAAAAAGAAAATCAGAAGAAGACATCCCAATGATCTCTGAAGGCTTTTTAAATGAGGTTATTTGTCTAACAAAAAGGCTAGAACAATTTCAAACTCCATCGCCTTATTATTTGTTATAATTTTGCCAAATTCCCAAATCTAAAAAAATACAATTTGCTTCCATCAACAAACTATCCTTTAGAACTTAACAATTTCAAACTTCACCACTTTTATCATTTGTGATAATTTGCCCAAATCCCCAAATCTAGTCCTCTTCATAGATTTGTTCTTAAGTTGAAATGGACATCTTCATAGTGGTTTTTTTGGCTCCATGCAATATCTTGCTACCTTTGAACTTGTCTGCTAATGGCGGGCATCACAGTCATGTCACGGTTGAAAATGTTGTGACTTATAAGCAAGCTGATATGCCATTTGCTGCTGTTTCCAGTTGCATTGGGTCTATTATTAGGAGTTACTTAGGTATATCATCAACCACCATGGAATCTTTTAGGGATTACACTTCCCGACATCGTCCATGGTGACAAAAGAATCAATCCTACTTAAACCTCACAAAATTTCCACTCTAATTCAAACTAAAATGGGATTGACGATGGAGATGGAAACAAAGGTGACAATTTCTTTCACTTTATGAGTTGAGGAATGGGGGAGAGGCTGATGATTGGGAGACAGTATAATGTGTTTGCAGACATGTACTCATGCTTCAGAGAGTGATGCAGGAAGAAAACGCTGATATAGATATGTAGACTGCTGTCTAAGTTAGTCATATATTTATGATCTTAGTTCCTAAATGCCAATATTGTTCAAGGTCTACGTGATCACCATCCACAAACTTTGTACACTCAATGGATGTTTCTGCTCACAATATCAAGTAGTTTTGTAGGTTCTTTGACATCCACTTGTTGAGTTGCATTCATTTTGAGAAGATTTAAGTAGTTTAAATTTAATTGGTATGAATTTCTGCTCTTTTCTGAGTTCTTAAGGATGATCTGTATCATGTGAATTTGGCAAGCTCAAAGGGATCTGACAATTGATCGATGGTAAACTATCATCAAATGCATTTGTCGTCATCGTGGGCACATACGATGAATTTTCTTTGTATTGGAATCATAAGAGGGAGGAAAGAAAAAGTGAAAAGTTTGGCTGGTTTCAACATTTGCATCTCAGTTAATGTTTTGTTGAAGAACTTGCAGGAATGAATCTTTTATGCAACGGATCAAAATGGGGATTTTTTAAAAACACCAACCAACATGAAGTGTGATTTGTAAATTAGGACTTGAGTTATCATTATCATGAGCCTTACCCAAATTATTTGAATTGTCCTTATCAATCCTATTTTTTACTTATTTATTTTGAACTACTTCTATTTATATTATCTGAAATCTACTGAGTCTACTCCTTCAAGCTAATCCTCTTAAGGCTTCTTTTTTAAGACATTTTCTAAATTATTAAAAACATTCAATTATTATTTCAATAGATATTTTGCGAAAAACTTACATCTAATAACTATGGATAAATAAAATAAAGAAAAAAAAGTTATAACTAATATAAATTATATATGAACTCGGGATTGATATTTGATGTAATTCTGTTGTAAATAATAACGCTTTACTCTATATATTTTTACTTATTGCGCACTTAATTTATTCTCATGTTGCTCAATCATATCTCTTCTCAAGGCTGATGATTTATGAAATTTTTTCTTTTCTCAGCGTACAGTTTTAATCATAACTTCCATGTTTGATTTTCTATAATCATTAAAATCTCGAGCATCTCATTTGTTTTTAAAAATTAGTATCAAAATATTTCTTCTTCAATTATTTGACACCTTCTTAGTCCTTAAAATTTTTTTAAGAAATATTTAATAGTTCTCATTACTTTCCAAATCTCCGTAAGTATCTCATTTGGCTCTAAAGCTTTTCTTTCACACATCTTCAAATATAAATTTACTTCATTTTTTTGAGATCAATCAATAATTTACTTCAATCAATAATATACTTCATTAAATTCAAGTCCTTATATTAAAGTAATAATTGATTTTAATTCTTTTTTATTCTTTCAAGATTTGTATTCACATCTATTATTATTTGTTATGTTAAATTTTCTCACGATATCGCCTTTCAATCTTTGCAATCAATTTTCTTCCTTGAGAAATTTATTTATGATCTGGTGTCTATGTAACAAGACACATAAGTGTTCACTGTTGTATGATCATAGGATGTTGCAAAATCAAGCATACTTTCTACCTTTACATTTCTTTCTTTTATTTCGCAATCAACAAAAATTCTTTCAGAGCTCGTCATATTAGGATCTTTCTTCCCTTGGATGTTGTAATCCATATATCTTTTTTTAAAATTTATTTTAAAATTTTCTTCTAATCAAATTTGAGGAGCTTGGTCACTAACTACATTCACGTATCCTAATTGATAGTTATTACATTCTAGCCTCATTTTTATCATACGATAACTAGTAACTTTCTCCAATGTTGGATTTTCTACATTTCATTTTTTATCTAACAAATTTATTCTTCTATTTATTCTGAAAACTAATCCTCATCTTTGTTTTTAGAGTCCTCAGATTTCATTTAGCAATTCTAACCTAGTCAACCATTGCTCACTTTTCATCATAATTACGTTAAATTGTGGTGTCACTTTGGGTAATATTTTAGTCCACTTGTATGTATTTTCAATTACATTTGAATTTTGGTGCATTACTTGGTAGAGTTGGTAGCAATAATTGAAAAAAATTGTATTAGGAGTTACGAAGATAGAGCTAGAGGGGTGTGCTGCTTTTGTAATGCAGAATTTTTTTTTATCTATTAATTATGAGACGAGATAATTTTGGAAAGGATGCTGATCTAAAAGGACTGAAAAGATTCTTTTAGAAAAGTGCTTTAGGAGGAGATTTGTTGTATAGCATGAAGGGGTCTGTTAGAATAAACTTGTATGTACATTACGGGAAGGGCACACATGCTACCAACCCCTCCCTAAATGTGCTTCCCTTGCATCTTACATTTATCTTTTACGTTGTCTTTATTATGGCCTTTGCCGCCATTTGATATATTTTTGATTTATTAAATAGGACTATCAATTTGTTTTATTTTAGATTTTTTTCTCCATAATGGAAAATTTAGACTTCTAATTAAAACGTAAGCTAGTTTGTCAATCCAATTTTTATGAAGATTGGTTTTCTGGAATAAAATGTTGACAAAATTTTACTTTTGGACTAATAATTTGTTTGACAACTTTCTCTTATCATTACTTCTTATTTTGATGTGATCCTATCCGCTTGAACATGCACTCTGATGTAATGAGCAAATGTATTTTTATCTTTATTTTTAATAAAAAAAGATCTAATTGAATGCTATTTTTACAGTAGGAAGTATTAAATAGTCTTAATTGACTGGTATTTTTTTCAACTAATGAGAGAACATAACAAAATTTTTGTACAATGTATTTGGTGGGCTATTATTTGGTTTATAACATCTTATTTCATTTAAATAATTTGAGAAGTTTATTTTTGATTGTTTACAGGCCTGATATGCCACATTTTAAAATTAATCCAAATATTTTATACTGTTATGTTATTTGGTTTTGCATCACGTGATGGTGCTAGAAAGTTGATTAATGAAATATTGTAATTATCGCATATTCAAACTAGCATTATTCTTTTTAAATTATTTTTTGGAATTTTTGTCCTAATGTAGAATGGGTGAATTAAAATATAGATTGGCCATTTGAAACTAATGCATATAGGAGTGCTAGAAGAGGCATGCATCCTCGTTAGTCTTTACTGTTTAGGTTTTCCCTTTTTTGAATCCTTCCTCACAAATCATTTCACTCAAAAGTTAGTTTTTTTTTTTAAATAATTTCACTGTCTTATTGGTATTGCTTCTTTACATTTCATGCCCGACTATTTTAATTAATTCAATATTAGCTCATCCTCAAAAAATATATCATTTATCATTCCATTTGTCATTGTGCCTTCATCTTAACATCCTTAAATTTTCTATTTCTTGTTTCCAGCTACGTTTTACTCGAACTCTCTACAAATTTGTTAGCTTAGTTGTCATCATAGATCTTCCAATTTTTCTTTCTAGTTTTTTTTATTCTTTATAGTTGACTTAAGTTAATTTGCCCATCGGTTAAGTTTATAGTTCCTTGTCTTACCTTAATAGACCACTGTTATTAAACTCTTAACATAGTTAATTTTTCATATATTAATCAAAATGTTTAGCATTCTCATTTCACTTATGCTCAACTTGCCCATCTATATTTTCTTCTTTACTAAAGCTTAGGTAAATAGAACATAACAATCCTAATTATAGTTATATCACGAAGTTATTCAAGTTTTTATGATATTCCTAAATAGTAATCTAAATCACTTCTCTAATTTATCTACTTAGTTTAACTCTAAAAGTTATATCCTTATTCATATACTCATTCTTTTGTATAATATATCGAAATGCATCCCTTTCTAATGGTTAGATAATTTGTAATATCACAATTGTTAAAATTGTGATATTAATTTGTTTTATTAATTTGAATAACTCAGTCTTTGTTTTATTAATTTGAGGACTTCTTTGTTCTAGACATGTTATTTATTATTTCGTAATTTAATTTAGATTAATTGGGTTTTCTGTCATTCTATGTCATTTGCAATAAGCATTCACCACGATACTTCAAATTTAGTTTCTATCAGAAGCATCTTTATAACCAATGCAACATGATTGGATTTTATTTGATTCTTGATGTTATGGTACTATGATTGGGAACTTTGTGGTTACTGAATTGACAATCATACTTTTAAGTAATGTTGCAATTTTTAACTTTTCACTATGTTAGATTTCCCTCCTAGTTGAGGATTCCGCCAATGTTGAGTCATGAGACATCACAGGATATCTTGAATACTTTGTTGAAATTGGACAATTTCAGTACTAGATGACTAGTTATGAGATCTTTTATTTTAAGATATGCTCTTAATGTGATTGTAGACCATTGAAATTAAACCTTTCTGTGGCATTTGATGATTGGTGTTTGCTGCCATAATCATGCTAAAACCTTATATGCATTGTTTAAAAAAATTTACTACACTGAGGAGTTGATGATATTTATGGATGTTAGTTGGCAACTTGTTGATTCTTGATGTGTCGAATTTTCTCATGGTTTATAGAGGCGCCTTCATTGGAGACAATGAAGCCCAATAAACTTATCGAGGCATGAAGGAATATATATATATATATTTATTTAGATATACAATATTTCTTAATAGAGAGATTCAAAAATTAACCGTTAGTGGTGGTGGTGTACATTTCCGAGTTTGGCTAAAAATTAGGTTGTTATTGAAGTATACATGTAGGAGTTTCCTAATGAATGGACTGAAGTGATTTATTGCTTTCATAAAATTATTCAGAGAAATTATTATACCAAATAGCATAATCAATCACTCGTAAAGATTTCTCTTTATATCATAGGTTGCCTTTCATTCGTTCTCCTCTAATGGTGATTTGGGAGTATTTGCTCATCAAATCAATTTTCAAGAAGGTGACTGACTTGGCCATCAATTCAAGTATAGGATGAGTTTTTATTATTATTATTTTTATTTTTTAGTATGTCTTGAGTTTAGGATTAGGAAACGCCTAGATTTTATGTTGATTTTGTTGGTGACATGAGATGATAGACTATCTCGAATGAATCTCTTAGCTAAAAATTCAATTACTTGTAACTTGAATTTGACGTTTTCAACCAGATAATGACAAAGCTTTGGGGGTGAGAGTCCAAACACAGGATGTATCACATTCCAGATAGTTCTAAGCGGGGGACACTTATGCGGGAGTTCCTTAAAAGTAGACATCATGAAACTCGGACAAAAGTTGACTTCAGGAAAAAACAACAAACCAACAGTTATGAAGTATTTGAGTCAACCATGACATTTGTGATGTTGCTATTAGCTTTCTTGTTGGTATTAAGAACAATGCATTCATTTTTAGAATAATAAGTGTTGGAAGATGGCATTATGTTTCTAGTATGTATCTGACCTTAAGCGTCCTTTACATAGCATACTACTACAAAGTGTGTCGTGTCTATTGTATCTTCATCACTGTTTCTCATAGGGGTTAGCTCAGCTTGATCATCCACCATATTATCATTTATAATTGTTCCTTGAATCTATATTGGGACCCTTGTGCAGATGCTTTGAAAGCGGTCTACCTTGCTATATATTAAGCTGTGATTCTAGCGGATTTGCAACTCAATGGTCCACCTATAGATTTTCCTTTTTTTTTAATTATATTTATTTATTTTTATTCTTATCCCATGAGCTCATGTGTGAAACACATCCATTAGATCTTCCTGAGGGAGGTGGATGATATGATGCTTCATCCATTTTAGGATAATCATGATAATCATCCGTTGAGAATGGATCGCTTAGCAGCGGATGATACAGATTGGGTTGGCTTTAGTTATGAACAATTTCTTGATGTAGCGTTATTGGACTGGATTTTCAAGTATCCATTCCCTTTAGGGAGCATGATGAAATGTATCCTCAAGGGTAGAAATTGTTGTCTGAAGGCTCACCATGATATCACAACAAATTATGAGTTCATTGAAGAGTTTAATGCAATTGGAAACAGACATTTATTTTTTCAATGAAAGATTGAGGGATATATTTTTCATCCCATGAGCTAATGGGTGGACCACAACCATTAGGTCTTCCTGAGGTAGGTGGATGATATGATGTTGCGTCCATTTTTGGATGATCGTGATGATCATCCGTTGAGAATGGATCAATATAATCATGGGATCTAGCTGGAATAAAGTTAGGAGGCGGTTTTGCTTCATTCCAAATTTAGAAATTTGAGCGTAAATTCTCAAATTGATCTTCTAAAATTAGAATATCCTTTGTCTACGATCATGGGCTTGGCTTTGTTAGTGATGACCACTATGGAAAAGAGAGTTTCAAATTGGACAAACATTATGAAAGAAATGATGTCATATGGTTAAGTTAAATGCTAAGTTAAACTTTGTTAGCAGAAATTTTCTCAGTTGCATCGATGCGTATAGAAGTTGGAAATAAAGGTAGAACCTCCCAATTCAGGCTATATTGATGTTATTGCCACTAATGAATGATTTGTTGAGGACGCCAAGTAATACTAGCAGAAAACTTTTCACTGGATTTTAAAGTCTTTTAGATGCATTTTTTGCCATTATTTATGAGATTAGTCAATAACATTTTTGTTTTCATCACTTGTGTTTTACAAATTTCAATTAGTAGTCTATCTTCAACTATCACAGGTGAGCAGAAAATGTTGCTTTTGTAATTATGATATAGCAATTGATGTTTCTCATATAAACTGTTCTCTGCATGATGATTGTGTCTTATTTTATTGATCTTTTAAGGTCTGTTGCAGCGATTCTAAAGCCTGAACTGTTAAAGTGCTGCATCAAAAGTATTGTTTGATGATCGAGGAGAAATATTTCGGTTGCTTCAAATTACAGAGCCGGAATAATCTATAATGCAAAGTAATTAAGGATAATGTATGGATGGATAAACCCAAACCCTTCAGAATGGCAAATGCCAGATTTATTTCTCCCTTTTTTTCTTTTTGGATTCATTTTCATTCTATCATAAAAACCATTAGCTGTACATGCAATGATCCCGTGTAAAGGTTTAGGCTTCAAATCGTGCTGTTCTGTGTGACTAATTTGTTGCAGGTTTAACTCTAACTTTGATGGAGTCTAGTCTACTTTTGGCAAGACAATGTATCATGTCTGGGTTTCCATTATCTTTTTATTTTAAGGGTGGTGATGTGTGCTAACAAGCCTGCTCATGGTACTGCAATTATTTGTTGGGATATATATATATATATATTTGTGGTATTATAATCCTTTTTGAAAGTTTTGGACATCAAGTTTTTTCACAATTAAAGCAAAATTTGATTGCAAAAAACTTGTTACAACAAGGAGAAAATGGCAGCTATTTGAAAATGCCTGCAAAAACAGTCTATATGTTAACACAATTTTGATTTTGGTTCGGTCTTGCAATTATTTTAAAGACCCATTTACTGTTGAATTTTGCGTTGGATGTCTCATTATTATAATATGATAAAAAGAGATTTTAGGTTGGGATATCCTCGCCAAGAAATTTGTACATTCAATGATGTCATTATGTGAAAAAAATGTCTCACACGAAGCACATAAGAAATAAATAAGGTTTTATGGCATATATTCTTTTTATAAAATTAAAACAGCTAAAATTTTAAATTCAAAACAAAATGGGGGCAACTACTAGGAGTGTAAATGAAACGAACACGAACGAACATAGCTAGTGTACATGTTAAAAATGTTCAGACACATCAATGTTAGTGTGGTTCGTTTAATAAATCGAACAAAAAAAAATTGTTCGTGTTCTTTTCGTCTGCTTATCGAACAAATCGAACACGAACTTCCTGGCAAAGCGAACACTAGCTGTTTGCGAACGAGCTTTTTAGACGGCCCCAGCTTTGATAGCATACTTCCTCAAAATGAAGCAAATTGATAAGGTATTCCATACAAATCAGGTAATCCATACTTCCTTAAAATGAAGCAAATTGAATAAGGCGTTTAGGGTTTTGTTTAGGTTTTATTTTAATATATAGTATAATATATTAATTATAATATATTATAATTTATTGAAATTTAATTATTTAAAATATGATAAATTTTTATAATATATAATTATTTTTAAAATATCATAAATATTTTATATATAATTATTTTAAATTATTTTATATTTCAAACAATAACAAACTGAACATGAACGAGCACATCACCGTTCGTGTTTGGTTCGTTTAAAAACCGAACGAAAAAATTTATTCATGTTCATCTTGTTTGCTTATCGAACGAACTGTTCGAAAACGAGCTTTTTTGACAGACCTAGCAATTACTAAGAGGAACTTGCTAAATTACATTAATTCTTGATAAAATTCTAACTAATATTTTTTTAATTTTATCAAATCATCAATAGTTTAATTGTGGCATACATGTAAATATATGGCTAATTTATAAATATTAATTTTTCAGGTGATCTATATGTAATTACCTTAAAATAAAAAAAAAACACAATTACTCATAACTTATTAAACAGGATTGACAGACAATAATAATTAATCCAAGAAATTTGTTGAGCTCTTAGCCTGAGCAATACAACATTCCATTAACCCGAGAAAGTCACTCATAATTACCTGAAAATTATAAAGGAAACTGTACAACACAGATAAATCTTCACATATCTGCTGAGAAAAAATAAAAATTTTTATTTTTTCCAGTGTCAAAATTCACAATGCCAATAGCTATCCTCATCAGAGAGGCAGAACAGCCATATAACTCCTAAGGTGCTTGCAATAAACCCAGAGCAACACCCAATGGAATGGCTTCCTCTTGAGATTGTGAAGCTTTCCATATCCTGAAATCCTCATCAAAGAACCCTTCTTCCATCCAAAACTCAAGTGTTCTTATGGAGAAAGGCCCCTGAACATTCCCAGATGGATCCAAATAATTCCAAACCTTCTTCTCCACAATGCCTTCATTCTCCATTACTTGCTTTCCATTTCCATGACCCAGATCCAGCTCAATAACAGCTTCCTCCTCTTCATCATCAATCTCAATGACTGCCTTATCAGCAGTCTTCACTTTTGAATCGCTGTTACCATTTCCTGCGACCAGAAGAATCAAGGTAACTCCAAATCAGCTTACGCTTCAAAATCCTCGCTTGCGTCGGCAAGCATAAGGTATTTAAGTTGCCTTGAGCAAAATTCAAGTTCCCAATCAAATTGGATGTGAGTCGAGATTTCACTATTTTAGAGTCAATGGATGTTATTTATATTATCCTTCTAATATAATCATTTCTTTATTTAGTTCTGATAAATATATGAATTCATCTTAGCATTATCTTTGTCACGGTCAACTTCATAAAATAAAATCAACATGCTTGCAATCTTATAAAATTACCTTCAAGCCTATATTATATTCCATGTAATACTTATAAGGAACTTCTAACCTTAATTCTAACAATTATATTCTCATTCTCCTCTTCAAAATCCATGTCAGTTAAATTTATAACTTAGCCATCACTTTGTCTTCTAGTGATATTGACTAACAATTACTAATACCATGTCCACTGAAATTGCATATCATACATTTGCTATTTATTAAAGATAATTCTTAGTATTCTAAACATTTTCTTTGTTGTTTAACTTGTCACTTATTATTGCAAATGTCTCGCTAAGTGAGAAGTAGCAAAAGCTCTGGGAGCCATTACTCCAAGCATTGCATCATTAAACAGATAGAATAAAAGAACTCAGAGTTAATAAAAATTAGAACCTTCAAATTTTTCTCCGGCGATTATCTTATCATAATTAGTAGCATCCATGAGTGAAAAGCTTGGATCAGCATCTAACACATTATGAAAAGTACCGGTGCAATTTAGAATATGTAGAAAAACAGGACAGAGTTGAGAATTCAACTAAAAATAAAGAACCTTCATGTTTTTCTTTGGTGACTATCAAATCAGGATGGGCTGCATCCCCTAGTGAAGTCTTTAGAACACCATCTAAGCAAACATTTTCAGCATTAATAAAATAAAAAATCTGTAATAAAGCTAGAGAAAATTTAAGCTTCGAGTAAAATTGAAATAAAAAACCTTCACTTTTTTCTCCAAAAATCATATGCTTGGTAGAGGTTATAAAGCTTGATTTAAGACTCTGAATGACACCTGAGGACAATAAGAAAACATTTTCAATTTCATAAACCAGAACTAGTGCATTGTCCTAAAAACAAAACGCCATAAAATAAGAGAGTTCAGCTAAGGTATGGGAATCACTGAGGTAAAATAATTTCATGCTACTTTCCATAGTTGTTTGAAATAAATCTTACAAAAGGAATAAACCTTTAATGAAATACTTAAAAGGGGTAATTTTCTCGTTTTGATGACACAATAGAATCAAATAGATGCTGAAATTACAAATAGCGCAACAATTAGTGAGAATGACACGCATAGAAGTATTTTTTGACAATTACCTTGTGCTTCCGCCTTATTAAGATTCGTAACATCCTTTGCTGGGACATTTGAATTAGCACCTGAAGCCATCAAAATTTTTTTTTTAAAACTATTAAAATTTTGAATTTATTATATAACAAAATTGCTAAGCCAACTTTATGCGAGTCAGAATTTCTCTAGCGACATTTAGAGGACTGAAACATGCAAGAAATTTGATTGTATCCATGTAAGGACATAAGATGAATCACATCAATAGATGCTAGAAAGAACTTAAAACCAATGGATCCAAATCAATGATATTTTACAGATTTGGAAAACAATTTTTGACAACATAAATCTTATGAATAACCACCAAGTAGCCAAGGTAATTCTGTTAGGATAATATCATAGCTAAATGGAGGAACTATTAACCCCACAATCATTTATTTCTTGGCTTCTTTTGCATCAAAGCATTCCTTCTGATTTTATGTTATATATAATGGAAATAAAAAGAAAGATACAAAAGCTATTAGGACTCTGAAATTTGCAAATATACCTCGTGATGCTTCCTGTTTGATTGTCCAACTGAAATACTTTGGGCGAGTAGAATGATCCTATTGTGTTCAGCTCGTTATTCATTTATTTAATTCATTTGTTCAAAATGGAATGAGCCAAACACAAACACACAATAAACTCGATCAATCTAAGCTCATTTATACCCTTACCCCATAGTGAAAAATCTGAGGACTCGGTCTAGGTCGTCTAAGTCCATGACCCCCCTTTAATGAACGGAGTGAGGCTCTACTTATAGATTTTGGGAGTGTCATCCTCTGTAATTACTACATGAATCCAGATCACTCCATCAGATGGTCCAAAGTGATCCCCTTAATCGGATGCTATTTTATGGACATTTAAGTGCCTTGATGACATCAGAATTGAGTGATATTGGACTCGTTAAATTTGTATCATCGAGACACTTGATTCAACTATAAACTTATCAAATTTAGAGTCCATTTGACTTATAATTAACCATCCAAAACCTCTAAAAGTGATTTAAAAGCTTAATCTAGACTTGATTTGACTCGAAGTGAATCAATTTTGGCATCATGGGGTTCATCTCGTGGAACCAATTAGTTTGACTATAAGTTTGCTAAAATCGTAATTCTGGATCATTTTTAATTTAAATCGAAACATTCTAACCCAAAAAATATCACGAAATTTGTGTTGAATGATAAATTTGTTGATGACACATCAAATCTATTACTAATATTGTGAATTTTCTCTCTTCTGTCTCCTCATAAATTTACAGTTGTATTTTATTTTTTGTTGATTAATTTGTGTAAAAGATGTCTATTATAATGCTCTTGTATGAATAAGTGTGCTCTCTCAAGTATTTTAAATATTTTGTCTAAATAGGTTCATTATGAAAAAATTTCGACTCAAACCATTATATTTCATGCCATAACATCTAAAATTTAAGTTCAATTCAACAATCATTGGAAGAATACATATTAATGGATAACTGCACCATGTTTTGTACTTGGATCTATTAGCCTCCTATAATATTGTAATAATATTGATGGTGAATGATTTTCAGCACTCAAATCTTCCTTAATTTGTAAGCATTTTCAAGTTTAAATCATAAGTTCAAAAACAAGGAACTTCAAGAGTAAGAGATATTAAAGGACTCCTGCAGATACAAAAATAAAAAAGGAATTTTGGTTATTTTAAAATATACAAAGTCTCATAAATTTAATCATGGACAAAGCAATGATAAACCTTTTTATCTTCTCTATGGAAATGCAATGGTCTACCTTCAGTAGCCTCAGCTTCTATGTCAACAGTGACCTCAGGCAGTTCCTTGATGAGGCGCGTTATTTCCTCTGGTTTACTGAGCAGCTTTTTCCTCTCTATGTAATCAAATAATGTGCTCCCAATTAAGGCAAAACCATGCCTCATTTAGATACTTCGTGGCAGAAAGCTTTATGATACAAACCATAACCAGAGAGAGAGAGAGAAACTGAAATCATAAGCATTTGTACACAAAATGGTAAAAATAAAAGGATATTCTTTGCGCCAACCTTTCTCATTAGCCCGTTCAATTAGTTTCTCCAGTTTCAAGAGCTCTTTTTTTACCGACTGAGAATTAAATGACATTTATTGCACAACAAAACCAAAATAAACACATAAATTACTGAATAATCAGTCAACAAGATCATTGCATTCAATAAAAGGGGTCAAATATCAAGAACCAATAAAATGCATCTGCAAAAATATAGATAAAGCTGCATGACAAGCAGAATTTTTCTTCTCATTTTACCCCCTTCTAATAAAAAACACCTGCAAGATCAGTTATTTAGTTCTACAGATGGAAAAAAAAAATTCAGCTTCTGAATTGACTCCGATAAATTATGGATTCCAACAGCAAATATAATCTCATCAATATAGACCGAGTGAGCGAGGAAAGGTTCCTTTGAAGCTTTAGAATTGCTAAGATTCTTCCTCCCCACACCCTCATCAACCAAAAGGGCTCTGAAATATCACTTATACTTTTTTTTTTTTTTGTTGCAGCACCGGCACGTAAGAAATCGTTGTTTTTCTCTTGCAATTGAGTGATATGTATGAATTAGTAAAATGAGAAAAATTAATTGTCGGACAAAATAAATATGGCATTTATGGATTTTGACCATTAGAGGTGGCATATCAATGTTTCTTAGCTTGATATAGCGACAACAATTGATCATTGGATTATTTCTTTAGTGCATCTTAAAACTTCATTAACAGGTATGCAATAGGTTTCCCATCCATCATTAGAGCCACCCTCATTGAATATTCACTCACATCATGATGGCAGGCTGCAGGGGGGCTGAACCGGGCTTTGGGTTCAGCAAGGGGCTGCTGGTTCAACAGGGAGGCTAAACCAGCTAGCCCTAATTAGAGTTGGAGGGCTGCCACCGCCTCCTTAATTGGGTTTATCGTTGGGTTAATTCTTTAGTGCATCTTAAAACATCATTAACAGGTATGCAATAGGTTTCCCATCCAATGTTATCCACTTACATCATGATGCGGGGCTGTAGGGGGTTTGAAACGGGCTTTGGGTTCAGCAAGGGGCTGCTGGTTTCGCAAGGAGGCTAAAACAGCTAGTCCTGGCCCTAATTAGGTTTGGGGTTGTAGCCTCAACTCCCCTTCCTCCTCTCTTAGCCGTCTTAGGGTCTGTTTGGAGCAGCTTATAAATGCGGTGGTGTTTTTGAAAACGCTGTCTAACCGTTTAGTTCGCGCGTTTTTGAAAACGCTACTTGCCGCGTTTGAGTTTTTTACACTAAACGCAAGCCGTGGGTCGACCCCCACAGTCGACCTGCGGGCCACGTTTCAAGATAAGCTGTTTATCCTGAAACGCACAAACTGTCCCAAACAGATTCTTAGTTTATTATAAAAATATGTTGTTATTTGGTTTTACAATTTAGTTATTTATGTTTCGAGAATTCTATCCAACTTATTGTAGGTGGTTGTTTTCCCGTCTAGGACTATATCTGAATGCGAGAATGTGCTTCGTATGAGGTGGTGATCTTCTCTAAGAGCTCAAGAGGTGCTCTGGTTGTAACTCGCTCCTACGAGGATAGTATCCTTCCCAACTATCCTCCACATTCCCCTCTTCCCTGCTGCCAACCACCAGCTGCACTTCCTCCTTGCTTCTACCCGCCCACCACAAGACCTCCTCCCTACTTTAATTTTCAACCCCACTACCAGCCTCCACTCACAGTCGTAACTCCTCAACAATCCCTTCTCCCTACCACTTGTTGCTCCACCCACTCTCTACAGGCCCTTCCTCATTGTTGTCCAATCGTAGTCGCATATCCCCTTACCTATTTCCGTAACTGCTTGTTGTCGTTCTCGTACTCCTCCCAGCTACCAGACATCCTACCTGCACCCTAGTATGGCAGCATAGCCCTACCCTCTCTTTTTCATGCTACAACTGCCCTTCCTGCTACAACCAACCCATAGGCTAGCATCCAACCAGCTCCCTACCAACATATCTCCTAGTTGGCCAGCCGACACCCATCCCCTTTGCCATCGTCCTAGGGTGTCTTCTTATGTTTGTAATTGTTTATTTTACGAGTCGTAGTAATATATTTGAATTTCAACAATAATATTTTCGTTCATATTATGGTTTGGATTAACTCCGGTATCATTGAGCTAATTCTTTAGTGCATCTTAAAACATCATTAACAGGTACGCAGTAGGTTTCCCATCCATCATTACCTTCGTTGAATATCCACTTATACCAGCTTCCAATCTAAATGGTTTTCAAAAATTTGATAAGGCAAGTCTAGCGCCTTGCTCGTATTCTTCTTCAATTGGAAGAAGTATCTTAATATTTGAGTGACAACATATGAAAAAGGCATACATACTAAAAATTGATGAATGAACATGCGACTATACTGACAAGCTCCCATGAACATGTATAATTGTACGGCCTTACTCACTTCTTGTCTCCAACTTCGAGTGATCAATCTTGATCTTCAACTCAAATTCCAAGTAGAGGTGGAGCTTCTCTGTAAACTTGAAGTTCTTTATGAGTTGAAGATAGTGTTGTTGTAGAAGGTTCAACATGTTTTACAAGTGCTCCAAAAGCTCCTCCATGACTCGCTGACAATCAAGAAATCTCAAAGAAAGATGATAACATAGTCATAGAGGTACAATCAACTAACAATGTTCAAATGACAAGGTCGATGAATTGTTCAAATGGAATGCGTAGTCATTCATACAACCCTTGCTCGTCTTGAATGCATCTTCCAAATGCCTTGCTCATTGATATGTGCTTGGTGCTGACCAAACTTTATATCCAATTTGAAGAAGAAGATGATGGGCTTGAGTTGGTTCGGGAGGTTGTAATGCACGATAGAGGTTAATCATTTTTTAGCTTTATTTTGCTAAGGACATAATCGTCGACACATAACCCCTACAAACTGTCTTTCTAAGAAACCATCATAATTGTTACGTTATATAGAGAACTATTGGTTGGATCAGCCCACTCTCAAGCAATCTTTTAACCTATATTTTGATCCCCTCACTTTAGATGACTAAATTTCAATAAAAAAGGCGTTTTAACAATTTCATGTTTAAGATGAACTAGATATCATGCAAGGTGGGTCATTTAGGTACTAGCCTTTAGACTTCTTTGGGGAGTAAAGCAAAATCCTCAATTCGCTAGTATGCATTCATGTTGTCATGACCCGGCCCTGGACTTAGAATTAACTAAGACGAGAACAACAATTAGATAGTAAAATTAGATTTTCTATAATAAAAATATATATAATCCAAACGAAATGAAAGAAACACTAAAGAAAGTAAATTAAAGTAATACAATAAAATTTACCTTATTCTGAGTGTCCATATATTCTATAAATATCCCCTCTATTATTCATCTTTTAATTAAAAAAGTAACCCTTAAATATTAATCTAAAATAACAATGAAATACAAAAATCAGAGAGTGCATCCACTTCTAAACTGCAATAAAGTAGTGAAAATGAAATGATATGCATGCTAATCAGAAGTACTATAAATCAATACAATTAGATAATTTACTTTTTTATGTCGTCATGATAGTTCATAACAGTCAATGTGTTTTATTGTATCAATAACATGTCTATAATATCTTATATATGCACAACCATCACAAGAGCATCATCTAAAAATTATACAATTTAAGATACTTCAATATCAATATCTTTTTTTTTATTTATGAGAACGAATACATTAGCGTTCCATGCCAGTACCATAAAATGGTGAACTTCATCATAGCTAAACATGCACATGCAAACATACTATAGTCTATATCCTTCATATCCTCTTTTCATTCAATTCTACATTTACATAATACATATCATTAGTATTTCTAAAAATGTATATTCATCATGATGATATGGTCAACATTTAAAAGATCAATTAAATTACAATGCAATAGTGTATCCAAGTTTCAGTAACAATCAATAAATTCAATTTAAAAGAAATAAAAACTATTATAATTTAAAAGTAAGAGTACTCATCGATCCTAGATGATTTTCATACTCTTAACTTCTATTACCTCTTTTAAATTAAACGCCTATAAAATATACAATATTCATGTTAATAAAGTTTTAGTGCATTTCTTTATTAAACTTTAATTAATTATTAAATTTTAATAATTAACTTATTATATTATTTTAATTATGATTTCAATCCTTCAATTTTGAATTTAATCATTGCAATTAAAACTAATATTATATAGCATTAGTTTTAAAAAAAAATACTTTCAAAAATAAAACACTAACTTTTCTCCACTATCTCTTCTTTCGCACAATCACCAAACTAAATTCATTTAACCTTCAATTCAGCTATTTGTCAAATTGAAATTACTAAATTTAATTCAAATAATTAAATAAAATAACTTATATAATTAAAAAAATATAAACCATTAGTCTTTTTTCCACTATTTAGTTGCACCTCCCACACGCAAACCAAATTCACACGCTACTACTTCCGACGAGCAAATACACAAGTTTCTCATCTCGCACCGCAGTTACTAGACGCTTCTCTCATGCACGTAGAGAGCTTATTTCCTCTCCAGCTTCACACACAAGGCACGTGCAATTCACTTCCAAGGTCACAATACACTAATTCCTCCTCCCTAAGCTGCTCGACTAGGATTTTCTCGCAAGCGACACTCCCTCTCCTACTTGAAGTCGCACTGAACTCGCCTCCTGCACACAACGACTCACTAGCTTGTCATCTACAAACAAAACCTTCTCCTTAGCTTCAAATCTTGTGTGCCCTATATTGTCCCTCCTACCATCAGCATATGCCTCTTCGCTTCTTTGATGTCGTCTCCCCGACACCCACAGGAGAACCCGCAATCGGCAGCCCCGTACATTGTTGACCTCATTTTTGATGAGGTCTTCCCTTCTTCTTTTTAGTGCTTAGGATCTAGCCTTAGGCTTTTCCTTTGACTATCTTAGAAGACTAGAATTGGGACCCGCCTTTTAGAAATTCAAACCACTTCTAAACTCCCTGCAAACTCCACAAACTTGACTATAGACCCCTAATCACCTAGAGGGTTGAAATCAAATATGGAAGTTTAAAGGATGAGTTCCTATAGGACTCTTTGGCCTTAGGATCGCCACAGGTGGCACAGTGCGGTGAAGGCCGACTTACACACACATTACACTTATACACTACACTTACACACTACATTTCCACACACTTCCTAAAACCACACCCATACCCAACTTGACCTCCCGACTCATGTAGGTGATTCACATGGATGGTCCTTAACCCCTAAGCCCTTGGTAGAGGGTTAGGAACAACATAATGAATGCCTCAAATGAGTCCTTTCATGGCTCATATGGGCTTGAAATGGCTTCATGGCTCAACCAAAATGATTTCACCCCACCCAAATTCACCCAATCTTCAATTTCCCAAATTTTCAATTTTTGACCCCGGGACCCTACACCTACTAAACCTACCCAAAGCCTCGAAATTACCCAAATTTTTGCAAAATCTCCAAATTACCTAAAATCTTCCAAAATCAATCCCAAACACCTCCACATCACTCAAATTGATCACCCATACCCAAAAATACCAAAAATTCCAAGAAAACCCCCAATACCCTCCAAATACCCAAAATACCCTTCTTGGCCTAAAAATCCAAAAATTCAGAAAATTCCCAGAAAATTCCAGAAAATCCCAAATATTCCCAATTTCATTTTGTCCAACTACACCATGGGCCAATTTTGTCAATTTACCCTACTTTTGTCAAAACCCCCAAATTGACCCATTTTAACCCAAAGTGGACCCGATGTCAAACCAAACATACCCAATTGACCCCAATTTTGGTCCAATTCAATTCTAAACTTCAATTCAACATTCCCAATACCAATTTAGACCAAATCCAAGTCCAATTTGATTGACATTTGGATCCAATTTCACTTTGGGCCTTAAAGCCCAATTTGGACCCATGACCCAAACTTAACCCAAACTCACCCAATTCAACTCCAATTAACCCCAAATCTTTTCTAAAACTTCCTTAACATCCTCATAAACAAAACACTAACATGATTTGCCCAAGATTTTGACCCAAACCCCACTCAAATTCAACCCAAAATCAAAAAGCCCGATTTTGACCTAAACCCAAATCTAACCCAAATAGGCCCAAACCCCAAAATTAAAACCCAACCAGAGCCAAAACCTCTTTGAAACACTCCCATAAACATTTCTTAACATTTATTTTACATCAATTTCAACCCTAGCCCAACATTGGCCCAAGTTAGCCTAATTTGACCTACATTGGCCCATTTACCGAATAAACCCAAATTCAACCCAATTCAAACCCAAACCACCTTAAATCTATTTCAAATTATTCATGAAACATCCCTAAACCAAAACCAACAACTATTTGGCCCAAACTTCTACAAAAATTCCCATCCATGAACACATCCTTAAACTTAAAAGCCCACTTCCCTTAAACCTTCTTAAAAGCCCATTTCCTTCAAAATTCAAAAGCCCAAATCTACCCTAAAGCCCACATGACATCTCCATTTGTCATCCATTTAATTAAATCCATTACCTAAGTCCTAAAATCATCATTGAATTATTCCAAATGAAGCCTCATGCCAAATCACCCCTAAATACTAAAATTTTCCTTAAATCCATTTCCATGAAATTGACTTTACTTTTCCCAAGCCAAATGGAGCCATGGAGCCATGCATAAGCCATATGCAAGCCATGAGAGCCTCTTTACATGTCACCATGCCATTTTGGGCAAAAGGAGGAGGCTCTTTCCTTAATTCCTAAAGGTGATTAACCACTTCCATGTTTCCACTAAACCATGCTTAAGCTTCAATTGTGCTTGGATGGTGACTTGACCCTACCGATTATGCTTGAGCCAAATCACTTTTCCCTCGACCAAAACCAGGCCTTGGGTGGTGCACCTAGCCCAAATGGGTGGGTTGACCCATTTAGGTTCAAATCTCAGCCATGCCCCATTCCACTTTGGATCAAAGCCTTTACACATGTCCATGGCCGATTGATTGCACAAACCTCGAGCCACGACCCACCTGACCTTGAGGGTGACCCATGCACGGCCGGCCGGCCACCGAGCCGCCGGAAAACACCATGGCCGAAAGTTCACATGTGAGCCGACATTGAAATTCTCACTTGCTGAGTCGCCCCATCCCTAGTGGTCTACCATGGCTGATCTTCTCCTCACCGGAGCAGGTCGATCCCAAGCCCTAACTCCCCGGGAGGCCTTCCACCCTCTCCTATTTAAACCCCTCACCCTCTCGGCCAAAGGAGAGCCGAGCACAAACCTCGCCGAAACTCGCCAAAATTGTTCCAAACCCTTCACCATCCTTAGAGCGGTTGATCCCCGGTGTCGATTTGCCCTAATCCCCACCAACAGAGCCCGATTTCTCAGCTGAAATTCCACCCAAAACCAGGGACACTTTGCCACGGTGAGCCAATCCTCAAATCGATTGGTCCTACACCTTCACTCGGACCAAGAGGAGAAGTTTCCCACGAAAGCCCCATCTCCGGAGCCACCCGGTTGCTCCGGCCTCCAAGCTTTGTGATCGGGCGTGGTCACTTTCATAGCTAGGCGATTCACCGAGACCGGGAGACTTCATCCGGAGCTTCGCGGGACCCGATCGAAGGTGCAACAACTCTCGGATTGAAGCCACACTTCTACGAGCTAAGGTATGAGTTAACTATTCATCCCGAGCTTCGGAGATTCTCCATTTCAAATGCCTTAGTTTCAATGCATGTTAGCCGTATAGATGTGTTCGTCTCTTGAAGACGAATCCATGAAGCATAAGAACATGAAAATCCATTGAGAATCGAGTGAGATCTTAGGGATTTAGTGTGGACGGCTCTCGGGTGAGAACACTTGGGGACGATGAACGGATGCCGTCCATTCGATACACGCGCGCACGGACGGCCGGGATTGCGTCGGACCGGGAGACGGTACGAGAACCGCGGGGCCGGGCTGCTGACTCGGATGGCGGCGTCGAATGGGAGCGCGACACGCGGCGTTTCGGAGGCTGCCGAGGTTGACGCGGCGCCGCGTGGATAAATAGAAAATTAGGGTATTTTCTTATTTATTTAATTCCCTAAACTTCAAAAATCCATATCTTTGTGTAGAAAAATCACAAAAATAAAATAAAAATACCCTCTTGCTCGGTGAACGAGAGGAGAATAATGTGGAAAAGAAATCATTTAATTTAATTAAGTATTTTATTTTTTATGATTTATTTACTCTCTGCATACATTTAATTCTCCATGCATGTATACAATTCACCATGGCATGAGACCATAGGGCTTTTGAAGCCTCTGAACTTGGGAACATTCCCTGAATTTTCAAGGTCGAGGCCATCTCTATGAAAAGTTATTTATTTTTCAAATGCATGTTCGTTGTTTTGAGTATTTTAATTCCAAAAATTAGCATGTTGTGAAATAAATTCTAGAAATATTTGGTGATGTTCCTTATGACCGGAGAACTCTAGGAAAAATAGGACTTGAGTTAATTCACTCGGATTAACCACTAATTGGCTTAAACACCCAAAATAGGTCTTTAATTAATTAGAGTTAACCAGGCATCAAATTGACTTGAAATCAATTCTCCACTGACCTTTAGGATCAGAGGAATCCACCATAAAAATTTGAAGTCGATTGGACTTGGTTAACCCCACTAATTGGGTTAATTAAGCCAACTTAGCCATTTTAAACTTTAAAAATTCATAACTTTTAAAATACTTTTTAAAAATTCATCAAATTGGTTTTGGAGCCTCTCTGATATCAGGGGAATCTAAGAAAATTAAAATTTCAATTTTCTAAAAAAGTTGATTTTTAATAATATTTTAATATTTTTAATAATTAAAAAATAATAAAAATCACAAAAATAATAAAATTCACCAAAATGTCACATTTTGAATTTTAATCACTTAGGAACAAATCCCACATTTTTCTTAGGTCTATTTAGTGAGATATTGAATTTTAAAGCCCTAGGGTAATTTTAAAATTAAAAAAAAATGTATTTTCTAACATTTTCACTAAAATAATTATAATAAATCATAGAAAAATCAGAAAATTGCAAAATTTGATTCTCTGGTTTCCTTGATATCAGAGAGATTTTTGAAAAATATAAAATCCATTTTTCAACATTTATTTTATTTTTAAATTAATTAACACTCCAAAACTCAAAACAATTATAATAAAAATAATATAATTCAAAAAATCACCAAAATTGGTCCAAGTGCTTCTCTGGTCATTAGGAATGTCCCCTAATTTTCTTAAGGACAGAAACTTTTCCCTTGGTCATGTTATCAAATTTTCCTTGAAAATCTCTATTTTCCACCAAAAATAATTATATAAATAAATTAAATACGAGAAAAATCACATTTTCTCCTCTCATGTCTTTATTGACATATGAGTAAAGTCACATAAAAATTTCAAGTTCATTTGAGTTCAATTTAGTGAGTTATGAAATTATTAAGCTTAAAGGGTAAAATGGTAATTAAAATCTTTAATCCTTAATTAAAACTTTAGGTTTAATAAAAAATCAACAAGTAAAATATTTGATCCTAATCTGATTTGGATGATTGAAATTTAAATAATTAAAGGGTAGAAACCCATTAAATAATTTTAAAATGATTAAACTTTAATTAAATAATAGATTAAATTTGGAAGAATAATAAAATTGAAATTATTAAAATAAGGGATCTTTATTAGGAAGAGATTTATTCTTTAATTTAAAAATCCCTAAATTAATTATATCAACTAATATTCAATTTTTAATTAAAATGATAACTCAAATTTAAAATATTAAAAGACTTAATTAAATTATTAAACTCTTTTGAAATTTCAATTAAAATTAAAAATAAAGTAAATTAAAGATAAATTAAATTAAAATTAAATTAAATTTAATAATTAAATTAAATTAAGACAAATTAAATTAAATTAAATTCAAATTAAATTAAATTAAATTAAATAATTAAATTAAATTAAATTAAACAATTAAATTAAATTAAATTAATAATTAAAATTAAATTAAATTAAATTAAATAATTAAATTAAAGTTAAATCAAATCAAATTAATTAAACACCAAGTCAAATTAAATTGAATTATGTTAAACTAAATTAAAACTCAATTAAATTAAGTTAAATTAAATATAACATCACCTAAGACATAAAAGAAATTAAATATAAAACAACTTGAACACTATTCCAAATTTAAACTCTTTAACTTAAATCGAAGTCATTTGAATACTAATTTACCCTTGAAAGCTTTGATTATTGTAACTCCTAAATGAAACATTAAATGGAGTGTTACTTCACTCATAGGATATTCAAATGTCCTAGTTCATCGAAGCAAGTTAACAAGACTTGAAAACCTCGGACGATCGATTCATTTATATAATTAAATTCATTTGGACTTAAAATAATTCTAGAAATATTGAAAAGATGTTTAAGATCCTTCTTAAGCACTTCCTCAATATGATAGGATATTTATAAGAACAATTGAATTTGATTATTCTTTGATGAAAGAAAATCGTCCTTAAACCATAACTACAAAGAACTCTAGACGTCATAGGAGTTGACTAGCTATAGGATTAGGAATTTGGTAGAAAACCATAACCTTTCCCTAGCTTTACCTAGGAACTTGTTTAAATATTCTAATTGTGTTTTAAGTGCGGCTTGGGATGACGGGAAGACCCTCCGGTACGCTTTTATTTTATTGCGATTTACTTTCTTGCAATTTACTTTCGCAATTTACTTTCTGCAATTTACTTTATTGCAAATGCATTTTACTTTTCTTGCATGATGAAACAACAGTTGCATGAAAACCCACACCTTTAGGATAGCCCTCAAAACCGAAACCAAAATTAAATTAAAAGTCATTGCGAGATAAAATTCACCGCCACAACATTTCAAAATATAAAACAACTCAAAATTTAATCACAAACGAACACAAAACTACAATTGCAACTAAATTAAAACGTCCTGTTGGATGATCGGGAATACCTCGGATGATGTAACCTACGTGTTGCTAACGGGATTTCCCACGGTCTAAATGAAAGTGTGGAACTCATTCGGTTGAGTTTAGCAAATTCATCCGGACTAAGTGAATCCGATAAAAATAACGATGCGGAAGGATGGAACCGTGGGATCTTAACCGGTGTCGTTATAATCAACTTTAAGATTTGTTTTAATTAAAACACAAAAAACACTTGGAAATTAAGATTTTCTCTAAACCAAAACACTTCTCTCATCCCACGATTTATGATTTCTAAAACTAAACCTCTGCAACAACAAGGAGCTCGGAGCATGGTGGGCGGCATGACCATCGTCATCAGCAAAACCCGAGTCTACTTCAATGAAACTTTCCTAGAATTAAAACAACCAAGCCATAGGACTTCGAGGTAGCTTGCCTAGTGCAACATAAATCCTCGACTCTTCGTTAGGCATTTGCATTGCAAATTAAGCCCTAACCGGTCTTAGGATTCCGAGGTAGTCGTCCGATACGACAATAAACCCTCGCATCTTCTAAGTTATTTGTTTGATTTTATCATACAAATATAAGCCCTAATTAATTGAAATTGGCGAGATTGAAATATCAAATAAACATTAGGACTTTCCTAAATTCAAGACAAACAATAGGATAGTCGGAAATTATCGAAGTTCACTTCGAATCGGTGATTTCTCCTACCTCTCTTCCTTTGGATTCACGAAAACAAAATGTTCCAAAATTTGATCCATTCCCTATTGAAATTCCAAAATTCAATCTTTGAAAACCTTAAACTTTGAAATTCTTGAGAGCGAGAATCATTGATTATTATCGAGAGTTTTCTTAGGTGATTCCCGTCACTTAAGATGTAATTAACTATAGGGGCTTGCCCTTATAGGGAATTTTAAAGAACCCGAGTAATATAAACCTCGTTTAATGTTTTCATATTAAGCGGGGAAACTTGTCGGCTTATAAAATTGGTTCGCAGACCAAACGGATGTCACAAATCTTCTAGTTTATTTAATCGAGCCCCACCATCAAGCGGTGTGTCTATCCTTAGGGATAGATACACGGTTTGTGGTGTGGTATTCGTTTATATAAACTATTTGGGATGTGAGATCAGTTTGATTTCATATCTTAAAATTTTTCAAACTTAAAATTATTTTCAAAATCAAATACTACTTTTCAATTTATTTATTTAAACTAAATTAAAAATTTGCCGACAACTTCTGTTAGGCGACCACCTCTTCAAAATAAAACACACAACCTAAAAATATGCCGACAGGATTTCTGGCGACTCCGCTGGGGAATATTCCTCTCTCCATTATAATCAAATAATTCTGCTTTCAAAAATCGGTAGTGTATCCATGTCCCTAATGGATCAAACTACCCTTCTTTCCGTTGGAATACTATGTTCATTTCTATCTTGAACAAGTATAGCCAACATTCTCTCGGATTTAGGAGCCACTGTTTAGACACCCCTAAACGGAGAGGTTCCGAGATCCTTTTACCTCATTTCGAGGTGGGGTGGACCCCAATAGGTGTTAGTTTAGGAATGATCCTTCGAGTCGGGAAGTCTTGCTTAAGACTTTCTTTTCCTTTCGAATCGGATTCCTTACCTTCTCTACACCTTTGAACATTCCGTTCTAAATAAACGAAACCCTCTAATAAGTAATTCTTTTAACAAATGATCTTTTATAAATACATGAACAAAGAATGCGTTCGGACTCTTTTCGATTCCTTTTCGTCCTAAAGAAAAGAAGCATAACTTGGGATCGACAACTAGAATCTACCTTGCGAAATGGAAGCCCGAAGCCGATTTTCTCCTTCACCAACGGACTCGGACTTCGTCGTCTATAAGGATGAAGCTGCCCGACAATGGGGTCATCCGATTTGGACGGGGATTTGAAAACACGAACGTCGAAGTCACCGACGTCTCCCTCTTTGCACCGACGAACAAGGTATCGAGGCTGAGGAATCACCGCTCGAGTTCAACCTTAGGTCGACCCAAGAGTTTCCTCCCCGCGAAGGGTCCCGACTAGGAGGATGCTGCTCGTCCGCGGGAGGACTGTTCTCACTACCCCCATCTGGTCTAGTTGTTTCGCACCTACCCCGACTTACGCCGAATCGAAGGGGAAAGGAATCCGAACTATGATAAACTCATTACGCGTGGAGGGTACGGATCTTCTGTAAGACCTTCGTCTTCGAAATCGGGTCCGGTTCGAAGATTCCTTCGCCGACAAAGACCCGAAGAAGAAATAGAAATAGAAGGATCGCCGGGGAAGCCGAGACTGCCGAGATTGCCTTCTGGAGGAAATTCCGGAGTTACCGGAATATACACCGCTACCGGAATATACACCATTGCTGACTACATACCACTTTTGGGAGGAAGCGAGTTCCATCCCCTCTCCGCCGCGAGAGGATGAGGAGAATGTTCGCAAGATTGCTTGCCATATTACCACGGCCCGCATACTACAACGATAGCCGCAAGAAAAGAATCGAACTACGCCGTTTGCTCGTACCGCAAACTTTGGTAGAAAAGCTAGCGAAGAAGGAAAACGCGCCCGTGTCGGAAATTCTACGAAGGATAGGGCGGGTGCCGGTCAAATCCCGTCTTGGGCCCCGAGTAGAACCCGCCGTCATGATAGAAAAGCCGAGCAAGAGAATGAAGGCTAGCCCGCCTGTCGTAGTATCGGGGTTACGGATTAGGGAGGATACCACCTTCCGGCATTTGGCCGATAGACCATCCGGTCATAGACCTTCTGTCGCTAGAAGGATGGTGTGGCGTCCCACTACGGGCGATTGAGGCCGAAACGACGCCCGAGAAAGAAAGTCTCGCCGGAGGCTGGAATGCGAAGAAAGTGCTTCTTGCGATGAAGGGGACTCGTGAAAAAAGGACCCGGCAACCATCGCATGACAACCACAAAGATACACAGAAGCTCCGCTAGAAGATGCCATGGAAAAGTTGAGAACCGACATCCGACGGTTGGCGAAAGAAAGAGAAGAAAAGTTCGGAGATGAGATCGACTCATCGGAATTCATGGACAACGAATATGCGGAAATCAACATGGTTGAGACACGAGCTTCATCGGCTTCTCGAGGTGCTCCTGCGGCCGCAGAAGAGAGGAGCCGGAGCGATGAAGAGACGGCTTCGGGAAAAGGACGACACGATCGCTCGAATGGCGAAGAGGATGGAAGAGATGGCCATAGCTCTAGCCGCTCTCCAAAGTCAAGTACAACCACATGAGAGACACCCCCGGAAGTCATTCACCTCGTAGACGGAGGGAAGGAAATTACATCCGTCGATGGGGATGACCAGTGAAAAAGGATACAACACAAAGTATGATCCTCGAAAAGGATATCAAGAACTTGGTAGAACGGCGGAGTGCGAGAAGCCCTAGCACAATCGAAGAACGGGACATCTATTCGGACGGGTAGACCTTACCGGAAGAATTCGACGCCGTCCAATACCCGAAAGGGCTTCGTACCACCTCTCGTTTAAGACCTTCGACGGAACCGGGAACCCCCGACGGCATGTTGCACACTTTCGTGCCGGTTGTTGCAATGCCGGCGGGAGCGATGCGCTACTCTTCCGACGGTTCGTTAGCGGTCCGTCGGGAATCGCCTTCGGCCGAGTATGCGGAATTACCCAACGGTTACGTAAAGACATTCTCGGAGCTAGAGAGCCTCTTCATTAAGCGATTTGTCGGAGCTCGACACCACATCACTATAGGTGATTTAGTGGTAGAGAAACAAAGGCCGAATGAAACTCTAGTGGATTACATACTTCGATGGAGAAATTTAAGTATGAAGTGTGAACCACAACTGCAAGAACAACATGCGATCGGCATCTTGCTTAAAAGCATTCACGGCCCGATAGCACTTCTCCTCGAGGATTCACTATTAAGACTTTTGAGAAGTTGTTAAGCAAGGCCGGAAGCTTGCAAGAAGAGGCGAAGCAATTAAGTTTTGCCGACAAGACGGACAAGCGAGAGCCGGTGAAGACTTTCGAAAAGAAATGCGGGGTCGTTGCGGCGGTTGACGAAGGCAAACAACCGACTGCAAATACCACCGAAACGGCCGCGACAACCACAACAAAATTACCGAGCAACCTCGGTCCGAGCTATCGGTCGTCTCCGCGAGTATGAACAACCGTCTCGTCCGCAACGTACATTGAGGGAGCTTCGAGCGAGAGAATATCCGTTCAAAAATGAAGCGATGCAAAGATGTTCCGTAGCTTAATGAAAACTCCGGATTTCCAGTGCCGCGAGCCCAAAGACCGAGAGGAAGTCAACAAGAAAGGTGATCCCGACTTTTGCCCCTACCATCGGATGCTTGGGCACAAGATAGAAGAGCGCATTACCTTGAAAAGTTGGCTCAACGACAACCTTCGGAAAGGAAATATAACAATCCCGAAGGAGTACATGAAGGAACCCCGAAAGGAGGTTCCGTCGATGTTATCTCAACCGATCCCGTCATTCCGATAGATCCCCATGCAGTCGACGATGGATGGACTACCGCACGGACGAGATCTTCGAAGAAGATTTTAGACAACATCCGAACCGCTTCGGTGCGAGCTTCGATTCGAGTTCGAGACCTGTTAAGCCGGTACTTATCACTTGCGATAGAAGAACCACCTCGACAGGGAGAAAATCGAAGAGAAGAAGAAAATTGACGAAGAAGAGGGGACCGAGATTCCTAAGGCTAGACTAGGGGCTGCTTATCCTAGAATAGTTGTTTCTGATTCGGGGGAGAAATCCCTCGAACCTCTGATTTTGTATGATTATCTGCTCACTTCGGTGGGATCATATAATGATAAGGGTGATGGCGTTGGCTACGTTTTGACTGTTTCTAACGATTACGTAACTAGCGACAATCCGGGCGTCGATTTCGATACCAACAACAATTCTCGAATCATACAAGATCTCGACGATCAAAATGACGAAGAAGGCATCCATCGAGGAGGCTACGAGAGTTCAACGAAGCAACGGATCTATCCGTGAGTTTCGAGGAGCTCCGGTTACAATAGAGTTAGAGCCTTCGATTTGGAAGATAATCCGGAAGAGCCGGTCATTCCGATTCGGGAGGAGACACCGACAAACTCGATACTAGATTCGAAGAAATTACGAAGTCGACCTAAGAAGTGGAAAAGTTCTACCTCCGAGAATGGGTCCGAAAGACAAAGGAAGCGGGTGGTTGTTCAAGAAGAACCAACCCGGCGAGAAGACATACCCATTCGAGAAGAAGCGAGACACGGGAGAACAAAGTGGACTACAACGTGCTAGCTCATCTTAGGAAACTACCGAGCTAAGCCGAGCATCTACGATGCTCTCATCTTATCGAAGGAGATGAGAGAAGCTCGATCGAGGCCTTACTTGATCCGGAAATTTGCTTAGCTCGAATGGCCGGAGATTCCTTGGATGAGGTTTGCTCGTTAAAGGAACGACGAGGTGTTACCTTCACGGACAATGACCTACTACTTGGGACGACGAGATCACAACCGACCGTTGTACATTTCGATTACAATTGGGAAGTTTACGCTCTCCGGAGTATTGGTGGATCCGGGAGCATCAATCGATATAATGAGTCTTCGAACACTAGCATACTTGGAAATTGATGCTCGTGAGCTCGAGGCCGACAAAATGTTATTAAGAGGATTCGACCGAGAAAGGAGAAAGAGCCCTCGGGTCGATAACGCTACGATGAAGACCGGTGATTTAGCAAAGACAACCGCAAAATTTCATATAATCGATTCGAAACGTCGTTCAACGCTCTCTTGGGCCGACCATGGATACATGAAAACGAGGATGGTACCATCATCTCTGCATCGGTGCATCAAATATTACGATGGAGGAGAACGAGTGCATCAAAGGAGACTTACAACCATTCTCCGTACATGAAGTGGAATCCATGAAGATGCGGCTTATTATGCACCGCCAAAGAAAACAATCTTCTCCGGAGATACCATAACAAATGAAGCAAAGAAAGTTCGGGACAACGAAGAACCTGAAGTTCTAGTCCAACGATCACTCACCACTCCCTTCCGGCGAGATGGTGAAGGTTTCTCCACGACTCGCATCCGAGGTCGAGGCGGGGACGAGGCCGTGGTAGAGACACTAGGACGATTGGACGGAAGAAACCAACCATCAATGTTGATTGGGATGATAGTTACGAAGAAGAAAAAGAAATCGACAAGAAGCGACAACAATAAGTCGAAAGAAGCCGCAATACGAAGATCTCCTCGAAGATGAAAAGAACGAAGAATACAAATCAATGTACGAGAAGATTAACCACTACGTACATACTATGACCCTAACTCCGATCCATTCTAATAAGATCGAGGGTATGGAGGTCAAAGAGGTACGTAGTGACGGTGCAAAGCCGATCAAATTCTACCGTGGTGCTTCTTCCTCCAAAGCTGAAAATAATGTACAATTCGAAGATGTCACTTCATCGAATTAATGGAATTACCTTTTGAGTGGTACTCTCCTCGTGTTCAAAATTTAATTCAACGTGGTTTCTTACCTCGACAATGGACAGAGGCCAATCACAACATTTTGAAAAGTTATGGAATAACTCCGGTCGTCCTCCCGATTCAAAGTATGGACTCGGATTCGGCACGGTAGGGTCGGTTGACGATGCGAATTTTGCTTGGTTGTCACTTGCAAGTCCAATGAAAGCTGCATGGAAACTACAGACGAACTCGAAGATTTACAAATTGGAGACGCTCCACGAATTCGAAGAAGAAATCAAATCTACTGATAGATGAGTTAACGGAAGTTAACTTGGGTACTAGCGAAGAGCCTAGACCTACCTTTGTTAGCTCCTTACTCGATAAAGAAGACTCAGAAGAAATAATCAAATTGTTAATGGAATTTAAGAAGCTGTTTTGCTTGGAGCTACGATGAAATGCCGGGATTAGCTCCGGAGGTTGCGGTCCATAAGCTAGGAGTAGATCCTACTTCGTCCCGATCGGACGAGGTCCGGAAGAATGCGTACTGGAAATCGAACAACAAGTCATAGCCGAAGTTAAAAAGCTAATAGACGCTAAATTTGTCCGTGAAGAACAATACCCGACACAGTTAGCCTGATGTGGTGCCGGTCGGAAAGAAGAATGGTCGGATCGGAATTTGTGTGGACTTCGAGAGATTTAAACGAGGCATGTCCGAAAGATGAATTCCCTCTGCCGATTCCGAGGCGATGATCGATATTGCTTCGACACATGAAATATTCTCATTCATGGATGGATCTTGAGGATACAACCGGATAAAAATGGCTCCGAGAAGATGAAAAGCTTACGGCATTCGAACGCCGATCGGAGTATTTTGCTACACGGTGATGCCATTCGGATCGAAGAACGCGGGAGCGACTTACCAAAGAGCAATGACAAGAATTTTTGATGATCTCATCCACGATCAAGTCGAGTGCTACGTGGACGATGTCGTCATCGAAAGCAAAGTAAAGGAAAACCACTTGTATGATTTGAGAATTGTTTTCGAACGATTAAGACAATTTAACCTTAAGATGAATCCCTTAAAATGCGCCTTCGGCGTCACCTCCGGAAATTCTTAGGATTCGTTGTCCGACATCGTGGAATTGAAATCGATCCGGAGAAGATTAAAGCCATCTTAGAAATGCCGCCTCCCAAAACCTTAAAACAACTACGATCTTTTCGAGGGAAGTGGCATATCTTCGACGCTTTATCTCGAGCACTGTCGAGTAGGTGTCGGCCTTTCTCGGCACTAGTTAAAAAGGACGCCAAATTTATTTGGGAAGAGAAATGCCGAGAAGGCCTTCGAAGACATTAAACAATATTTAATGACACCTCCTGTCTTAGCGAGCCCCGGTCTCGGAGTAGGCCGTGATACTTTACACCGCGGCTCTAGACGACTCCTCGGAGCCACTGTTAGCCAGGTCGATGATGAGGGTAAAGAAAATGCTCTTTACTTACTTAAGCGCGTCGTTTACTTCCGACGGAGGTAAGGTATCCCGCAATTGAAAAGCATTGTTTGGCCACGATCTTCGCCGCTCAAAAGCTCGGGCATTACATGCTTTCTCATAAGGTCGACCTGATCTCGAAGTTTAATCCATTGCAATACTTGATGACTCGTCCAACACTTTCCGGCGGACTTGCCGGATGGTCGATGATATTATTGCAATTCGATATAACTTTCGTGCCTCGCGTGCCGTAAAGGGACAAGTCTTAGCGGACTTCCTCGCGAGCACACCCTTTGCGGCCGAATCTCCTCTCGATGATGATGCGCAGGATGAACAAATAATGAGCCTAGAAGACCACGATGATCGACGTTGGGAATTGTATTTCGACGGAGCATCTTCGGCACACAAAGACGAAGAATCGCAAGTGATAGTGCCGGTAAGGCGGGAATCGGGCTAATCTTTATAACACGGAGCGGGGGATGTTAAGATACTCCTACCACTTGACGGAACCGTGTACGAACAACGAAGCGGAATACGAAGCCCTCATAACGGGATTGGAATTAACCATTCGAATGGGGATAACGAGACATCAACATCTACGGGGATTCACGGTTAATCATTCGACGGATCGCAGGACAATACGAGATTTTTAAACCAAGACTCGAACAATACTTCCGAGTATGCCATGCAAGTTGTTGGAACGGATTCCAAATGTGACAATCTACAAAATTCCTAGAAAAGAGAATGCTTTAGCAGATGCTTTAGCCGTCTCGCAAAAGAATTTGCACTGTTTGCAAGATGAATCGGTGGAAGTGTCGGTTCACGGACGTCGGGTCCTATCACGGCTTGACATAGACATGATACACAAATCGAGAAGAAGAAAAAGAATCGGTTGCGGCGGTGACGGAAAACACGGAAGATTGGCGACGGCCATTGATGAACTACTCGCAAACGGGAAAGCTACCGGAGGATGGGTCGGCGGCACATCGGATCGAAAAGAACTGCGTCCTACGCATTAATAAACAACACATTATACGGAAGGTCTTTTGATCGAATGTGGCTAAGGTGCTAAGCGGGTGCGAGGCCCGTGAAATTGTTAAAGAGGTGCATTCGGGACTCGCGTGGCGCTCACCGGTCGGGTCCAAGATGAAAATGAAAATTAAAAGACTAGGGTACTACTGGCCCTCGATGATGACCGATCGCATGAAAATCGCCGAGAGGCGTCACCAATGCCAAGTGCACGGAGTGGTTCTACATCAACCTCCAAATGTGCTTACACCCGACAATTGCGTCGTGGCCATTTGAATGTTGGGGCACGGATATAGTGGGTCCGATAGAACCACCATCTTCGAAAGGACATCGTTTCATTCTTGCGGCTACGGATTACTTTTCCGAGTGGGCGAAGCGGTTCCACTAGAGAAGTGAAAGCACACCACGTCTTTACGGTTTTTCGAGAACCAAGTTGTCTGCCGTTTCGGAGTGCGCGCGGGATCATCTCGGATAATGGGTCGGCATTCGAAGCACACAAATCAACAATTTTGTCGGGAGACACGGAATCGGCGGCGATACTCGACAATTTACTACCCGAGAGCAAACGGCCTCGGCGAGGCTTTTAATAAAACTCTCGTTCGAATCTTAAAGAAAACCCTGGACGATAATAAGAGAAATTGGCACGAGAAATTGTTAGAAGCCTTATGGGCCTACGGACGACCTTCGGAACCCCTACTCGAAGCTACACCTTACGCTGCGGTGTATGGGTCCGAGGCGGTGTTACCTTTAGAGGTTCGGCTTCCTTCACTCGAATTGCGATTGCAAACAAGATCGCGACGAAGAAAACGCCGGACTACGACTCGAAGAATTAGAAAGCTTGGAAGGGAAAAGACTTGCAGCGTAACGGAATTTAGAACTATACCGAAGCTAAGATGGTTCGAGCCCATGACAAGCTGGTCCGCCCGAGAACCTTGAAAGTTGGTGACTTAGTTCTCGTTCTCGAGAGACTATTCTTGCACACCGCGAGATAGGAGGAAAATTTGAACCCCCTTGGGAAGGACCGTTTGTGGTTGAAGCGGTATACTCGGGAGGTTCCTACCAGTTAGTGAATTGCCAGGGAGAACGACATATGCTTCCGATCAACGGACGATACTTGAAAAAATATTACGCTACCTGATGTTTCGAAGGAATGAATTCTTCATCCCTAAGAAACACGGGTGAAGTAATTACTTATGATTGGGTCCGAACTCAAAAATAATAAAATGTGCTTAAGATAAATAAAATCATGATAATTAAGTTTTCCTTGTTTCCTTCTCCAAATCAAGATCTCTTCCGGATCTTATCCTACTTCATTCTGTTAAATTTCAAAATATAAGAATAACGAAAAAATGTATCTTTAATAAACATTTTCTTAATGTTCTTGTTCTTAAGTACGACCACGATCCTTTTCCTTGTCTTTTCGCGGGGAAATGTCGAACGGGCGGTTGGTCTTGAACTTTAAGAATGGCGTAAGCCTTGCACTCGATGAAAAGAGGGTGAAAGATGGAGCGATAATCGAGATTGACTCGGATTTCGCACCGGCGGGCCTACGATGCGAGGAAAGTGGTCGGGTCCCGGTTAACCGAGAAGAACTGCCGGGCGGACGAGTGATGAAAGTGGGTGGCCCAAGCCACCAATCCAACAACAAGAAAAGAAAAGCAAACACCGAAGAAGACAAGAAAATGAAGTCCGTAGTCACTACGGCGGAGGGCGGGCTTGTCGGCGCCGCGCCGCGAGAGATTCGAAGTTCGGAGGGCTACTCTCGCGACTCGCGCAACGAAGAAATAAGAATCGCCGCATCAGTAAAATGTTAACAAAACTAGGCGCGGACCGGCGTGACGAGACGATTGCTAATGCCGGCACACACATTTCGAGGACACCGGTTCACCGGGAACTCCGAAGAAAGGAGGCCGGCTCCTAGAATAACGAAAGAACCGGGGAAATCTCCGAGAAGATCGAAGAAGAAGGCTACCACGCCACCGGATAGAACCACCGGCGGTGCATGACCTTGTTGCGGAAGCGACCCGGGGGATGTCCCGACGGACATCATCCGTGAGGAGCCGAGGTATGCGGGGGAACGTGAAGGGATTGAACCATATATCCCACGATATGTCACGAGGCCTCGCCATCTGCGGATCATTCCGGAATACGAGCTGGAGAGGATGCGGAATGTTGAAAAGAAAACTTTCGAATACTTCGAGAGAATTAAAGGAAGAAGAATCAACATACTAGAAGGCCTCGAGCTACACACCGACGTATTCTCGGAGTATGAACAACGACAAATCGTGGATCGTATCCGGGATCCGAAAAGAATGGGCCGAGCGAGGCCGCTCGAGGAAAACACATACTCGGAACCCCGGAGATGGATGCCGGGGAAAGGAAGAATCACAATACGATGCGGATGTTGCTACTAACTTTCTTCGAAGACGGAAAGGAAACCCACCGGGAATACTTCGTCATGGGCGAGTAGATCCGATGCCATTGGTTATCGAGAGAATGGTAAAAAGATTGATAACATGGAGGGTACTGCCGACAGATTGCATACCCGATCAGCTGCATTATCAACATCTACAAACGGGGTATTGCATACCCCCACATATTGATCACCACGACTTCGTCGGACCTTTCGCACGGTCTCTTTCTTGAATGAGTGCAACATCGTGTTCGGATGCGACCTCCGGATAGCGAGCCCGGGTGAGTTCCGAGGGCCGGTAAAGATACCTTTACCGGTGGGTTCCGTCATGATGCTTGCGAGGTAACGGAGCGGATATCGCAAAGCATTGCATACCGGGGGTGCCGGTGGAGCGAATCTCGGTTACTTTCGGGAGGATGGACGACGACAAAATACCTTACCATTTCCGACCGGATCCGAGCTAGAGAACCTCCGGCCTTACGAGTCGTGAGTTACATGGGAAATATCACACCTCCGATGTACATCCAGTAGGCATCCTTGCCGAGGATGGCTTGGAAGGTGATGTTATTGACCATGTACCTCACTATTCGGATATGGATTTTTGACGGATGATTCTTTTGATGGATCAACAAAGATCATACACGATCCGTTTTGAGTCTACATGGATTGTATGAAATATATTCCGAGATCGAGTTGTACGACGTATTTTCGACATGATTGGAATGAAAGTGACCATGTCACGTTTTTGGCCTTCACCTCTTTTGTGCAAATTGATTGGGAAACGCCATTAAAGTTAAATGAACTTTGAACAAAGAACAGAAAAGAAAAAAAGAGAATAAAAGAAAACTTTCTAAAAAAAAATCTAAAAATGACAAACACTAAGTTCACATGAACATTAAATAAACAATAAAATAAAATTTGAACCATTAAAAGACAAACGAAATCAACATGAATGATAAATCAAATCACAAAGCAAATCAACACAAATCTCAAATTCCATCCTTCCAAACTTGAAATCAAATTCCATCCTTCCAAATTCCAAATCAAATTTCATCTTTACAAATTCCAAATCAAATCCTCGATCGAAATCTAAATCCAATCTCGATCGAGTTTCGAACTTGATCTTTCAAATTCAAATCAAATCTTAAATCAAATTTCGATCGAGCTCGAACTCATCCTTTCAAATTCAAACTCAAAACTTTTGGGTCGAGGATTTTACATCAGATGCCTTTGCTTTAGGATTCTCTTCCTATTGCACCTGAAATACATCAAAATTCAAACTTTTGAGTCGAGGATTTTACATCCAAGGCCGTATTGCTTTAGGATCCTTTTCCTATTGCCTTTGAAATACACCAAAATTCAAGACTTTTGGGTCGAGGATTTTACATCCAAGACTTGCACTTGCTTTAGGATCCTTTTCCTATTGCATTGAAATACACCAAAATTCAAGACTTTTGAGGTCGAGGATTTTACATCCAAGACTTACTGCTTTAGGATCCTTTTCCTATTGCACTTGAAATACATCAAAACTCAAAACTCTTGAGGTCGAGGATTTTACATCCAAGCACGCTATTGCTTTAGGATTCTCTTCCTATTGCCTTTGAAATACATCAAAATTCAAAACTTTTGAGTCGAGGATTTTACATCCAAGTACCTATTGCTTTAGGATTCTCTTCTGTGCACTTGAAATACATCAAAACTCAAAACTTTTGAGTCGAGGATTTTACATCCAGAGACTTGCCTTTGCTTAGGATCCTTTTCTGTACCTTTGAAATACATCAAAATTCAAATCTTTTGGGTCGAGGATTTTACATCCAAGCTACTTGCTTTGTAGGATCCTCTTCTATTGCATTGAAATACATCAAAATTCAAATCTTTTGGGTCGAGGATTTTACATCCAAGACGCACTTGCTTTAAGATTCTTCCTCTATTACCTTTGAAATACATCAAAATTCAAATTTTTGAGTCGAGGATTTTACATCCAAGACTGCATTGCTTTAGGATTCTCTTCCTATTGCACTTGAAATACATCAAAATTCAACTTTTGGGTCGAGGATTTTACATCCGAGACTGCATTGCTTTAGGATCTTTTCCCTATCGCAATGAAATACATCAAATCGAAATCAAACTCTTGAGGTTAAGGATTTTATATCCAACACCACTTTGCTCTGAGATATCTTCTCATTGCAACGATTCAATCTAATCAATTCAATCTTCTTTCGAGGTTGGAGATGTTACATCTAAAACCTCAAAATCCTAATTTTCATTTCAAATCAAATCCCTCGAATTAATTTTGACAAACTTCGATCTAAATTGAAACTCCGAACTAAAATTTAAACTCGCACATCAAAACATAAATTGAAACAAAATAAAATCTAAATCAAAATTCCCTCGGATCATGTGATTTGGGATTTACCTCCTTTTCCTTTCCACGGCGAGAGTTCGAAATCTCCGGTTCCGGAGATATACTTGACACTCCCAGGCGAAACTCTTCACTTCGTCCTAAGTTCGTCACTTGGACATCTGTGTTGGTTTTGTTGATCGCTTCGGTCGACACCGATACGCGCGGTGTGCTCCGTCGGCTCACCACACCTATTGAGAGTCCATTTGTTGACCTCATTTTTGATGAGGTCTTCCACTTCTTCTTTTTAGTGCTTAGGATCTAGCCTTAGGCTTTTCCTTTGACTATCTTAGAGGACTAGAATTGGGACCCGCCTTTTAGAAATTGAACCACTACTAAACTCCTGCAAACTCCACAAACTTGACTATAGACCCCTAATCACCTAGAGGGTTGAAATCGAATATGGAAGTTTAAAGGATGAGTTCTATGGGACTCTTTGGCCTTAGAGGCGCCTACAGGTGGCACGGTGCAGTGAAGGGCGACTTACACGCACATTACACTTATACACTACACTTACACACTACATTTCCACACACTTCCTAAAACCACACCCATACCCAACTTGACCTCCGACTCGTGTAGGTGATTCACATGGATGGTCCTTAACCCCTAAGCCCTTGGTAAGAGGTTAGGAACAACATAATGAATGCCTCGAATGAGTCCTTTCATAGCTCATATGGGCTTGAAATGGCTTCATGGCTCAACCAAAATGATTTCACCCCACCCAAATTCACCCGATCTTCGATTTCCCAAATTTTCGATTTTTGACCCAGGGACCTACACCTCCTAAGCCTACCCAAAACCATGAAATTACCGAATTTTTGCAAAATCTCCAAATTACCTAAAATCTTCCAAAATCAATCCCAAACACCTCCACATCACTCAAATTGATCATCCATACCCAAAAATACCAAAAATTCCAAGAAAACCCCCGATACCCTCCAAATACCCAAAATACCCTTCTTGGCCTAAAAATCCAAAAATTCAGAAAATTCCCAGAAAATTCCAGAAAATCCCAAATATTCCCAATTTCATTTTGTCCAACTACACCATGGGCCGATTTTGTCAATTTACCCTACTTTTGTCAAAACCCCCAAATTGACCATTTTAACCCAAAGTGGACCCGATGTCGAAACCAAACATACCCAATTGACCCCGATTTTGGTCCAATTCAATTCTAAACTTCAATTCAACATTCCCAATACCAATTTAGACCAAATCCAAGTCCAATTTGATTGACATTTGGATCCGATTTCACTTTGGGCCTTAAAGCCCAAATTTGGACCCATGACCCGAACTTAACCCAAACTCACCCAATTCAACTCCAATTAACCCCAAATCTTTTCTAAAACTTCCTTAACATCCTCATAAACAAAACACTAACATGATTTGCCCAAGATTTTGACCCAAACCCCACTCGAATTCAACCCAAAATCAAAAAGCCCGATTTTGACCTAAACCCGAATCTAACTTAGAATAGGCCCAAACCCCAAAATTAAAACCCAACCAGAGCCAAAACCTCTTTGAAACACTCCCATAAACATTTCTTAACATTTATTTTACATCAATTTCAACCCTAGCCCAACATTGGCCCAGAGTTAGCTTTAATTTGACCTACATTGGCCCATTTACCAAATAAACCCAAATTCAACCCAATTCAAACCCAAACCACCTTAAATCTATTTCAAATTATTCATGAAACATCCCTAAACCAAAACCAACAACTATTTGGCCCAAACTTCTACAAAAATTCCCATCCATGAACACATCCTTAAACTTAAAAGCCCACTTCCCTTAAACCTTCTTAAAAGCCCATTTCCTTCAAAATTCAAAAGCCCAAATCTACCCTAAAGCCCACATGACATCTCCATTTGTCATCCATTTAATTAAATCCATTACCTAAGTCCTAAAATCATCATTGAATTATTCCAAATGAAGCCTCGTGCCAAATCACCCCTAAATACTAAAATTTTCCTTA
Organism: Papilionanthe hookeriana x Papilionanthe teres; assembly: GCA_022702705.1. NCBI lineage: Eukaryota > Viridiplantae > Streptophyta > Magnoliopsida > Asparagales > Orchidaceae > Papilionanthe > Papilionanthe hookeriana x Papilionanthe teres. Next base: position 118,152,821 of record CM040432.1, on the reverse strand, counting down.
AATCATTTCCATGAAATTGACTTTACTTTTCCGAAACCAAATGGAGCCATGGAGCCATGCATAAGCCATATGCAAGCCATGAGAGCCTCTTTACATGTCACCATGCCATTTTGGGCAAAAGGAGGAGGCTCTTTCCTTAATTCTAAAGGTGATTAACCACTTCATGTTTCACTAAACCATGCTTAAGCTTAATTGTGCTTGGATGGTGACTTGACCCTACTGATTATGCTTGAGCCAAATCACTTTTCCCTCGACCAAAACCAGGCCTTGGGTGGTGCACCTAGCCCGAATGGGTGGGTTGACCCATTTAGGTTCAAATCTAGCCATGCCCCATTCCACTTTGGATCGAAAGCCTTTACACATGTCCATGGCCGATTGATTGCACAAACCTCGAGCCACGACCCACTGACCTTGAGGGTGACCCATGCACAGCCGGCCGGCCACCGAGCCAGCCAGGAAAACACCATGGCCGAAAGTTCACATGTGAGCCGACATTGAAATTCTCACTTGCTGAGCTGCCACCATCCCAGTGGTCACCATGGGCGATCTTCTCCTCACCGAAGCCGGTGATCCCGAGCCCCTAACTCCCACGGGAGGCCTTCCGCCCTCTCTGACCCAAACCCCTCACCCTCTCGGCCAAAGGAGAGCCGAGCACAAACCCTGCCGAAACTGCGCAAAATTGTTCCAAACCCTTCACCATCCTTAGAGCGAGTTGATCCCAGGTGTCGATTTGCCCTAATCCCATGCGACGAGCCGATTTCTCGGCGAAGTTCCACCAAAACCGAGGACACTTTGCCGCGGTGAGCCAATCCTCGAGTTGTCGGTCCTACACCTTCGCTGGACCAGAGGAGAAGTTTCCCGCTGAAAGCCCCATCTCCGAGGCCACCCGGTTGCTCCGGCCTCCGAAGCTTTGTGATCGGTCGTGGTCACTTTCATAGCTGAGCGATTCACCGGACCGGGAGACTTCATCCGGAGCTTGTCGGGACCCGATCGAAGGTGCAGCAACTCTCGGATTGAAGCCGCACTTCTGCGAGCTAAGGTATGAGTTAACTATTCATCCCGAGCTTCGGAGATTCTCCATTTCGAATGCCTTAGTTTCGATGCATGTTAGCAGTATAGATGTGTTCGTCTCTTGAGAGACGAATCCGTAGAAGCATAAGAACATGAAAATCCATTGAGAATCGAGTGAGATCTTAGGGATTTAGTGTGGACGGCTCTCGGGTGAGAACACTTGGGGACGATGAACGGATGCCGTCCATTCGATACACGCGCGCACGGACGGCCGGGATTGCGTCGGACCGGGAGACGGTACGAGAACCGCGGGGCCGGCGGCGCGACTCGGATGGCGGCGTCGAATGGGAGCGCGACACGCGGCGTTTCGGAGGCTGCCGAGGTTGACGCGGCGCCGCGTGGATAAATAGAAAATTAGGGTATTTTCTTATTTATTTAATTCCCTAAACTTGAAAATCCATATCTTTGTGTAGAAAAATCACAAAAATAAAATAAAAATACCCCTTGCTCGAGTGAACGAGAGGAGAATAATGTGGAAAAGAAATCATTTAATTTAATTAAGTATTTTATTTTTTATGATTTATTTACTCTCTGCATACATTTAATTCTCCATGCATGTATACAATTCACCATGGCATGAGACCATAGGAGCTTTTGAAGCCTCCGAACTTAGGAACATTCCACGAATTTTCCGAGGTCGAGGCCATCTCTATGAAAAGTTATTTATTTTTCAAATGCATGTTCTTTGTTTTGAGTATTTTAATTCCAAAAATTAGCATGTTGTGAAATAAATTCTAGAAATATTTGGTGATGTTCCTTATGACCGAAGAACTCCAGGAAAAATAGGACTTGAGTTAATTCACTCAGATTAACCCTAATTGGCTTAAACACCTAAAATAGGTCTTTAATTAATTAGAGTTAACCGAGGCATCAAATTGACTTGAAATCAATTCTCCACTGACCTTTAGGATCGAGAGGAATCCACCATAAAAATTTGAAGTCGATTGGACTTGGTTAGCCCACTAATTGGGTTGATTAAGCCACTTAGCCATTTTAAACTTTAAAAATTCATAACTTTTAAAATACTTTTTAAAAATCCATCAAATTGGTTTTGGAGTCTCTCGATATCAGGGGAACCTAAGAAAATTAAAATTTCAATTTTCTAAAAAAGTTGATTTTTAATAATATTTTAATATTTTTAATAATTAAAAAATAATAAAAATCACAAAAATAATAAAATTCACCAAAATGTCACATTTTGAATTTTAATCACTTAGGAACAAATCCCACATTTTTCCTAAGTCTATTTAGTGAGATATTGAATTTTAAAGCCCTAGGGTAATTTTAAAATTAAAAAAAAAATGTATTTTCTAGCATTTTCACTAAAATAATTATAATAAATCATAGAAAAATCAGAAAATTGCAAAATTTGATTCTCTGGTTTCCTTGATATCAGAGAGATTTTTGAAAAATATAAAATCCATTTTTCAACATTTATTTTATTTTTAAATTAATTAACACTCCAAAACTCAAAACAATTATAATAAAAATAATATAATTCAAAAAATCACCAAAATTGGTCAAAGTGCTTCTCTGAGTCATTAGGAATGTCCCCTAATTTTCTTAAGGACAGAAACTTTTCCTTGGTCATGTTATCAAATTTTCCTTGAAAATCTCTATTTTCCACCAAAAATAATTATATAAATAAATTAAATACGGAAAAATCACATTTTCTCCTCTCATATGCTTTATTGACATATGAGTAAAGTCACGTAAAAATTTCAAGTTCGTTTGAGTTCGATTTAGTGAGTTATGAAATTATTAAGCTTAAAGGGTAAAATGGTAATTAAAATCTTTAATCCTTAATTAAAACTTTAGGTTTAATAAAAAATCAACAAGTAAAATATTTGATCTAATCTGATTTGGATGATTGAAATTTAAATAATTAAAGGGTAGAAACCCATTAAATAATTTTAAAATGATTAAACTTTAATTAAATAATAGATTAAATTTGGAAGAATAATAAAATTGAAATTATTAAAATAAGGGATCTTTATTAGGAAGAGATTTATTCTTTAATTTAAAAATCCCTAAATTAATTATATCAACTAATATTCAATTTTTAATTAAAATGATAACTCAAATTTAAAATATTAAAAGACTTAATTAAATTATTAAACTCTTTTGAAATTTCGATTAAAATTAAAAATAAAGTAAATTAAAGATAAATTAAATTAAAATTAAATTAAATTTAATAATTAAATTAAATTAAGACAAATTAAATTAAATTAAATTCAATTAAATTAAATTAAATTAAATAATTAAATTAAATTAAATTAAACAATTAAATTAAATTAATTAAAATTAAATTAAATTAAATTAAATAATTAAATTAAAGTTAAATCAAATCAAATTAATTAAACACCAAGTCAAATTAAATTGAATTATGTTAAACTAAATTAAAACTCGATTAAATTAAGTTAAATTAAATATAACATCACTTAAGACATAAAAGAAATTAAATATAAAACAACTTGAACACTTATTCAAATTTAAACTCTTTAACTTAAATCGAAGTCATTTGAATACTTAATTTACCCTTGAAAGCTTTGATTATTGTAACTCATAAATGAAACATTAAATGGAGTGTTACTTCACTCATAGGATATTCGAATGTCATAGTTCATTGAGCGAGTTAACGAAGACTTGAAAACCTCGGACGATCGATTCATTTATATAATTAAATTCATTTGGACTTAAAATAATCTAGAAATATTGAAAAGATGTTTAAGATCCTTCTTAAGCACTTCCTCGATATGATAGGATATTTTAAGAACGATTGAATTTGATTATTCTTTGATGAAGAAAATCGTCCTTAAACAAAACGAAAAGCACTAGACGTCATAGGAGTTAGTAGGTATAGGATTAGGAATTTGGTAGAAAACCATAACCTTTCCCTAGCTTTACCTAGGAACTTGTTTAAATATTCTAATTGTGTTTTAAGTGCGGCTTGGGATGACGGGAAGACCCTCGAGTACGCTTTTATTTTATTGCGATTCTTTCTTGCAATTTCTTTCTTGCGATTTACTTTCTTGCAATTTACTTTATTGCGAATGCATTTACTTTTCTTGCATGATGAAACAACGATTGCATGAAAACCCACACCTTTAGGATAGCCCTAAAGCTGAAACCAAAATTAAATTAAAAGTCATTGCGAGATAAAATTCACCGCATGACATTTGAAAATATAAAACAACTCAAAATTTAATCACGAAACGGAACACAAAACTACGATTGCAGCTAAATTAAAACGTCACTGTTGGATGATCGGGAATACCTCGGATGATGTAACCTACGTGTTCTTAGCGGGATTTCACGATGCTAAATGAAAGTGTGGAACTCATTCGGTTGAGTTTAGCGAATTCATACGGACTAAGTGAATCCGATAAAAATAACGATGCTGGAAGGATGGAGCCAGTGGGATCTTAGCAGGTGTCGTTATAATCAACTTTAAGATTTGTTTTAATTAAAACACAAAAAACACTTGGAAATTAAGATTTTCTCTAGCCAAAACACTTCTCTCATCCACGATTTATGATTTCTAAAACTAAACCTCTGCAACAACAAGGAGCTCGGAGCATGGTGGGCGGCATGACCATCGTCATCAGTGAAACACGAGTCTACTTCGACAAAACTTTCTAGAATTAAAACAACCAAGCCATAGGACTTCGAGGTAGCTTGCACTAGTGCGACATAAATCCTCGACTCTTCGTTAGGCATTTGCATTGCAAATTAAGCCCTAACCGGTCTTAGGATTCCGAGGTAGTCGTCAGATACGACAATAAACCCTCGCATCTTCTGAAATTTATTTGTTTGATTTTATCATACGAATATAAGCCCTAATTAATTGAAATTGGCGAGATTGAAATATCGAATAAACATTAGGACTTTCTAAATTCAAGACAAAGCAATAGGATAGTCGGGAAATTATCGAAGTTCACTTCGAATCGGTGATTTCTCCTACCTCTCTTCCTTTGGATTCACAAAACAAAATGTTCCAAAATTTGATCCATTCACTATTGAAATTCCAAAATTCAATCTTTGAAAACCTTAAACTTTGAAATTCTTGAGAGCGAGAATCATTGATTATTATCGAGAGTTTTCTTAGGTGATTCCGTCACTTAAGATGTAATTAACTATAGGAGCTTGCCCTTATAGGGAATTTTAAAGAACCCGGAGTAATATAAACACTGTTTAATGTTTTCATATTAAGCGGGGGAAACTTGTCGAGCTTATAAAATTGGTTCGCGAGCCAAACGGATGTCACGAAATCTTCAGTTTATTTAATCGAGCCCCACATCGAGCGGTGTGTCATCCTTAGGGATAGATACACGGTTTGTGGTGTGGTATTCGTTTATATAAACTATTTGGGATGTGAGATCGGTTTGATTTCATATCTTAAAATTTTTCAAACTTAAAATTATTTTCAAAATCAAATACTACTTTTCGATTTATTTATTTAAACTAAATTAAAAATTTGCCGACAACTTACGTTAGCGACCACTCTTCGAAATAAAACACACAACACTAAAAATATGCTTGACATACATAGTACATGTCTTCCCCTTCACGAGAACACGTGATTTTGGCTTCATCTCTCTCTTCCCAAGCGCACTAACACTCACACAAGTGGTGCAAACTTCCTCTTCTTCTTCCTACTCCTTGCTCTTCACTTCTCTCATTATGCCTTCTATTTTGCTGTTGTTACTTTCGTTCGAATGAGGTGCATGTCTCTTAATAAGAAACTGTTAAGGTGATAATTAATTTCAACATTTAAAATATATAAACATGATTCATACCTCAACTCCCAAATCACTTCTCATTGTGCAAGAAAAATCTACATTATCGATAAAATTTCATGAAGAAGTTTAAATCTCATTCAAGAAGATGAAACATGGATACAATAAACAATGGTCTTTTACAAAATAACTTAAACTTTCCCCCAATAATTGAAACATAATAACATCACATTTAAAGCAATATAACATAAAACAACAAGACATATCCTCTAAAGAAAAGTACACTAGAATGACACTCTTATAACATGCAATAAAACATAGCACTCATCAATTCCTAATTGCATCAATATCTGCAGCAAGCATTTCAAGCTCTCTACGGGGAAATAAACTCGAGGTTGAATAGGTTATGTTGGTTAAACTTCAATAGGAGCTGAAGCCGTAAATTTTATCCTTCTCAACCTATCTGTAATTTTTTGTGAAGGAGCTACAACTGATTTATGCTCTTATGTGATTTTCTGAACAAGTGAAGGGCAATATAAAGCGCTGAAGGTAGATGACGCCCGTAACATGCATATAAGCCCATCAAATATACAACTTTATATTGTTATCACATTTGACACAAGAGACTATAGTAACACAAGTGAATTCGAACTACGTGTCAACACCGAATCTATCAAAGCTGAACTCGGGCTTCTTCATCAATATTATATTATTTAATCATAAATCTTTCTTAGATGCCACTTTTTCATGGTATGCCCAAAGCTTAGAATTAACTAAGGCAAAAAAGACGGTTGAACAATAAAAATAAATTTTCTATAACTAATAATTTATAATTCAGATAAAATAAAAACCAACTAACAAATTAAAGTGATACAATTAAATTTACCGCATTTATAATTATTCACATCTTCTATAATTTTTTGCTCTATTATTCATTTTTAATCAAACAATTAGCCCTGAAATATTAATTTAAAAAAACAGTGAGCTACAAAAGCAAATGAGTAAATCTACTTCAAAACTATAGTAATATAATGAAAAGGGAACGATATGTATGCTAGTCAGAAATATTATAAATTAATATAAAAATATGAGGCAATTTATTTTTTTGGATGTCATTCATGATAGTTCATAACATTCAATATGTTTTATGGTATCAATAACATGTCTATATCATTTTATGATTGTAAAGTCGTCACAAAAACATCGTCTGAAATTTACCATTTTAGATGTTTTAATATCAATATCATTTTCTATTAGTGCGCTAAAGCGCCTTAACGTTCTCCCACTAAGTACTGTCAAAGTAAAAACTGCTATCATGCCATAGCTGATGCACATATAGTCCATATCATTCATTTGTTCTTTTTATTTAATTCTACATTTACATATTGCATAAATTAGTATTTCTAAAAATCTATATTCATCACAATGATATAACCAACATCCAAAAGATCGTTTAAATCACAATAAAGTGGTGCAATTTGGTTTCGATAATAATCAATAAATTTGATTTAGACGAAACAAAAGATATCATAACTTAAAAATAAGTACTAATCACAATCTTATACGATTTTCTTGCCCTTAACTTCTAAAACTTCTTTCAAATTAGCACCTATAAAATAGAAAATATTCATGCTAAAAAATTTTTGGTGCACTGCTTAATTATACTTCAACTAATTATTAAATTTTAATCATTATCTTATCATATTATCTTAATTAAGATTTCAATCCTTCATTTTTAACTTTAATCATTGCTATTTATACTAATATAACATTTATTTAAACAATATACTTTTAGAAATAAAACACTAACATTTATCTACTTTCTCTTAATTTGTACAATCACCCTCGATCTCCTTTAATCTTTAATTCAATTGTTTGTAGACTAAACTTACTAATTTTAATTCATAGAATTTGAATAACATTTAACTAATTAAATAAAATAATTTATATAATAAAAAATATAAACCCTTGCCCTTCCTTCCATTGTTTAGTCGCACCTCCCGCACACTACTTCTTCATGCACACAAAGGCATGAGTTTCTCCTCTCGTACATCAGTCGTTTGACACTTCTCTCCTGCACGCAGAGAACTTCTTCCATCTCCACCTTTACACAGAAGGCGCATATATTTCACTTCCAAGTTCACAAACATGCTTATTCCTCCTCCTTGGGCTGCTTTGCTAGGGTTTTCTCACAAGTGGCACACCCCCTCCGATCGTCTCCTGCACGAGAAGGCTCACTAGCTTGTCACCTGCAAACAAAGCCTTCTCCTTAGCTTCAACTCTTGCGTGCCCTAAATTGACCCTCCTACCAACAGCATCTTCCTCTTCGCTTCTTCGATGTCGTCTCCCTGGATCAACACCCACAGGAGAACCACAGCCAGCAAGCAGCCTTGCACATAGAGCATCACCTCCCCTTCACACACAACACGTGACTACAACTGTTTCTTCCTTCTTCCTGAGCGCGCTAGCACTCGCACAGATGGCATAAACTTCCCCTTCTTCCTTCTCGCTCATCACTTCTCTCGTACTGTCGTCTGTTTCGTTTCTACTATCATTTTGGTTTGAATGAGGTGTCCATCTCTTAATAAGAAACTATTGAGGCGACGATTAATTCAAATGAACACAGAATCATTAAAATTTATTTTCTTTTTATTTTATATTTCAATTATTACACAATGTCACCTTCCTTGCTCCTCCTCTCTTCTTCAATTGGATAGACAAGCAACAACAAAACTCCAAAAATCTTTCTAGCACAAAAGTTAATAATATCTTCCAAACAAATCGTCAGAAGAAACCATGGCAAATTCAGAGCTTCGGTGCCCTTTATTGGATTAAGCTCACGGATTATTTGAATATCCATCTTGATAAATGACATGTCCTTCACATAAAAAAGCAGTTCTTACATGTGAAACAATCAAAAGTGCTTCAGAGCGCTTTATCTACTATATGTTCGAGATTCTTGGCAGCTGCAAATGAGAACAATTGACAACAAGACTTTAAATATCATTTTGCAGCATCTACACCCTCAAAAACCTTGTTACCTTTCAAATTTATAACTTGATTTGAAATATTAACAACTGTTTTGCATTGCCATGACTGCTAAAGTAAGAAGTATTAACTAAGAATAGCAAAGATATGAATCAATCAGAACATTCCATTTCCAGTTTAGTTTGTTACAGTTTTGGAGACTGCATGTAGTCTCATGAAAAAGGAATTATCTCTATACCCTTGATAGAAAAGTGAGATCTAAAAGGAAAAAAAATGTACAAAACCTCCATGATATGAATTTTTTTCATACTCTTGATAAGAACATTATTTCTTTCACAAGTTATTAACTCAAATAGATTGGCGAAAGCAGCTGTAATAAAAGAGAAATATTCTCACTTTTCCAATCAAATTAAGCTGGCATGATTTTTCTTCCATAAATAAATTAGCTCTCTATGTGATGGTTTTGCGTTTCGTAATAATAACTTGCCCATGCATTGAATGGGATAATTTCTAATATAATGGTAGTCTTTAAAACCCTTATAAGAACATACTACATAGGATGGACGTAAGCAGTATGCAAGGCATGGCCCTCTTGAGCCATGCTCGGTGTTAGCATGCATCCTTCGCCTTCTCAGTAGGATAAAATATAGGGGCAGTTACAGAAATACCATGCAATTCCTATTTATTTACATATCTAACATCTAAAATTTACTTTTTACATTTATATCACCCAAATCTTTAAATGATATAAAAAGTGACACTTTTTTTAACTCTTAAAAAGTGAAATACACCTTTTCATGTATAGCCAAGGTGGCGTATATGTAAAGATTGAATTTTAGGTTTTAGTTATGTAAATACATAAAAGTTAAGTCATATATATGTGATTCTTCCTAAAATACAATAATATTACATTTGAACTAATGTAAGATACTTGTGCTCAAATACATCAAACAATCTGTTTGCCTGTTTTAATCCAATATTCACATTCATGATGCACTTGCACTAAGCCTCAAACAGGCTTATTTCCAATATCAATTAATTTTGGTCCGTGCTTGTTAGGCCAAGACTATCTAGTGTGGTGAAACACAATTGCGTCTGCGCCCCCAAAAGTTGTTCTAGGACTACTTCACTAGCCAGGTAAAACTCCCTATGCATCACGACTCGGAATCAGGTTGAGTGCAGACATGTACTTATGATTCCGAACTCATTGAAATCCAATCATTCTTCGTAACTTTGATATTCATAAGACTTAGTATTTAAGAACAAAAAGAAGGCAAACAAAAGGAAATCTTCACAACAACGTGTTTTTGTTCATAGAGAGAAAGCAGGAGTGCAACAATAACGATTAAATCAAAGAACAGTTTGGAAGAAGGTCGAGAGACAAACATGCTTCACCATATCCTCATGAACAGTTCTGATCTTTTCCTTGAGCTCATCCTGTCAACAAACGAGGCATCGAATCTGAAAATTTGCAACTGAAATGACTTGGAAAAAATGATTGATAAAATAAAATAAAGAGATTTTTACAGGTAGACCACTATAAACTCTATTAGTTACTTGTATGATTCAATTCTTTAAAATTACCTGAATACCAGCTAATTTTACAAAACATTTACTAATATATCACCTTAACATCTAATAATTGTGGTACACTTAGTAAAATAGGATGGTAAACCAACAGTTATATCATGTGGTAAGCATGTAAATATGAAAATTTGCGGTGATATGCAAGGAATTCCTAAAATGAGATTTTTACTGGCATATAACTATAAACTTTCGTATTGTATTAGTTAAAATTATTATACTATGACTATTACAATTTATCAAATCACAGAGGAGAGCATCTATACCTTTCTGATGCACAGAAACACACGGAAGGAAGAAAACGCTCTAACAGGTAAACCAGAGGAAATGTTTGATATACTCAATAACCAAAAAACCAAATATCAAATATCAGAAAGCTGCTCCATCAGTACCTGCTGGGGAACATACACTCCCAGAGCATAATCTAAAGCACTAAAAACAAAAAATATCACTAATAGCTAATAAGACAATTAATTAAAGTTAATAACAACTTTAAGATAGAAATAAGGAAATTAGCTGCATCAGGTCCCTTCCGCTTTAAAAGAACTTGGCTCGAGTTTAAAAAATTGTGTCAGCCCGTCATCTTGGGGATGATATGTAAATACCACTTACATTGAATGTCAGAGAGAAGTTGAGGTCCGGTGGAAGGCAGATAATATGAACAATATCTCACTAATTTTCCTTGAAATTGGAAAGAGTCCTAATTTGTGTTGATGAAATTTTGTGTAGTGTCCTGTAGCGAGCCTTTTCTTGTTTAAAAGAATCATGACTAGCTCCCCGACCTCAAAGTTCATTAGTCTACACTGCTGTTCTGCTGCAGCCTTATATTTTGCATTATAATCAGTTAATTTTTCCATAACATCCGCAAGCCATTAATCAAAAATTTTTACCACTATCCGCAAGCCATTTATCAAAATTCTTGACCCAATAGGTTGCCTGAGAGTTTGTGTTAGAATAGTGATATCACAGTGTAATTAGATGGTTTATTATAGACTATACTAAAGATAGCGCAACCAGTGGACCTATTCACCGTAAAGTTAAAAGCAAATTCAACTTGTCTTAGAATTTAATCCCAATATTAGCGGGTGGTCTCCAGCAAGACAACGAACCATGTTTCTCAATGTTCAGTTCACCAACTCTATTCGACGGTCACTTGGCATGTCATATGCGGATCTAAGAAGTAACTCAGTTTGGAGTCGCTTCCATGAATCTTGCCAAAAAAAACTAATAAATGTGGCATATAGGTGCCAGGTGATACTTCCAGAGATGTCATGTAAGCAAATAATCTCCTTACAAAATAGTTATGCTACATTGACAGCATCAAAGGTATTCTTGCAAAACAACAAGAGTGTCATTTTACTAAATCTATCAATCACAATCATCAGAGAATCGACTCAACACATTGTCCTCGGTAGCTCCAACACAAAATCATCTCTTATATCTTTCCAAATGGATTAGGGATTGGTAGAAGGGAGTATAAACCCGTGTTTTGCCATCTTCTTTTAAACCTCTAGCAAAATGTGCATTTTTTTCCCAAAACGTCATACATCTCTTCTCAGTTTTAACCAAAAGAGTCTGATTTTCACAAGCTACAATGTTTTATCCCTGATTATTTGAAGACTTGGTCCTCCACTGTGACATTCTTTGAAGATTTGCTGATGAAGGAAGGATTTCAGAATGCATAACTGATTCCTCTTAAAGAGGTGTCCTTGCTATTAAGAGTAATTTGCAATTGGTGAGTGATTTATACATTGGTTACAGGGGAAAGCAAAGTCCTTGCCATATGCATACATCTAGCGAAGTAGCTCCATACCAATAATGCTATTTTGTACAGCAACTAAGAGACTAGCTCGGTGGCTTAGAGCGTAGGCCACTCGGTTTTAACTTCCTGATGTTCCTTGCAAAATTGAAATTTTACAAGAAAAAGAACCACCTCACATGCATTTGATTAATACTACATTGGGATTGCAAATACTAAAGGGGCTAATGGTCATTGAGTACCACAAATTCGTGCAGCAAAAGGAAATGCTCCCACTGTCTTAAAGCTCGTATAATTGCATATAACTCCTGCTCATATGACAGTCATTTTTTTCTTTTTGCATTCAATTTCTCACCAAAGAACTCCACTAGTTGACTCTCATGTATGAGGACGGCTCATATTCTCATAATTGAGGCATCAATTTCTACATAAAATGGTTCTTCGAAGTTAGGAATAAGTGAGCACTGGAGTGGATTTAAGTACCTTTCTTAGTTGCAGAAAGCGCGCTTGTAGTTTCGGCCCCCAAATGAAACATTGCCTTCAAGCATTTGATTATGAATGTGGTAATGGAGTTGAAATATTGATAAACCGCCTATAGAAATTGGCGAAGCTGTGGAAGTCTAGAACCTTAGTGGTTGCTGTAGGCGTTGGCAATAATGTGATGGCTTCTATTTTACTGCATCAATCTTTACTCCGGTTTCACCAATGATGAAACCCAATAATTGTACTTCATGACAGTAAATTCACAATTGGGCATATTTAAAAATAGCTTATTTTCTCTTTAAGTAGAAAGCATTTGTTTGAGGTGGTGAACGTAATCTTCTAGACATGTAATATAGACCAAGTATCATAGAAATAAATTTCAAAAAATAGGCTAAGAAAGGATTTAAATCTTTAATTAGTCGCATGAAAGTGTTAGGAGTGGTACATAGCCCAAACGCCACAACAAACCTTTCCTATAACCCTTCTCGTGCCATGAATGCCATCTTCCCACTCAATGCCTAGTCAGATGTGCATATGATGATAGCTGCTCCGAAGATCCAATTTGGAGATGATTGAGGCCCCAACTAGTCTGTCCAATAGATCTTTCATTTGTAGCATAGGTAACCTGAACTCAATGGTGATTTTGATGGCACGACTATCTATAAGCATGGCCCAAGTTCCATCTTTTTTTGGAATGATCAACGCAGGAATCACACATTGGATTGGGCTTTGTACTAAATGAGTGCTTTGCTTTTCTTTTTCTTTTTTTTTTTTTTTTTGGCTTGCAACAAGTCATCCACAACTTTTGGAGTGTAGACTATTCTTTCGGGTTCAATAAATAGCGAAGAAAATTGGGGTAAGGTTAGCGCCTGGAACCAAATCTATTTGATGTTGGATTGCATACATAGGAGGTAATTTGTTTGGAAGTTTTTACAAACAACATCCATAAACTGATGTAATAAATTTTCTATAATAGTTTCCATATCTTGATGACTAGAGTTTGCTTCTGCAACAAGTAACACAAATGTCATGGTTTCGACCCTAAAGCTGACAGGCAGTGGTTAGTGATGTAAGCGGACTTCTGGGCATCAATCTACTTGCTGGAAGGTAGTGTAGGAAGGAGTTTGATCTTCTTGCACTTCCATTCAAATATTTCTAGTGCATTTGCAAGGCAATCATAACAAGCACCCATAACAAATTGCCAGTCTTTCAAGGATTATATGGCACACATCCATATATATGACGTCACACAACTTCCCACAAAATCCTTGACTATATATATTACTTTGCACAAGCCCATCACAAGGACTACAACTCCCTTCTTTACCCAACTATTCTCGTAAGGATGTGGATGTCTTGATGCCTTTTGTTGTAATGCCTGCATGACCTTCTGAGCTATCACATTTTCCATGCATCCACTCAATCAACAAGTATGTCTCACAGACCTTCAGGTATCTACGTAGGAGCGCACTGTAAATTTGTTTCAATAAAAGAACGGATCCTTTGGATACAATTCCTACACACCCAATCTGGAAAGCTAATTGTGCACAGTAGAGAAAGCCATTGCACATACTAAAAGCACATAGAATATTGTTTTGCTTGGTCATTGAATGCTTTTTAGCATTTTGGCATTTGATTTGCTCGAGTTCTATAATTTGCTCAGCTCTACTCCATTTACTAAATAAGGCATCTCAAGAAAATCTAATTATAATTTTGTCGGCGTTGTTTTGGGTGTGAAGTACCCGTAAGAAGTTGTCGGTCGCCGGAATCGAAATCCCGTCACCGGCACCCCCGGAAGGATGTGAGATGAGAAGAAATATGAGTGTGGCCGTATTTCATGGATTTAAATGAAAGAGCGTACCTTTCAGTCGAACCGTTTATCTGAGAGACAAACACAAGACTTGAGGGTGAACAAATCAAATATAGTTGAAAACAAATATATAGCATAAGACAGATACAGCAACCTGTATGCATTAAGTTCATAACTATTAAAGTATAAAATAGGTTCTTTAAGTTGGTTAAGGAAATATTTCTTATAAAGAGGCAAGCCGCATAGTTAATTACGAAATTTGTTTGGTTGTATTTTATCGTAGTCTGTGACTCATGTGAATTTTATGTTGTGGAAAATTTGTTCGACTTCGCGGCTCTTGTCTTGCATGATTCTCGATGGCATGGGATAAACCAGCAGCTGACTTTCACGTGCTTCTATGTCAAATTCCATCCCTTGCCCTCGTTCGTGCACCCCCAACTCTCGCGCTTCCCCTCCCCGTTCGCCCCAAATTCTCTCCGCGGGCCTCCGTGACCCGGTCGGGTTTTCGAGTAAGGCGGCTCTTCTTCCTCCTTTCTTGTTAATCGTGCGAGATTTCTTCTCACTGTCTCCTCACCCCTTTAATCCATCTTAGCCGTCCGGGATGGATAAAGCTCTCTTCTCTTTTTGTCACATTTCTGCTAATAATCGGATCTACATTAGGAAGTAGAAAATTGAGATGATTAACTCGATAGTAGATTAACTTTTTTGCGAAGTTTAAATTCCGTTATGGTGGAAACTTTAAGATGTATTTTCGAAGCTTTACATACATCTTAGTCATGGATTTTTTTTACGTAAGCTTTACATACATGGAAGACACGTAGATTACGATCGAGGGATTTTTTTCTCGTTAGTTATGTTCATTGAGTGCGGTAACATTGTCTTGTGCGTGTCTTAGTATCCTTTGAAAGAGTTACTTGTGAATGAAACTTGATTTTTCCCATATTTGTAGTTGTTGGATTCGAATAGGATGGCAAGTGAGGCGACACTCTCTCCTCCTCTTAATTCTTCCACGCACGATAAATTCTACGAGTTTCATAAATACATTATGGTAATGAGCTTATTGTGCGTGTGCTTAGTCTACAGTGCTTTCTTTCACAGAAAATTATTAAATGTTTGTACGCTTGGTGCATTATAACTTCTGCATTTGCAATAAGTTGGATGATGGGCCTTTGTTATCAATACACATTCTTGCCTCATTGCCTTTATAAAGAATTGAGTACATGAGGCTCTTTCTCTCTTGTATATGCGGCCCACGATTCTTATTTTGAATAAGTTAAAACTTATAATATTGTGTGTGTGTGTTTGAATACGATGGGTATACGTGTGTGTGTGTGTTTGCGAGTGCGGTGGAGTTTTGTGTGAACATGAGTGTGTTCTCGGTGAAGTGCGGTACGGTACGGTGCGGTGCGGTGTGTTGAATTGTGTGTGTGTGTGCGGTGCGGGTGTGTAGTGTTGTGTGGTGCGAGTGGAGTTTTTTGTGTGAGCATGTGTGTAGTGAAGTGCGGTCTTTGAATTGTGTAGTCTTTGTGTAGTCACTTGTGTGTGTGTTGAATTGTGTGTGGAATTGTGTGTGTGTGAACATGAGTCGCTGTTCTCGATTGAAGTGCGAGTATAAGTGTTTGGTGTGTTCGGTGTGTGTGTGTGTACGGTGCGAATTGTGTAGTGTTGTGTGGTGCGGTGTGTGTGTGTTGGGGTGTGTGTGTGTGTGCGTTTGGTGTGTAGTGTTGTTTAGTGCGGTGGGTTTTTTGTGTGAACGTGTGTGTAGTGAAGTGCGGTGCCTAATTGTGCGAGTGCAAATTGTGTTGTGCGGTGTGTAGTGAAATTGTCTGAGTGAACATGTGTGTGAAGTGAGAAAACTGATCATGATCTGAGTGTGTGTGTTAGTGTGTGTGTGTGCGGTGCGAATTGTGTAGTCTTTACATTTAGTACGATGGAGTTTTGTGAGGCTACATGTGTGTAGTGAAGTGCATTGCGTCTTTAATGTAGTGCGGCTTGTGTGTGTGTTGAATTGTGTGTGTGGAATTGTGTGTGTGAACATGTGTGTTAGATTGTGTGTGTGTGTTGAATTATGTGTGTGTGTGCGGTGCGGTGCACAAGTGTTGTGTAGTGCTATGATTTGACGGAAGTACAATGGAATGTGCGATGCGGTGCAAGTTATTTTGCGGTGCGTTGTAGTGAAATTGTGCGGTGAACGTTGTGTAGTGAAGTGCGGTGCGGAGTGTGTAGTGCGGTGTAGTGCAGCATTGTGTAGTGCGGTGTAAAAGCTATGTAAATGTTTAGAAGGGTTTGGTTGTTTAGAATTTTGTTTGTAAAAGGCATGTAAATGTTGAAAAGTTTCATTTAATGAAAATATAATACTCACTCCCGTGGACGTAGGTCAGTTGTGGGAACCACGTAAATTTATACGTTAACTTACGCTTAGTAGGCTTTTAAATTTATTATTTCGCAATTAAAAGCACATTAGACAAGACTTTCATATGTATGTTGATTTATTTGCATGTTGAAGATATTGTTGAAGTACTTTGTCTCCTATTATTAGTATGACAAATAAAGATAAAAAAGTTGCCGCTCTGTAACTTTGGGAGAAAGAGCTTGTAAAATTAATTTTGCGATGTTTGCGTAGCGAATCGAAAGAGCGATAGGCCGACTCTTTTTCGACGGAGAGAATTTGTGAAATATAGTAACAATTTTAGGAGGTGACGAGCGGGGATTACGGCAATTGCGAGGAACTTAAAAATAAAATGGTACCAAGCAGAAAAAATTGAAGCTTTGGAAGGACGCAAAAAACGGATCGATGAACTGGTGGATCCGTCGAAGCCTTGTCTTCTTCTGAAGAATTGTGGTGAAAGGCTAGCGGTAAGGCGTTATTGAATTAGTTTTCTTTATGTTGCAAGGCAATAAAAATTATTTATTCTTACGGATTTATCTGCGGCGGAAGTTAAACAGTGGGATAGAACCGGAAATTCGGGGAGAAACTCGATCGAATGTTTGCGGGACAATAGCCGCGGGGAAATCTGCTTGATTACTAGCAACAAATGGTTGATACAACACGGGGAGGTCGGCGTAGAGGCTTTCAAACGATTGACGGAAGCTGGCAGTATACGATCAGCGAAATCTGTCCTGGCTTAGAACAATGACCCGGATCGATAAGAAGAGGAAAATCTTGGTGGAAGTATGAAAGAGCGGTATCATTACTTGTGGAATCGGCGAGATGATCTTTCACGTAGAGTTGAAAAAAGTTGTCCGGGGAGGTTGTTAGGCTCTAAAGGAAGACCCGGAGATTATAGGGAATCGTGATCTTTTTCTTCTTTGTTATCGACCTCCTCAGGGACTCTCTCCATAGAGACTTTTTCATTGGAGTTGATAGAGAGCTACGCTTAGACTACATTCGGCCATTATTTTATTAGAACGTACCTTGTGATATGATATGGAAGTGTTCTTTAATTTAAATGCTTTCGTTATTGTTGTTAGCGATGTTGTCGGGACGATTTCCTGACCCAATGTTTGAATGTTTGAGTTATTTCCTTTCTTAATGCTAGTTCGTTCATTTACTTTGCTTAGATGCTTACTTGATTTTATTTATAGAGTAATATTTTTCTTTGAAGGTGCGTTTTATACGTCGTGAATCAGGAGGAGATTAAAACCTTGGTAAGAGAAACGAGCGATAAATATAATGTTACCATCTTATAATACATACGTGATCGTGAACCTTGTTACGCTTCGGCTCGGAGTTGGAGAAAATTGGATGGGTGAAATGATTTCGGGGCCTTGTGAGATTTCGTATCTTAGAATGTCGCATGAGGTTTCGAGAGATCTTAGTTGGCTGAGCAATGTCTCATGAACGTGGGTCTTACGGGGTAGACGGTAGTGAAGTACTTGATACTATTAATCTTTTATCCTTGAACGAATTCAGTATTAGGGGGAGCGTGAGCAACAGGCATTCGTCGGAAACAATTAAGCCGTATTTCGGTTGGTTTGAGCCTGCTTGTCGGTTTAGCGAATAATATCAACAAGCCAAGTAGTCCATTTTTACGGGGCCGATAAGTGCTAATGATGAACGATACGTGTCGTATTGAGTACGAATGTTAACTACGACGATTTTTAATAGAATGGATTGTGTTGATATGATTCTTTTTTGTAAAGTTGCGTGGTATGATAGATGGAACGCACGTTCATGCGGTAGTGCGGGATAACGAAAGTAAAACTTGTCCGGTCGTTACGGTAGAACGACTCGAATATTATGGTCGTTTGTGATTTCGGCATGTGCTTTACATTTGTATTGGGTTTGGATGGGAGGGCGAGCGCACGTAATGATAGGCTTCTTACAAAGTTCTTCTGAAAGCGAATCTAATTCCTCCACCTTGCCGATAAGATCATTTATAATATTAAAAGTTGATGTTTTGGTCGTATACCTAACTATACTTTCTATCATTACGGGGAAGTATTATTTGGTAGATGTTGCTTCTGTATGAGATGGGGTATCTTAAAACGCTATCACACGATACAGATATCGCGTTAAAGTTTTGAAGAAGTAGTAATCGCAAAGGACTAGAAAGAGTTGTTGTAAGAACGTTAATTATTGAGAGGAGTTATTGAGAGAACATTCGGAGTTTGGAAGAAGTGGGTCATTCTTCGGGATATGCCTCCTTATTCGTTCCCCGAACGAGGTGCGGATAGTGTTGGCGAAGTACGGCCCTGTAAGCATATCGAGAGGCGGCATCCGAAGCTCGAGACGTGTTGATTTTGACGAGGTTCTTTACGATCGACGGTTTACGGGACCGCATTGAGCCGTCTGGCCACGGGAGGATGATAATAGTGCGCGTACGTACGAAGGGGAGGGGTACGAAATAAAATGGCGGCGTAACGAGCGACGTTACTCGATTGTTAGTTGGAGAGTGAGTGTTTTTTGCGGTCATGATATCGATCTTTTACGTTCTTTACGTAACTTACTTCACATTATTTACAGTCTATAGCATTTAGATTGATTAACACCGTTTCGTTTGTGGTACAGCTCAGAGCTAATTAAACTGCATATGTGCTTGCATTTCGGGTAAAAATGAGCTCCAACCACGTATTCTATCTCGTAGGTCTTATGTTGTGGGTTGCGAGCATCTGCGACGTCGCGTCGGCGCGCCAAACTTTCGACGAAAGTTTTATACTGTCCTCGAGACATTCGAATCAGTGTCGTTTCTTTCGATGGGCGGATAGTTTCACAGGATTTCCCGCGAGTGCGGCCATTTGGGGGAGTGTACGTAGCAGCGGAAGACGCGTTGGCTGGGGGTCTGGGTCCCCACGTAAAGTGAACGTCGTTATTGTTGGTTGTTGTTGGAATAGTTGCGGTTTTTGTTCTCTTTATTGTTTGTTACGTGTTTGAGAGGAGTATATGTTTCTTTGTAGAAATTTCTATGCTTTATTTTGATATTTGTGATATTTCTGATGTGTGTTATTAAATTTTTAATATAATTTAAGAACAATCTTATTTAAAATATTTTATAAAGCTCGTAAATGTTTTATTAATACGAACAACCTTTTTAAATTATAAAATTTTTAATATATATATATATATATAATTTATTAAATTTAAAAAGATAACGAGTTAAGTTATTTTATTTTTAAATTAAATTAAGATATACGAATGCTCGTAAGTATTTTGTTAATATCTTAAGCAATTTAGCATAATATAGTGAATTATTGAATTGAATAAATTCCTTTATATATAGAAAATATATATTAAAAATATAAAAATAAAAATTGGTTAAATTGTCTTCATTATGTTAAATATAAAATTTTCAAAAAAAATTTATTCCGCTTTAGATAATTGATCACCAATAAGTATATTGAAATATTAAAAACGAACCAATATGAAATGATCCCGGATTGTTTACGCGCATAATTTGTTTTCCTGTAATTTCTGTGTGAACCAGCCATTTCCCTTGTTGCTTACGGCAATGAAATTCTGTTCTTCAACGAACCTCTGTCTTAAATAATGAAATCAACAGAAAACTGCGAGTAAAAATCGGGAAATATTATCTTGAGGTCGAAAGGATAGGACTTTTCAACGAAATA
This sequence comes from Papilionanthe hookeriana x Papilionanthe teres, assembly GCA_022702705.1. NCBI lineage: Eukaryota > Viridiplantae > Streptophyta > Magnoliopsida > Asparagales > Orchidaceae > Papilionanthe > Papilionanthe hookeriana x Papilionanthe teres. The sequence goes on along the minus strand of CM040432.1, from coordinate 118,132,321 downwards.
AGATAGAGAGGTGTGCAAGGAGTTAACAGTTTTGAACATTTTATCATAGAATCAGCGGGGAGAGAGTAGGGGATGTCGAGGAGGTCGAAGCGAGCGCAATGCTTCCCGACTATATCATGGTTTGATTGATGAAGACGTACTTTCCATTGCGAAACAGCCGTCAGCACTTGGCTATCTTCCGAGCTCCTTGTCGTGAAAAGTTGAGTTTCTTTAAGATGGCAAGTTGAAATGTTGATCAGGGTGGCCATATGGTCGAGTTCTTCTAAACATCTAATACCGGTATGTTTTTTAAATGTTGTACAATGTGTAGCAAGGTACATAGCACGGAAAAACGATCGCATGCGTTGAAATTGACGTGTTAAGAAGAACGATTAAACGTATATGCGAAGAGAAATATCTGGCTGTAAATGTAAAAAAACCTTTATACAGGAGATCAGATTTATTTTCTTAAATGCGGTAGGTGAAGTGTGTGTTTTGCGAATGAAAATCGAAGTAGAAAACGGAAATATCATCGAGAGCTCGAAAGACGATGACGACTCACAACGGAAAGGCTCGAGAAAATAAATATGGCAATCAAAACTTCCAGAAAATCCTAAGAAAATGACCACGAGTGCTCCATCGAAATCAAATGAAAATGCGAAGAAAACGCATGACACTCGGGTCGGGGTGGGAACCGGGCGTAGTGCGCTTAGGAAGGGTCGTCGAGAGAGCACTCGGTCACCGGGAGTGTATAGGTACGCAACGACTAGAAGGGTGTCCTCTTTTAAACCCCAACTCGGGAAGGGGTGCTCGCCCGGCCGGGCGAAATTGTCAATAGTGCGGATATACGAATTTTATAATATGGATTTTAAATTTTATATTTTAGCGTACACGTGGATTTCGGGCATACGAGAGTTTATCGATATTTGTTTGTAGTGAAATAGTATCCATTCATATCGGATTTTGAAAATTGGGATTGTCGCGAATTGATCATTTCGTCGGGTATAGGGTCACTAACGATCCTAAGAAGGTACGGGTGCCGCGCTTGCCTTATAGCGGTGAATGATACGAGTCATCTACGGTTCTAGGGAGCCACAGACGGGTCACGATGTCGTAGGATGGGATATCGTCTCTTCTATCAACGGCGTGCACTTTAGCGTCGTCGTAGTCATTGCCCGAAACAAAACAAGACGAGCTCGAGTGGAGCGGGGAAGGCGTGTCGAGCGGCAGAGGGGAGAAAGAAAACTAGCAGCGGCAATTTGAAGGGTTAGTTCCGACGGGTGAGGACATCTAAGAACCACTTGGGCGCTGTAAAACATTGAAAGTACAATCCGAAGCTCCTTGAATCGACCCACTAGAATTGTCCCTTTTCGCTTGGGTGCGGTTATATTAAAAGAGTGTTTAGAAACGAGATCAGAAAATCGTTGAAGTCTTTAAATCGAGCAAAAGGGTAGCCTAGGGAGAGCGGGGCACATCGGCCTTCAGGCTTCGTCTTAAGCTAAACCTCAGGCTTTAAAAATGTCAATAACCTTTGTAATCTCTCCTCCTGAAGCCATTCGAAGACCCTCATATCACCATAATAAGCTCCATAGGCAAGGGTGGCTAAAAGTAAGTCACCACCATCGGCCACTCGCGAAGGCCCTCGGCTAGGGCTACAAGCGTGGAAGGGACTCGCGACGAAGCCAGAACGAGGGCGACGGGTAAAGCCCTCCCCAAATTCCAAATCATCTAATGAGGCTCGCAGCCAAATCAAATGAGAGGACAAGCCCCATAAAAATCGGTTCAATTCCGAAGCTCATAACAAAGTATATAAAAGGTATTTGTCGAATAACCATCGAGTTTTAAACTTTCACAAAGCCGTATACGAGCTGACTCGGGAGCCTGAGCCGAGTCCTCATCGCGCTAAATATTAGCTTGACTTCACATTGAATCATCCCCTGACCACAATTAAAGCAAAAAAGCACAAATTTCAATCAGGAGCCTAAATAAGATCAAACCGAGCCATCATGAAGCATTAATGAGCCAAATGAATCGTGACTCCAAATCACAACATTTCAACACAAAATTAAACTCGAGCCATAGTGAGTGTGGGAATCAGTATAAAATCAGTGCGGCATTCCCCACTGTGAAAGCAAAGGGAGCTAAAAGAGCCAAACCCAGAGGCCATGGGCCCAAGTGGAATGAGGCCGGCTTCAAATTAAAACGAGCTTAACCCAAGGCCCAATAGGAAGCAGAACCACACACAAGACCAAAATCCAAATCCGAATCGAGCTCGAAGCAAAAGCAAGTATATGAGCTCAATGAAAACCCGATATAAGAATGAATCCGAGAACACCAAAATAGGCTCTTTGAATAGGAAGTAAATCAAACCCACCAAGCTCGAACAAAGCCAAAATAAATCTCTCCAAAGCATTAAAATAAATGACAAGTATACATTGAAATAAATATACGAATTAAAATTATTGGCAATGAGGAGCTTTGAATAAGTTATGATAGAGTTAAAATACTGACTAGCATGAAATTCAAATAAACATTTCCATATGCTCGACACATTAAGATATAAAGCCTCTATACATTTATCGCAGAAAGTTAAGATAGGGTTCCTTCGAATTGAATCGAAACTTCGCCTTAACGGTAACTTTTGTAAAGGAGAGCTACGAAGACAAGAAATGAGCTCCATGTATGTAAAAATTGATAAACACTTGCGTGCTTCATGTCGAGCTAAAATGAGCAAAGAACATCTCAATACTTTTATCTCGAAACGTGCTTGCGAGCAAGAATAAACATAGAAATATCTCGAATCTTCATAACGTGCTTTCATAAAGGACTAGACTTTCATATATTCAAGACATAAAGCCACCACATGCTTTACATGAGAACAAGCATGAAGTTACTCGAGTTTAGCTAAACTTCTCCCTAGCGTGCTCTTTTGATAAAGAAAGCACTAAAAGGAGCAAGAAATGAATCTCCATGTGCTTATGAGAGAACCCAAAATGAGCTCCTACTATTCTTTAACAAACAAAAATGAATAAAAAGCTCCAAAGTTTACATATCTCAATACTTTTGCGAAATTTAGCATGAACCTAAACCTTCGTTTTGACATCTTATCTTTGCATGAACGCTAAAATAAGGAGCTATTAGCATGCCATGAAAACCCAAACTTTCTATATGCTTACGGTCCTATCTTTCGCATGTTCCAAGTAATAATACATCCACAAATCAATGTGTTAACATGCCATCATATAGAGGGGAAGCAAGAAAGCATCGTTTAAGCAACCTAACAAAACATTCCATGGCATATAAGCTCTCGGCCGAAAGCGATGGGAGAGAACCGCACTAACAACAAAGTTGCGGGTGCACAAGAGATGACGAAGGAGAAAAGGGTGGGGAGAGTTACCGGGTCGTGTGAATACACGAGGGAAGCAAGACAAAAGCTCGAGGAACGATCTAACGACACCTCCCCGCTTCTTCCTGAAATTCGGGTCCAGCCCTAAAACATCCCGGAGAATGGGGTTTTATAGGCGAAAGGGGAAGAGTCTTTGCTCCATACACCGTAGGTCGAGTAGGATCGGGAAAGGTACGAAGAGAATGGGGGAGAATGCGCAAGGCTCGGGCCACTTGTGAACGCGCGCCGGGGACAACCCTCAATCTGAGAAATGCGAGATGTGCGAGATGAGAATGGGGGTGATCGCGAGAGGCTCGAGGATAAGCCGCCGCAAAGGGAGAGAGCTCGTCGAGCGCGGGGAGAGGGATCGAGCGAAGCTTCCGAGAACTCACGCGGGAGAGGCCGAAGTCAGCGGCCGGGCTTAGGTTTAATTAAATACATATTTATTATTATTTTATTATAAATTAAACCATAAATCACAATTTTAGTCCCCTGTCAAACTTAACGTCAATTTTAAGTGAAATCGACGTTCCGGACGCATCGGCGCAATCCGTTTCGTCGTCCGAGGTCGTCTGAGCAACCTCGTCGACGGTCGCGTCAAAATTGCGTCGAAATTTGGTATCGTAAACGAAATTTTAACGAAGCGTGATTAAGCGAGGTCCAGCATTTTTTAAAAAAATGGCACAACAATATAATGAATCAATTTGATAGCTCAATCAAAGGCATAATTATTTGATCTAAGCAAGAAACCGCTTGGTTAAGCATAAATTAAGTCAACATGATAACAAAAAAAAATTACACCAACTATTGCAATTGAGTACGCAGATTTCCGCTTAAATATTGAAAAAATGCTGATGGCTCTGACTAGCAACAATTTTGACGCACAAGAATCAAACCAAATAGTCGACTACCAAACTCAAGGCATCCTTCTGGGAAATACCAAGTCTTCGGCGAAAAATATTAACCCTCTCCAAAATCTAAAAAAGCCCATAGAAAGAAAATCAGAAAGCAATCAACAGAGAAATATATATCCTTCAAATAAAAAACAGAAGAACCCCCCCCACCTCAAAATTTGTCCTCTCCAATGCTAAAATCGCATCAATTGCAAAAGTCTACTAATGAATCTCCTTACTCAGTGATTTAAGCTAAAATGACATTTGAAAACTATTATAGGAGATTCATCATCGGGTTGTCCCAACAACCTAAAAATCCAAGCTTAAAGCCTCATGGTGACATTAGGGTTTCCTATCCAAAGATCTACCATTGAGAAAATAGGCCTTACAAGCAAAAGCAATCTAGACTGCCCCTAGTCAATATTCATATCAAACGATAGCCCAAAGAATCATCCCAATATAAAAATAAAATGAAAATTTAAGAAGGACAGCGTTACCATTTAAGCATAACAAGAATTCTCATGTCACCTTGATCATCATCAAACATCTGTTGGAGCCTAGATACATCAATTCAAATAAAAACTAACATATTGGAGGACCACAACTTCATGGGGATCAAAACTGTCTTCATGGCTAAGACTCATAATGCCCCTATTCAAGCCACTGACATGGTTGTCGACCGGAATTCTGGAAATCATTTAAATTTAATTTAATATATATGGGCAATTGTGATTTTGAAAAATAATATTTTAATTTTGAAATAAATGAGACCAAATAGATCTCATATATTTGGTGTTCTAAGTAATCGAGCCCAACACCGCGAGTAATACACTATCTCGAGAGATGTGTATACTATTGGAGAATGTGTTCGATTATATAAACTATACAACGTATGACATCAGTTTAGTCTGCGAAACCTTTTATGTATAACCGACAAGTTTTCCTACCTAATATAAGGATTAGATATAATTTATTTTACCTGGGTTATTAGTTCCCTATAGAGGCAAGCCCTTATAGTTAATTACATCTTAAATGATCGGAGTCGCTCAAAAAAACTCATGGTTAAGATCAGTGGTTTTATCTTCAAGATTTCAAAGTTCAGGCATTCAAGCTTGGACATAGAAAAATAAAAAGATGATTGCTCAAAATAGGAACAAATATTTTCAGGAGTCCAAAGGAGTAAAAGATAGAGGATGTCACGGATCCGTGGAAAACCTCGGCGACTTCTCAATTATCCTAATGTTTAGTTTTATGACTTTGAAATGATATTATTTAGTGTTTTCATCCTACAATTTATTTTAGAATTTATGACTTACATTTGCACAATATCTTCCTAGAAAGATAGGACGATTTATGTCGTATCGAACGACAACTACGGAATTATAAAAATAGTTAGGGCTTATATTGCACAACATGATTGTGCAAAAGCCTAAAAGACAAGATGAGGATTTACATTGCGCTAAGCAGACTACCTTGAAGTCCTATAAGTTATGTTATTTAATTCTACGGAAGGTTAAAGTAGATCCACTTCCTGGTGTGTCTTGATCGTCGTCCTTGGTCCTCTTGTTTCCTCTCTCCGCATCCTGGAAAGGCTGCTCCAAGCTCCTTGTCGTAGCAGTTAAGGGTATAAGGTTTAAGTGTACATGCAATTGTTGGGTCAGTGATTTGTCGCGAAGTACCCCCTAGCTTACTGTTCTCTATTCTAAAGACTCGCAAGTTTCAAAACAAAGAGCATAATAAAGAGGAACAGTAAAAGTCCAGTAAAAAGAGTGTTATATATATATATATATATAATGTACAGTATAAGAGTGCTATAAAAAAGAATGTATAAGACTGTAAATATAAAATAAAATTGTGTATCAGTCGTGTCTGCTAGTCCTACAAAAGAGGTCAGTATCGCAGGTAAAAAAAATAAACAAGTATCGTAGGAAATTTAGCTAGCATAGCAAAAATGCATGTAAATAGGGGTAAAAGAACGAGCAGTATGTAGAAAAAACATGTGGCCTATACATGAAAGATTGAAGTAGACCGTAAGAATTTAGGCCCGGGATAGGCTCAGATTTATCATTCCCAAAGGACTCCGTAGGCAACCATCGGTCATCCACGTACATAAAGCCCTACATTCAACTAGAAATTTTTAACAAGACAATCTTAATAAGGGTAATTCTTAGCCCAGTATAAATAATTGACAAGTGGGCGATCATGTTGTATTATTTAAAGTTTGTGGTTTGTGATGCATATAGACGAAAATAATTTTCTTTTAGCTTGCAATCGAAAGTATTTATGTTGTAAAGAAAATATTTGTTCTGTCGTTATATTTGTATATTTTGTAGAATAGATCGTCCACGAGTGGATTACACTGACGGGCTAAAATCACCAGCAGCTTAAACAAGCAAGAGTCATCGCTAGCCTAGTGTCGGTGAATAATATTTACATCCTATACATTCACCAGGTCCTTAGGTAAGGTCCCGGTGTTGTGGGATATAATACTATTCTAGTTTATGCGCAGATGTTAGTCATCACTGTCCTTAAACCCCAAACCATCCAACTTACAGCTTTGTTTAATGATTCATATATAGTCGAAGCTATATATGCGCACTTATGTCGAAACATAAGCACCAGAAATAAACTCATCAAGCAAGAGCAGAAAGAAAGAAATAAAGGAGAAAAGAAAGAAAACAGAGAGACTACAGCATTCAAACCCCCACCCCCCTCTCAAAACAAAGCTTATGCATGCTTAAAACAGCATTCAAATCCCTTCCAAATCGACAAATATATCAAACCAAAACAGTCTAAGGGAATCGAACCAAAACAGCGCTCAAATCACTCATGAAAATGCCAATTTATAGCGCAAAAGCTGCATTTAGACCCTCTAAAACAGCAGCCCAAATGAGCCGCGAAAGCCCTACAAAACTGCAGCGACATATGTAGCAAAATCACTCTAAAAATACCTCAAAACCACAGCTATAACAAGCCGCAAAAGCCTCAAAAAATTGCTACGATACAATTTCAAAACAGTCCCAAAATATTGCAAAAGCAGGTGCCGAAATAAGCCCAAAAGTCCTAAAAAAACTGCAGCTATATAGGTTTCAAAACAGTCCCAAAATTTTGCAAGACAGGTGTCAAAATAAGCCCCAAAAACCCTAAAAAACTGCAGCTATACAGGTTTCAAAACAGTCCCAAAATATTGCAAAATAGGTGCCGAAATAAGCCCAAAGGCCCTAAAAAACAGCAGCTATACAGGTTTCAACACAGTCCCAAAATGTTGCAAAACAGGTGCCGAAATACTTAAAAAGAGACGTGGAGAAAGGTGGCCTGAAACGTCATTCTAATCCTTCTAATTCAGCATTTAAAATGGCTCAAAACAGCCTTTTAAAACCTTTCAATTCAGTATTTTTAATAAAAAAGTAGCTCAAACGGCATTTTAAAACCTTCCAATAGAAACATATCAAGTCAAAGTAGCGCCAGGATCGAACTGAAAATAGCAAGGATGGAGAGGATTTTACCAATGAAAAAGAACCATGCTGAATAAATAAGAATTGGGTGGCATATATATAAAACTGAAGTTTGGGTGTTGGATATGTAAATATATAAGAATTTCATGAAGTGTATGTAAATTAGCTTAAGTCCTATATCCAAATATCACCCATAAAGTTATTCACACATGAGTAAGGCGGTGTGTATGCAAATTTCAGAAAAGAGGGTAGATTTCAGCAAAGAAGTATATAATTTCTGCATTAAATGATCATTTGAAACCTCAGAAATTTTGTATTTGAATGCTTGAAATGCCAAACCAGCAAAGGAACACTTAGTCTTCATGTGCAACCACTAAAGAATAACAACAAATTTGTATACGTATCAGTTAATCCCCATTTATTTAAATGTTTAACATCTATACTCCAATTTTTCACATGCAAACCCTCTTACATCTCCTGATGGGAAAAGGGATTAAGCATAGGAAACTTTCCCCACAAAAACCCTCAAAAGACCTCACTCAAGATACACCAAGCAGTGGAACTGCCAGCCAAAGGTGCAACTCTCGAGTGCGGGCAGCGGGGAGAGCAAATTTGAACCAACCAAAAGAAGGCAACAGGTGTTTCGGAACAGGGGGCAGTAGAGAGTAAGTCGCGACAACCAACAGAAACAAGACATCAGCATATATCACGGGTAGGGACAGCAAAGGACAGCCCCAAAAAAATCTCTCCAAATCATCATAATGGAAATAAATTTGTATGAAAATTGAAACATTACTTTCCAAATCGGGGCAAAGAAAAAAAGCTCCAAAATTCTTCTCCAAGCATACCAAGATGTAAGCCCACATGAGCATTTAAACATTATTTCTAAATCAGCAAAACAAAAAGAAAAGAAGGCTCTAAATAACCCTTCCAAACCGTCAAATGAAAGCTCAAACATAGCCTTATACCTGTTTTTAAAAATCAATAAAGTAGGGAGAAAAGAAAGCTCCAAATACCTCCAAACCATCAAAATGAGATCTCACATAGCCTTATACCTGCACTTAAATAAAAATCAGTGAAGTAGGGAGCAAAAAAAGCTCCAAATACCTCCCAAACCATCAAAATGAGAGGTCACATATATGTTTAAGCATGTATTGAGAATCAGTAAAGTAAAGAGCAAGTAAGAAGTAAAAAGAACTCTCAATCCTTGCAAGTATATCAAAATGTAAACTCAATGTGCACTAATGAAGAAGCAGTGAAATAAAGAACAAATAAGGAGCAAAAAGAACTCCTAAACATCATCTCAAAACTATCAGAAATGTAAACTCAACCACATTATATCCAAAATTCCTTTTTTTCACTTAAACGCGTCAATTTTCGTGGGATTTATTTGTGCGTGGAACCGTAACAAATGGGTGTTCTTCCACAGTAAAATCGACGTTCCGGACGTGCTGGTGCGGTCTGTTTCGTCATCCGGGGTCTTCCAGACAACTTTGTCGACAATCGGATCAAAAATGTGTCAATTTTGATTTCTCTTAAAATTTTATTTCGTGATCGATCATTTCAAAAATTAATTTAAGTTTTGATTAATTGTGATAACTTTACAAGCGTAAGTGATGTGAATTGTGATATTTATGTGTGCGAATGTACGAATTTCGGTGAACATGCAGTGAGAATATGCACGAAAGTCATAATGAGTTTCCTGAGGCTTTTAAACCCTACAGGAACTCTTTTTGGGCCTCCACATGCTGGTCCTTAACCCTTGCAATTAAGAGTTGAGTTCTTGGGACCACTCATATGAGGCTTTGCAAAAAGAGCTAGGAGGTGGTTTAAGTTTCTAAAATGGTGGGTCCCATTACTAGTCATCTAGGATAGTCAATAGGACTGTCCTAAGCCTAGATCCTAGACTTTAAGAAAAGAGAATTAGACATCACCAAAAATGAGGTCAACAATGATTTGTTAGATTGCCTCATCCTCTGTATAAGGAGACAAACCTAAACAGGAGCATCAAGCATAAGAAGAACACGCTTAAACCTTACTTCCAAGATAATGTGCGGCAAATGATGAGGGAGATAGACGTGTTGTCACTAACTCCATCTTAGGTAATTTTCAAGAACGAAGAGAAGACCACCCAACTTCTCTTCCTCTTCTTCTATCTCTCTTCTCGCTCCTCCAATTTCACAATTGTTTCCTCTTTGTTCACTATGAGAAAGAGTCATTAACCCTGAAGCTCAAGAGCTTCCCATCCCCTATTGAGTTAAAAAGAGCATTGCTCAATTTACTCAGGTCTCTATTTAGTCGCATTTAGGTCAAGAATTTAGGCTATGTAATTAACAACATAATCGTATAAATTTCAGGTCAAATGAGAAATTAACCCAAATTGAAAACCAATCAATACATTTCAAACTAGCAATTTGGAAAGGTGCCAGTTCAACACGACAATAGATTATAAATTATGGTCGCTTGTTGGTATGAAGAGAACATGAAACAAATATCAACGTACAACGCTAGGCCTCTTGAAGAGACCTTCCTTCACAAGTTGTCGCAGATCTTCACATTCCTCCTACAAAAAGATAAATTCAAGAATAGAACTAAGTCACACTAATTTATTTAAAAATATTATGCATGTTTTATAACCAATAGGAGTAAAGCTAGAATAAGCATAACATATCACATAGAACATACAATACTCCATATATTTGGTTTATAACAACCTCTTTACCTCCTCAAAGTTATCATCTGATAGCATAGATATTTGGACAACCTTACAATAGTTGGAAACACATAGGACGATGTTTGTATAAGTATCTCCTAATTTGTACTCTTCTGACTCCTTTTTCACACCTGCAAGAGAGCCAACAAAAAGTCTTTTTACACAAAAAAAAAGACAATTTGATAACGTGAAATAAATCAAGAAAGTCAGATGTTTTAATGCTTTACCAGTGATTTGATTAAGCTGGTACATTTTTAAAAGAGGGCCGTGCCCATAGTTGTCTTTCGGATCACTTTTTCTCCTTACAAAGCAGCCCACAACCTTCGTTTCAAATGTATCTGGATCTTTCATTAGCTCCACAATCAGGGAACGCTTAAGATAGATTAACTTGATATTAGCTTCAGTTATTGCAGCAAAGCATTTTTTGGGAGGCTGCAATGTATGTTCTGTGAAGTGCCCTCTCTCTGTCCTTTGTTTGGAAGGAGATCTATCCATTCTTTGCTTCTTGGCAGACTTTGCGTGATCATTTTCATCCAAATTAAATGATTCATCATCAGAATCATCGTTCTCAGCAAAGTGTTTCTCCAACAAACTGTATACCTTGAAAAAATTAACCTTCTTTCTCCTAAAAAGAGAGAGCAACCTTGCATCACAAAATACATGCCTCTTCTTTTTTTTATCATGGCGTAGGAGATTGTTTGATTGGATATAATCTTTTACAATCTCATACACATCATGCTGACCAAGAGGTTGCCGTGTATCCTTTCCTAGAGATATAAGAAACTCAATCAGTTCCTTCGACGCCCAGCCAATATAGGTCTTCTTCTTCGACTTGTATTTCTCTTTAACCATTCTCATCCTATTTTGCTTACTCATAAAATTCTTAGAGGCCATAACTCCATCACCACAGCCATCATCCGACCCTTCAACTTCATCCTGATCTTCAAAGTTTTCATCTAAATCAGACAAATTCTTGAAGTTCTCTCCCTTCTTGCGAAGATCATCAGCTGCTTGTAGAATAGCCAATGTCAGTCTTTCTTTTTCCTTAACTATCCACCAGTAGTCTTTGAAAAGAAATTCAAATGTCTCTGTGTCATCGAAGTCCACTGCCTCCTGTAACAAATCATAGAGTTTCGAAAGGCCAAAATTAATGGAAAATCAACTATATTCCCTTTAGGTTGAATATATTTAGAACCTAAACCTCGCTACACAAATAAATGCAGTGAAAACAAAAGGCCCATAAAAGGTTCAATGTGAAGGTACCCCATCAGAATCAACATCAACATTTTCTTCAATTAATTTTGCAAGCCTTAAGCATTCAAAACAGAAGCCTTTTGATCCTTTTACTTTAACAAACTCAGATCCTTCGAAACATGTTCGACAAGAGGAGTATGGACAGCAAAAGCATTTGAATGTCGAGTTTTTGCGGCAATTGTAGCATAAATGCCAATCTATCAAATAAAAAAGAATTAAATCATGAGAATCAAAGAAGATCCAGAGAATTGTACATTAAGTAAACCAGAGCAAATCAAATAAGAAAGTAGAAAACATGAAGGCTAAGAAGAGATATGACAAATACTTGCCACAAGTCCATTGTTCATCTGACTCAAGAAAAGATTCGTCCTTGTTCACACATTGTGGATGATAGGATTTAAGGCAAGCTCTGAAGGCCCAAAAAATAGCATAATCAGAAATGTCAAAATAGTCCACTGACTCTTTGCAGGAAGTCATTTTAGTCCCAGATTTTGTAAAAATGTCAGTTTAGTCCCCATACTCTTTTAATATGGGTTGAAAAGTTCTTAGTAAGAACTATTTTAAGACTTATTAAAGTAGCATGGGGACTCATTTAGCCCTTTAATAAACTTAGGAAAAATGGCTCAATCTAAATAGTTAGGGAACAATTTGGCATTTTACTCATCAAAAAAATGAAATCATCATGAACAAGCTTAAAAGCTAGGTGTCCAATTACTTCGAAATAATTTCACTTAAATTAAAGCTAAGAAAAAAAAAATGCAAGTATACAATATTGTTTGCACCAGATGCATTTCAGTAAAATTCATTCTGGAGTCAAAGCATTAGCCACAATAAAAAATGAATGAGCCGCAAGAAATAGACTAATAAAATAAATTGTAAAGAGTTGACCACATGAGCAAAGAGAATTAAAAAAAATCATCTTTCAATCGCCTAGATTTTGACTAGTTACTTGGAATTCTACATTTGTTATATCAATAAATAAAACAAGCTTGACGGCATTCAAATAAAAATTTGGATGGATAACAAAAATAGCAAGTATCATGAAGAAAGGACGAATAGAATAATTTAGCTAAAGGCAAAAGAAGTTGAGAATTTAAAAAGTCAATGTAAGAAACTATCAAAGTCAGCAAAAATGCAAATATTATCATTGGAATATAATAGACTATTTAAAATTTTTTATCTAGATGCTCAAAAGAACAACAAACAATTGAGTATGAGAACGCCAATTTGCGATAAGATTCACAGAAGATTAAGCAATAGATAATCATTAGCCAGCAATTGTAAGGATAATAAAATCATCTCATCATTAACCTTATCCCAATTATATACAAAACATCACTTAAGGGTAGTAACCTAGCTCACACTTGCCTCCGACTTGTCAACACAATTGAGTTAGGCTCCGACACATCACTCCTTAGAAACACCCTAACATAGAAAAACACTAATGTTTTATAAGTATTTTTTTAATACTTGAAAATAAAATAATAAAAAAAACTATTGTGTCTCAATTATTTCAAAAAATCAAATCACAACGACCCAACCTCCTATGGCTAATTGGTCAACCCAAGCCGAAAAAAATGAATTTTTCTTATGGTTCACCAACATACCGAATCCTAACACCACTGTCCTCTTCCAAACCGCAAAATAAATCGGCTTATGCTATACTTAAGATACCAAAACATGTTATTTCATATCAAATATAAAAAAAAAGGCAAAATAAATAAATCAAACTATGATTCCTTACTTAATGGCTTTGTAAAGGATAGTAACACCATGACCAGAGGTGTTGGTGGACTAAATGGAGTGCCTTCTATGGTTGGTGTCGGGTTGGCAGTGGGCATACGGTTGAATAGAGGGGCCGCAAGATAGGACATACATACAATTGGACGATGGCTAGTGCAATGTTGGCCAACATGGTGCATTTGGCCAGGCAGCCAAAGTCCATGTTTTGAAAATAATGAACAGAATCTAAAAGTAATTTAGAGTGCTTTTCAAAACAAATCTATTGGTTTTTTTTTTTTTAAAAAAAAGAACTTGCAAAATTCTAATCAAATATATTTTTCTAGATTAAAGGAAGGACAACAAACAGAAACGAAAAGCTATGTCAAACAGCCTAAATTCCAATATATCTAACAAAATTTACAAGGATTTAATTCAACATATACCGTGCCAAATTGTTTTCAGGATTTGACCCAGATAGAGCCCCTAAAAGATATGCAAAGAACGCTAATCAAATTAGATCATGAAACAAGCGGCAAAGCAATGCACTGCACTTGGCCAAGGTGAGATGTAGAAACATCATGAAAATATGCACAGGGACTGCATGCACCAAGGAAAGAAGTCAACAATTGCATCTTCTATAGCACTCAATGTAACAAATAGCTAATAAGCACGGAATTTGGAACATTGATACAGCCCAACAAAACCCTACACTTACGCATCAACAAGCCAATCAATTCATCAGCCAAAAATGTAGCCAAACCACAGTCAAAGAACGATGATTCAGAAAGATAACTCACTTGAAATCGCAGACACGGATCTCGCCTCCATCTTTGCAAACGAAGCAGTAATCCTCTGAGAGATCGTCCTTGTCAATGAACTTCTTCCTCCTCCCCATTCCGTATTCCTTGCGGAACGCCCTGAGGCCAACGCGATGAAAAGGGCTCTTCTTTCCCGATTCAATGTCCCCCAGGAAGACCAACGAGGACACCTCAAGCTCCTCGGCACAAATGGTGTGGATTCTCGCAGGAGTCAGAACTCCTTCGGCTCTCGCCTCGCGGCTCCGAGGAGCAGTAGGGTGGCTCCATCGACTGAAGGAAGGAAGGCTGTACGCCGACGGTTGAACCGTTCATCGCCAATACGAGTGCCGCGATTAGAAGAAAATTGGCGTCGAGAGGAACGCGCACTGAATCGAGCCTTCTTTGCCGTCCTTAGGGCTGTAAATTAACCAGTGCAGTCTGGTGAGCTAACTCCAATTCAGCCTCATTAAGATTCAAATTCCTAAATAAATAAACTTCAATAATTTTTCAAAATTTTGAAGTTTGAATAAACTGAAAATAAAACACTCAAAACTTGTTCGTTTATATTTAACAAACTCGTTGGATCATATATGATATATAAATACTTAATTTTAAAATTTTGTAGTTTTTGAAGTTGTCATTTTTAGTTGTTTGATAAGTATAGGTTAAATCATTTTTAAAATATCTCTTCAATGAGTGATTTAGGGCAAAATGAAGGAGAAATGAGATTTAGGGTTTGTTTAGGTCATTATTGCTACTATTGCTCTGAGAATTACTATGAAGAGTTGACTTCTTGTTTGTTACGAATCATGTGATAACAACATTGTAGGACCTACTTACGAAAAATGATAATTTTGCCCCCGTTTAGTAAAGTTATTTAAAACAGAACTATGACAGCGAAATATTTGATACTTTAAAAACAGAAAATCATTTCAAAACAGAAGAAAATTTCATATACACAACTCACTTAACAGTGAGCATCAAATGTGTTAAAGAAAAAGAAAAAACAAATAAATTTACAAGTAAAATAATGATGATATTATTTTTAACTTGAAGACGATCTATGTCTCTTCCTAAGCTGTCCTTCAATGATATTATCAATTCGTGATCACTTTCGACAGTGGAACCAACATTACCGTCAGACCATTTGAAGAAGTCACACTTTTCTGCGAGACTCCGCGAGCATCTGTAAAACTGTCCTCCAATAATGAACTCTGCATTTTTCATTTATAGGTAGAGTGTTGATTTGGTAAAAATAAGAGTTTTGGTCTGAGATAGGAAAATGCATAAGAATTCGGTGTTAAGTAGGTAAATGTCCGAATAAAGAGGAGCCAGAGACTGCATAATATAAGCTCTTTCTCATCAACCAAAAAACAAACATGATAGTGTCAACTCAAAAATGACAAATTAATTGATGTTATCTACATTTATAAGTCCATGCATCTTAATGATGGGAATCTACCCTACCTATTTTTTATGTAGATATTAAATTGTGCTTGAAATGATCAACTCAGAAACAGTAGGAATGCATCCAGTTTGGATGCAGAGCTAGAAAACTTCTCGAATGGCTGAAGAGCTTTGATTACTGGGGTAATGACAACATGCAAATAATCAGAAAAATGCATGACATTCCTATTCTTCTACTAGGAAGTAGACAGGGAAAACCTTTACCAAGCTATCGACACATAGATAAAAATATTAAGAGATCACAATCAAATCAATTGTCATGATACAAAATAAAATTCAATTCTTTTCGGCATAAAATAAGATTTTCAACTAGATTGTGTTGCAAAATGTCATAACATTTCATTTGCAAATGTAGCTGTAACTCTGTAAAATGTCATAACATCCCACCGCCACAACCACCGTAAGCCATGGTCAATAGAAATGCCACAGCATCAACCCAACCTAAACAAAACCTTAAACTAATGAGTTTTTGTTGACGGATGAAGCGGTACTCAAGTATGCAAACAAAGCATGGAGTTTGACCACATTCATCATATGACGTCAAAATATCGATCATCCAAGAGCTTAACGAAAGAAAGAAAATAAACTTTCAACTTTATCAAAATTACAAGAAACTATGAACTTTAACAGCTCATTGTTGCTTGAAGACATAGGCATGGTAATTTCCCCAATATTCTAGTTCATGACAGTCACATCCACTTCAAATCCATGCCAATGCTAAATATGAACAAGGAAATCAGAGCTACATAACAACAACTTCAAATAACCAAACAAGCATAACAAATATATATATATATATATATATATATATATATATATATATATATATATATATATATATATATGACCGTTGAGGAACTCGAGAGAAGAGGAGGAAGAGGAGAGGAGGATATGTAGAAGAAGAGGAGGAGGAGGACCGGGTAAGGAGGACACGCAGGTAACCATCTGAGGAGAAGATGAGAGAAAGGAGAGAAGTTCGCGGGTTGATGTTCTTTCGTTGGACGCTAATATCGCAATTAGGGTTACGCAAAAGAGGAACATAGAAGTAAAAAGCAGATCGATAAAGCCGGGCTACAGGTGAGAAGGAGCTTTTCATGTTCACGGTAAAGTGTGAGACATCATGGCAACACCGCCGCACCAAACGAAGAAATTAGCAGCACGGTTCTGCGCCGCAGGCTCCCCGCAGCCCCAAACAGACCCTCAAGATTTTGTAGGGTTTAGGATTTATAATCCATAAATTAATAGTTGCGATTATATTTATAAAATTATTTATTGAATTTTTTGTATGAAAATCAAGTTGTTTGTTTGAATTTTTAGCTTGTTCCTTAGTTTGTTTAAATGCTCATTCACTTGTCATAAATAATTCAAGTCTATACATTTAAAATTTTAAATAAGTCAAATATGAATAATATATGAAAGCTCTACACAAGCTTAAGCCAAACATGAAAAATTATACCAAGACGAGTCTGAACTATGATATACTCGGCTAGATTATAGCCCTAGCTTTCCTTACACCTAAATGATTTGCATTTTGTTTTTCTTTTCTTTTTTTTCCTAATTTCATGGGAGTAATTTTAAGCATCAAATTAAATTATTTGAATTGATTCTAAAAACATATGTGAATCACGCCTAATAAATAAACTGTGGGAGAAGAGAGAGAGATGTTTTCGATATTGAGTTTAATTGTCGAATAAACGATACAAATTAAATGTTGTTTTTATTTATAGAGGATCTGGTATAACAAATTAAATGACATTTCTATCCATTTATCAGGATGAGGCTCACAACGATCTACGAGCACTTTATCATCATATTGTCTTCTTTTATCAAGGTTGACTTTGCTCAGTAGACGATTCAACCACTCATGGCTCTGATAACAATTGGATTAAATTTTTCATTTAGTTGTTGTTATATTACCCTATTAAACTTATTTAATGAAACATAGTTCTGGATGTTTTATCAGTTGTCTTTCATGAGCACCTCTTCACGGCACAATAGTACTATAATATCTAAATATTTATAAAGAACTCGATTCAAAAATAATAATATTAAAAATGCAGAGTTGCAGGAATACTCTGTAAATGAAGAAGATTTAAATAAATGGATTGTTCCTAAAGTGGAAAAAACTCTAATATATAAAATTAAAAATTTTGATTTCAAAGGTAAATTATTAATAAAAATTGTCGAACAAACTTTAATAATAGATGAACAAAAAAATAATAATCTCTCTCTTAATCAAGAAGATTTAAATAGATACTTATAAAACTATAAGTATATTCATATAAGCATCATCCAAGTAGCATTTAAACCTCTTACACTATGAGACTTAATCGCTTCAATTTTAGCGTGCTTAAGTGATGCAAGATGCCTGAATTTAGCACAGTCGTTAATGAGAGTTATGAAAACTAGCCCGTGTTATGGGTCAGGTCTATTTAACACTTTCCTAAATTTAAGTTATTCACTTACAGAAATAAATCTCTTTGAAGCAGCTAAAATCCAGATCAAATTACATGTGTATAAATTTTTGTCTCTGAAACAATCGCAATAATCTATCAAATTCATTTTAAAGTTATGAACACTTTATGTCCAAATATTAAGAATAATATGAAACCAACATATAGAATTACAATAGTAGAAACTAATTTGTTAGCCTCAAATATAGCTACTAATAGGATTATAAAATAGGTTGAAGTAAGCTTTCCCGAGTCATGACATTTACAGACTGTTATTAATCCTTATCTTTTAATACATCATGATGTAAAACAATTTAGTCAAGATGCTAACGGTGATGTTGTGATAAGATTTAATCCGAGAAGATCCATCACTCTTCCATGAATACCTTATCCCTCTTCAAATCTATCTAAAAATGATTATGATGAAAATTTTTCAGTCAATCACATAATAGAAAGAATAAAATTATCACCTAATAATTTATTACACCCAAATCGGGTGAAAGGCCTATCTTCGCAATCGAAGGCCACTTGTAATTTTAATAATGATTGATATAAAACAATTGGCACAACCAAAATGAGAATCGTTTAGAAATTGGTACCGTCGTTATACTACGAAAGATGATAGGAGAAAATCTTCTGAAATTTATCCTAAAGAGAATGAAGATAGATTTGATAAAGGGAAAGACTTTCTTTCATTTCTAACATGGTTTAGTAATTAAATAATCAAAACATTAGAACATGAATTGGACATATCAACCATAAATTAGAAAATTAATTCTGGAGAAATAGTAAAATCTATTTATCCTTCAATTGTTCCTATAGTATTAGATCTTGATAATAAAAACCCAAATTTTGAGTTAAATGCTTTTGGAAAAACTCTTGAAACTAATACCGCCAAAGATTTTATTGGTGCGATTAAACAATTAAATTTTATAAATATAATTTATCTTTGATTTCAAATCACTTAATAAAATTAGAAAATAAAATTGATCAACTTATTTTCTCTTTAAAAATAAAAAAACAAGGTAAGTTCAGTAATCATCTCTTTTGATCTTGTTATACAACTACCTCCCAGCCCTAACTTTCACTTATGGCCATCCGTCCAAGATTTTGAAGAATTAATTAAAAATATAAAATGTACTAAAATTACAACATTAAATATAGAAAATATCGATTAATCGGTTGATCAAAAAATTCTGATAATGATAAAATTAAAATTTAACAAATTGAAGATCAATTCTAAGATAATAATTCAGAATTAGAGTTATTTAAAATACATAAATTAAAGAGAAATAAAATCTTTCATATCAAAACTCATCAGACAGATCAATACTACTATCCTTGACCTACTCTTATAGATGTTTTATATGAATAAGAAAATAATAAATATCAAAATGTTTATAACACATGAAATATTTTTGAATGATATATTGACGGCATGACCGATCATCAAATACAAATAATCTTGCAACGAATGATGATTTATGTCTCTCCAGCTCAAAGTCATAATAATCGAGGCCATCAAATAGTAATCCATTTAACTTGTGGGTTTACTGGTCTTATCAAAGGCTTGTGGGATAATTATTTAACTCAGGAACAAGGAGAATAATTTTTAAGTCTTACAATAATAGAAAATCCTAATCAAGAAAATAATGATGTCGTTTAAAAACTAATCATTAACACTTTACGATATTTTACCAACATAGTATATGACAATGGAGAGCAAATATATTCTCTTTTACGAAAATTAAGCTGTCCAATTTTGGCACATTTTCGATGATATAAATATGTCTTTTTAAATATAGTAATGTCCATTCTAGATACAAATAGTACAAACTTTAAATAAATATTTATTGAAGGTTTACCCAAATTTTTTGTTGATAATGTAAAAAGACAATTACAAGTTAGTACTATGAAATGTATTTCATATGAAAATCCTTCATATGGACAACTTATAAATATGTGTGTATAAGAAGACTTAGCCTTATATATATATCTTAAATTGAGATATTAGATTTAAAAAAGAATTGTTGGCAAAAAAAAGTGATTAGGCCCTTCCTGTGAATAATTTACTATGATATTCCTAAACATCCAAAAGCAAAAGAAAAATCATTTCATAAAAAAAAAAAGTATCATAAGCAACACTCTGTATTAGTCAGAGAAAAGGTCAAATATCTCATAAGAAAAAGAAAGGAAAATAAAATGCTTCAAATGTGACAAAGCTGACCATTATGCAAATACATGCACAGTTAAAAAGAAAATAAATGAGTTTAATATTGAAGAAAATATTAATCAATCTATTTTCAAAATTATATTAAACTCATCTCCTGAGGATTTGGAGACGTTTGACAATTCGGACGAAATTGAGAACAGTTCCTCTTATTTATCGAAATTTGATGAAATTATTGCACACAAAAATCTAAGTGAAATGTAATAATTAAAATTATTACAATTCTATAGTCAAAATGAACGATTTATTTACTTTATCATCTTCAATGAAGGAAGAGATATTTAAAATTGCATCTCAATTGAGAATGAAAAGACTCAAAATAAAATATTTTAAATAATTATCGAATTAAAAGAAGAAGCTTCCTCTTCTAATAAAATCACTTTTTAAAGATATTTTATGAAAGAAATGATAAAATAAAGCTCTAATTTTAAATACTAAAAAATAGGCCTGCTATGATTAATGATATAAAAAATAAAGTTAATATTTTAAAATATGAAATGTTCTTTTCCAAAAATCAAGAAAAAATAAATATGAAGTACTAAAATTTGAATTATATAATATTATACCTACTAAAATACAGCTAGAAAATGGTAATAGTCAAGAACACTTTTTTTTAAATTCTTTACAAAAAGATATTATGCATAAATGATTTATAACAATTACTTTATATATAAATAGAGAATATAATTTATTTGAATTTACTGCTCTTATTGATAACAGAGCAGATATGAATTGTATTCAAGAATGAATAATATCTTTTAAATATTTTGAAAAAACTACACAATAGTTAACTTCTGCTTCAGGTAATAGAATGTAAATAAAATATAATATTTCTACTGCTAATGTTTACAAAAATGATATTTGCATTAATACTCCTTTTTTTAATAATTAAAAATCTAACACAACACAATGTTTCTAGAACTCTGTTCCTTCACAAAATTATGTGAATTAATAAAATTGATAATGCTGCAATTTATTCTAATAAGTTTGGAAAAAACAATTATTTTTTAATTTATTACTAATCTACAGTAATATGTTAAACAAAATAAATAAATTTAAATTAAAACAAAATCAAATTAATTTTCTACAGGAATAAACTACTTTGTTATTTATAGAAGAAAGACTAAAAAAATAAATTATATAAAAGAAAAAAATTTTCTTTCCATAAAAATATGTTAAAAAAATTGCATAGAAAATCGAGCTGTTTTTTGGAAAAGAAAAATCACTGAATTTATTTACCGTACATCAATAATTTCAATAAAAATAATATTAAGACTAAGGCACAACCGTGTTAAATGAATAGAGAATATTTAAAAATTTTTAAATGAGAAATTTATCAAAAAATCCACCACTCCCTGGAGTTGTACTGCATTTTATGTTATGAATAATGCAGAAAAAGAAAAAAATAAACTGAAATTAGTTATTAATTATAAATTATTAAATGAAGTTTTAAAATAAATTTGATATCTAATACCGAATAAAAGAGACTTAATCGTTTAAGTAAAGCTATAATTTTTTCAAAAATTTCGATTTAAAATATTGATACTGGTAGATTCAGATCATTAAGTTTGACAAATATAAAATGGTCTTTACCGTTTGGATATTATGAGTGAAATGTTATGCCATATGGATTAAAAAATACTCATTTTGAATTTCATTAAATCACGAATGAAATATTATGTCATATTCTGATTATATATTAATTTGCAGTGATGATGTTTTTATTATCTATAAATCAATAGAAGAACTTTTTAAAAATTTACAGATATTCTAATGGTTTGTCAAAAATAATGAGTTGGTAATTTTCGCGCACAAAATTAAATTATTTCAAACTGAAATATGATTTTTTTGTCATAATATTGTCCGAAATACAATTATTCCAATTGAAAGAAACATATAACACGCTTCTATTAAATATAAAAAAATTATTATGCATTAGTTGCAGTTCAATTAAATATGTACTACAAAAGAATATTCAAAACTTGGTATCCAAACAAATCGTTACCGTCCGACAAGCTCAATTATCTTACTTTAAATTTGATATTTAGTATATTAGAGGTAACTCTAATTTTTTTATCTGACTTTATCACTAGTGAACTTTTGTAGGGAGAAATACAAGGAGGGGTGGATTACCCTCACCTGTGCAATAAAATGACGCCTTAACGGGGTGGCTCCACTTTTTGAGGGGGGAGAGGTAGGAGTCATACTAATGTGACTCCACAAAATTTTATAAATTTACAACAATATTTGTATGGATGCCCAATGACCTCCAAATCTATGTCAGGAGCCCAACCTCTCCAATCTCATAATCTACAAATTCAAGAAGTCACGAAATTTATGCAAAAATCTTCTAAAGAAAAAAATCATTGAAATTAATTCAGAGGATTATAAAATTCATAATCCTTGGAAAACCTAAGAGAGGTATTTAGGTACCAATGTCTACGCTCAAGATAGTTTTGATTATAAGTCATATGAAGCAATCTTCTCTTCATTACAATGTGTTCAAATTCAACACAACTATAATGAACCCAATAAGGCAATTGTTTATAGCAAAATAACAATTAATTGCATCTTGTACCTTTAGGAATGAGCTTAACTCATTTTCAAACTAAACATGTTGCATTTGTTCATTTTGTATCTAATCAGAAAAAATTAATTTATTTTAATTATTGAACCTATGTCCACGTAATGAATCGGGCTTTTTTACTTAAACAATCCAAGTCATAAGCATTCTTAACTCTTCGTTCTTATGCCTGAAATTTTAAACAAATAAATATTAAACCGGTTTCCAGCATGGTGGGGACAAATTCAGTGCCACAAATGAAATCCTCCAAGAAGCAATTACTAATCTTTATTCAGCCCGGGTTCAATCCTCTTCACAACTCGATAAAACAAAAAATAATTTTCTAGCTGTTGGCATGTGTGAATTGTTCTTCTTCCAGACACAAATACCATGTATTTTTGTATGAAATATATGTCACCAACAAGACAACATTAATAATAAATGTTTATGACAGACATTCTTCATCAAATGATGGTCTGTAATTATTATCGGAGATAAAGTAATTCAAATCAATAAATTTATCACATCTAATGTTTCCAATATTTGAGAATCAAAATCTCAAGAGTTCTCCTTAAAAGAAATTTGTGATCATATCGAGCAGGAGTATCCTCGTGAATCCCCATAACAAATCAAGCAACGAATACAAGAGCTTTATCAGAAATAGATGAAAGAATTATTTGAATCAGAAGACGACATGTCGGTCTCCAATCAAAGATCAGACAACGAAGAAAATTGGGAGCGAATGGTGACCCACCTCAGCTCAAATTCGCATAATCAAGATAAAGGTTGTCTAAAATGACCCCACTGAGGTCACTCCAGAAAAGAATTATGGGCAAATCATTTTGGTGGTTGAAATTGTACTAGTGGTTAGAATAATACCGTTTGGTATAATAATGTATGTAATTATTTTTAACTCTATGTTGCATCAATAGATGTATTATCTGTAATTAAGTTGTAATGTATTTAGTTTGGAGTCCACCCTCAGCTATAAAAAAGAGCTTTGTGTTCTTTTAGGGTGTGCAAGTTTTTAGAGAGTTTCTTCCGGTAAAATAAGAAGTGCTCTTCTGGTGTTCGTCCTAAGCTTACATATATAAATATATATATATATATATATATATATATATATATATATATATATATATATATATATATATGCATATACATATACATATATACTTATATTATGTATTTACATATGAAACACCTAATCTCCTATATTTACATGCTTAATAATAAAAATCCATACCACCTCAGCACTGCTGCTTGCGGCAGCCTTTATCTTCTCCAATTCAACTCCCACGACTGATTCAGCGCACCAGCACTCCGTTCTGAAGCTTCCCACCGACGCCGCCAGTACTTCTAGCTCTTAAAACATATAAAAGCTATTAATTTTCAGCTGACTTTTAATTCCAGCTTGCTAATTTAAACTAAATGTTTTGATGCAGTGACGGCGAGTGTGTAACCTGCATGAAAACATGGCCTCCAACATGCAGCTGCAAGGACGCGCACAAGGAATGTCCGTCTTGATGCTTACGATGCGAGGATGTTGAATGCCGCAATTTCTATATTAAATTAATTACCTCACAGGATCTTATTTCTTCCTAAATCTTTTCAAGCTCAAGAGTTAAATGACTAGAGGCCTATATCATTATGTAACACTAATAAGAAAGTCATTGCCAGACTCTTTTCTTACAAATAGAATTAAATGATTTCTATCTTCCATGCTTTAACTTTTGTTGTGAAATTTAGGGCGAATAAAACACAAATCCGGTATAAGAATACGTATTTAACGAGTGTCATTAAAGATGTCATGCATCCTCTGAGCATACAATGTTAATTCACTATTTTAGTGAGTTACATTGCCTTGCTTCATACCTATAAGGCTAGACTTTTATTTATGATAAAGTTCTCACGCATAAATTACTAAAACGCCATCGCTACCCCCAACCCATTAAATGCCAAGAGACACTCATTTTCACGAGGAGACACCCCTCTTTATTCTGAGAGACTCCAAATTTCCGGTATATGAGTCATACTTAACACCTTTCTTAAATTGCTTTCATTAAAAGAAAAATATTGCTGATAATATCATCTTAGATAATTAATGAGATGATTTAGAGATTTAATTATTCCGATTCTCTCAAAAGAATTAGTTGTAAATTGATATTAAGAAGCCAATTGATAATGTTAATCATAGATTTATTTATGAGAGGCTCAACAAGCATGACATTCCTATTAAATTCAATGATTGGAAAAGAGCTTGTACTGACCATGTGAAATTCTCTGTAATATTAATGGTGAATTGCTTGGCAACTTTTCCTCAGTCTCCAAGCATAGACAATGGTGCTCTCTCTCTCTACACATTTTTACCATTGCAATGGATGGCTTCACTTGAATTCTACAATGGTGTGGGAACAGCTCTGGCTTAACTAACTCTCAAAGAATTTTCTCCCATCTTATATATGTTGATGACCTACTTGTCATTCCGAGACCTACACTTGCTAATAATACCCGACTGCTCTTCAAGAATAGTTGGGCATTATCATCACACATTATTGACTCACCACCATCAACTGCAAAAGCTGGTTGATAAAATGCAACGATGTTTATGTGGCGCGAAAATTAAAGCTCTCATTTACATGCAGATTACAACTATATATAGAGTAATATGAGAAATTTACATACACACCGCATATATTTTATGTTTTTATCTATCTAACATCTAAATTTATAAAATAGAGGGTAGTAACGTTTTTAAAGTTTGTACAACAAGGTTGTCTAGCTCGTGAGTAATGTAAAATTGAAGTCCCTTTAAATTAAAATATTTAATATATAAAAAATTCTACTGGGTAAGAAAATGTAGAATAAAATGTCAAAATAATTCATGATTATTTACATAACGCCGTTTTAATCGTAGAGTTTAAGCCTACTTTAAAATAGAACTCTAATAGTTCTCTATGACTCTTTATTTTAACTCAAATTTAAAAAGTTTGGAAGAGAAGATCTAAATGAGTATTTATGGACATTTTTTTTATCCTTCTCGGTAGAAATTTCCGGTGATATAACTTCGTAGTTCTTTCGCTTTAAGAGGTCTTTCTGCGAAAATCTTGATTTATTTTTACGCGAATATTTTTTCTTGTAATTCAATCAAAATTTTTTGTTTCAAAAAATTCTTGAATTTTGTGATTATATTTATCGTATGATTTTTGTTGTGGGAAATGGATCTTAGCTAGAAGAAATCATAGAGAACACAAGAACAATAACACATAACGATTTACGTGGTTCGGTCTTTTGGACCTATATCCAAGGGAGGGAGTCAACCAAATAATTCACTAAGACAATAAAGAATAATTACAAGGCTTATACACTATCAAGTGAATGCTCTCATCTCGCATATCTCTCTCGAAGTAATCCTCGACCCAAGATCTCCAAGATCTACCCCTCAATCCTCGAAACCTCTTCCTTTCTTCTCTACTTCTTCCAAGCCTCTCACACTTTGCGTTCTTCTCCTCACCCCTCCCTACTACACTCACACCCTCTCTATTTATACAAACCAAGAGAATGCAGAGTGGAGTAGAAGGCGAGCATGTAGATGCGTATTTACACTAAGCATTGATATCGTCTTAACTCAAATAATTGAGAGTCATTAACAATAATTTTGATTTCTAATTGATAGAAATAGAATATAATTTATAATTTTATATCAATATTTTAATCTCAATTTAAATGGTCTAGAAATTATTTTTATATTTTTATAAATTTTGGAATTAAAAAGATTCCACCTAAATAATTAAAGAGTACGACACATAAAGTTACAGCTCATAGAGAGGTCGGTGTGCAGTCTCTAATCGCCACATTATAGGCGTCACCTAGTCCACATCACTCCAATTAATTATGATGAGGTCCAAATTCACGTGTCTATTTAAAAATATATATTTTTTTAATTTGAATTGATGTGTACGGTTTTTTCATAATACCATAGATTTGTCCATCCAAATTAAAATTACATGAAAAACAATTACTATAGACACCAAAATGTTTTGTGAAAAACTAAAAAAAGAGAAAAAATTACGGGATCTGACACACCTGAAGAGAACCGCTATAAATTGGAGATTACAAGTATGATTTCTTGTCCTACAAAAGAGAAATGATTACATAATCTTCTGAATTATAAAGCCGATGCGTGGATGAACTCTTCGTAAGAAGTGAATGTTGGTTGAAGCTGATTAGCGAAGGTCGATGAGTGATGTTCGGTGATAGTCGGTAAGTGATGGATAATAATTGAGATTTATAAATTCATTTTTTTGCCTTATTTTAGAGCAGATAAAACAAGATGGAAGATTTATTAAAGATTACAAAATGTAGATAAATACATAAGAAATTATGCAAAGGCACATAATTTTGGACTCTCATAATAATTAATTGGACTTTATGTGGACCAGCTGACATTTTTTGCCTTAATCAAACAAATTCAAGAAATCTGAAACGATAAACTTGGACTGAAATACAAGAAAAAATAATCTCATAACATCTAAATATATGCTTCTTATGAGAAACAAACATCTTCAGCTGCCTCGTTCCTGAGAATCTCCATGCTAAGAATTTTGCGAGCTTCTGCCTCATGTTTTCTTTCACACTGAATGTATAATGAATAAATTTTAATATTTCAATAACAATATAATGATGTTAATTAAAATAATTACAAAAACTATTGTTAACTTTTAAAATTTTATTTACTTATAAAGAAAGTTTTAAATCCCCAAATATATATAACAAAAAATTAACTTTGAGTTTATTTAAAAATTTATTCAATCACATATTTCTCAAACAAAGATGCATTACCCTCACCTATTTTTATGTGTTCACCTAAAATTAAAAGTGAGCACATAATTTTTTTTTATTAATTTTCACTAATTAAGTAATATATATTGTCATTTTTCACAATCAAATGAAGTTTTAACATGTGTGTGTACTAATAGAGGGAATGATTAGCTATAAATTAATATTTGTCAATAATCATATAAAACTGCTATGTTTGCTATTTACTTCTACCTTTTCCTCCATGTGTTAATATAATTAATTATTAATTATCATCCCCACCAATAATTGTTGTGTTCCAAGTCCGTACATCAGCATTTAGAGCAATAATGCAAATAATAATTGACACGCCTCCAACAATTTTTCATTATCTGGCATGAATTATGAGGCATGTCATGAGTCTCGAAAAAATATTTTGAGCAACAAAGATTCAAATTTTGATTAAGAGTCATTCAGAGAGCTCTGATTTCAACAAATATACAGTCAAACTGACCGGCTTACCGAGACAGACTTGATGATATCAAATTTGGTTTAATCCAAATCAAATCAAGCTCAGATCAAACTATTTAACCATTTTTAAAAGCTTTATGAGAATACTTAGAATATTAATCTGACAAGCTTATAGTCGAATCGAGCAACTAGACAAGACGAATCCAACAAGCTCAATATCACTCAATTCCGACATTATTAATGCACTCAAATATCCATCAAATGTTGTATGATTAAAGAAAGCTCTCTAGACTGTTCGATCAAAATGATTCATGTTTCAGCATTAATTACACCCGAAACTCTATAAATATAGGCTCAACTCTCTATTGAAAACTAAGGAGGGTGCCCCTAAACCCAACGAGGGAGAGTCTAGAGCAACGAAGGGCAAAATGATATTTTAAGAGAGACAAAACTAATATTTCATGAGAAGCAAAACTAATATTTCAAGAAGATAGAAAGAACAAATTTCTCTTATCTATAGAAGAGATTAAGCCTACTTTTTGTGTGAGGAGTTTTAACCATTTTTAGACTATTTTTGTTCCCTCTCCTCGCCTGATTTATAGACTATAGCGAAGCAACCCCTCCTAGTCGAAGTTGAAGGACTTACGCCGAACCACCTAAATCATACCATATTAGATTGTTTATTTATCGTCTGATTTTTTTTGTTTTTTTTTTGTTTTTGCCATATTAGTTTTGCACATGTGTGGATACATCTAATCCTTTCAAATCAAGCTATAAAATAATATTCTTGCATTGTTCCTATAAATGCTCACACCACAAATAAATAAAGTAACGATAGCATTTATTATGATCAATGAAAGAAGGCAGCAGATCATAAGAAACAAAAAACAAATCTCTGTCTGATCTTACACGGGAAAAACATGGGAATAAAAAAATCAGCAGCTGTAACAACCATGGTGTTATAAGCGATCCAGTACTCGATGAGATCAAGACGAGATCCAGTAACAAAAGGAAGATTTACATACATATCACAACTCCTATGTATTTACAAGTCTAGCTAACACAGAAACTTGAACTTTTACACAAGCTTCTGTGCATATACATATACATATATATATTAATAAATGATGATTCGATGGATAAGAAACGGCCACGTTTTTGTAGATATGAAGTTTGAGCTAAACTAAGCACGTCTGAGCTCCAGTTCTCCTCCTATAAAGGGTTGAGGATAAGCCAATATTAGTTCCATGCAATTAAGCTGATGGAGCACATCAAAGCAACCGCTGGTGGTGGCAACTGCCATATCGCCATAGCCCTACTGCTTGCGGCAGCCTTCTTCCTCGTCGCCGCCAGCTCCCCCCATTCAACTGCCGCCGCTGTTGCGGCCCACAACTCCTCCTCCGTTCTCAAAATGCCAACCGAAGCTGCCCGCACAGCTGGTAATTATACAGGGGCGAGGCCAACTATAGTCCATTTCAAATTCAAATATTTACTCATATGGGTGTACAATTTAGTTTTTTGCCCATTTTGAGATATTAATTTTGCCCATGTTAAAAATATCATTTTGCCTTTCATTATTCTTCCCCTCCTACGTGATTAGGGAGAAATTTGATCGTCTGACGTGATATTTTCTCCCTACTTTGGGAGAAATTTGTCTCCCCTGAATAAAGAGACTGCTTCCACCTGTATACACGTACATATATTCATAAAACATTATGACCGGTATAATTGCTCACCAATTCACCAAAAATTAAGTACTCACTTTTATTAATCTATTTTATTGAGAAATTTAAGCCAAAAAATAATAATCGACACAAAGATTTAACAAGGCTCGGCAAAGATGCCTACGTCTTCGGGAGCAAAACGGTAACTTTCTTTTAACTTTCAAAAAAAAAAAAGTACAAGTTCATTAGGATATAATAGACATATATATATAATTCTAACGTATAATATGTAATTACAAAATAACGCTTGTACCATACAGCGGAGGCGTTGCCTCCACACCTCCAACGCACAAAAGGAAATTCTTCCAATTGGACAGATACATCCGCTCCGCTCCACCATTTGTTCATTAACTGATATATGAGTCATATCTAACATATTTTTATGTTTGTACGCAGTGAAAGATAACGAAGAAGCATGCTGCGACGATTGTGGAATCTGCACAAGATCATTGCCACCGATATGCAACTGCAGGGACGTGCACAAGGAATGTCCCTCTTGGTGCTCATTATGCAAGGATGTTGAAGGCGGCAAGGTGTGCACAGACTTCAGGGTCAACTACTGTAAGAATGGCTGCGGTACAAGGAAAAATAGATGCTGCAATAAGTGTGGAGTCTGTGCATTAACAATACCTCCGATTTGCAACTGCATGGATGTGGTTGAAGAGTGCCCGTCTTGGTGCGACAGATGCCAGGATATTGACGGGTACGGCACAGTGTGCGCGGACTTTGAGCCCAATTATTGCGAGAAATCATGCGGTACTTAATTAAGATCCATTTAGGTATGGAACTACTTATGATCGATCTGTGTGCGTCGTCGATCTGTAATGTTTAAATAAATGGGTCTGCTCTGTATGGATCTGCTTTGTATGGATCGTCATGGAACTTATCTGTGACGTTTAGGGTTTATGAATGATTAAATAAAGAATGAAGCATGCAGCAGCATAGCTTCTATGTTTGTTTTTAATGTATATAGTTTGCTCTTGCGTTCATGTTTGAAGTTAATCTGTGTTGTATGACCAGGATTAGTTTTGAGGGTGGCTAGTATAGATTGAATGCTTTGATAGATGTTTTCTCTATTATTATTATTTTTTATTTTTCCTAAAATAAAATTGGAAAGACGGGTCATTTATTTTCATTAAATTTGTGTGAAGAAAAAGACAAAATTTTTGTAAATATGGAGAAAATATTATGAGATTTCTTCATTATTATTGGGTTGAACGATATGGTGCATGTAATGAGGGTTGTTAATGAGCCTGACTCGTTGGCTTACTAGAAAGCTCAATTTATTTATCGTTAGTCATTTCTATACATTTCTCAGTGGGTTGCCGACGTATCCTACTTGTTTTCCTTCTTCTATAAGCTTTTCTTAGAGATTGAATGTTTAGCTCGAGCTTGTGAGCCATCTCACTAACCAGCTGCTTCCACTGCGAGCCGAAATTGAGCTCTCTATTCAAGTTTGACTCGAGCTCACCGTTTGTGCTCTACTTGGGCTCACCATTCGAGCTCGACCCGAGTTTAAGCTCATATATGCAAAACATGCTGTGATCCACATATCTCCACGTATCCGAAATATCGAAATTCGGAAGGTAATATTTCCTGGTTATTTTGAATAAAAATCGGGGAAGGGAGAGCTCGTGAATAATATGCTATATCTATAGTCAAAAGATTCCATAATTGGGAACAGTGGTGGGCTCACACTCAGACAAAACGTCATGCCCCGGAACGTGTGCGGTCTCCAATCGCCGCATGATACAGCTCAATCCAATCAATTATTATGGTTTATGAGCTTTACAATAATCTATATTTACAAATTTTTAAATTTATTTTTAGCTGGCTCACTGACTGTAGCTCCTTTTTTATTTGGCGTTTATATATTTGCCACATAAAATTTTTAAAAATTATATATATGCCATATATATGTCAGAGAGAGAGAGAGAGAGAGAGAGAGAGAGAGAGAGAGAGAGTAATTGTGTGCGTATGTTGATGAGATAGCCTCTTTCGAAGGCCAGAAGATCTTTCAGGTACGTAGGTTCGAATATCTTGGTTGCACATTACCCCTGGACCTAGCGGAAGTTGAGCCAATAGGGCGGGATGTGGAATTACTTATAATTGATCTGTGTGCATTGTTGATCTTTGTTGTTTAAATAAATGGATATTGTATGAATCGTCATAGAACTTATTGTTATGATATATTTAAAATATAATGATCAACGACGAAGTGAAAGATAGAACGAGAAAATTCACACCAGAAAAGAGACACGGAGGTTTACATGGTTCGGCAATTTTTGCCTACATCCACGGAGTTGCAGAGGGTTTTAATAATTGAAAAAATTACACCGTCATCCACGTCGCTTCGACTTACAAAAAAAGTCTCTCTTTTTCTCACTCTCTCTACCCGAGAGTGGACAAAAAAATCGCAGAAAAAATAAAAGAGAAGACCCCTTGCCTTTGACGCAACTTTTGCTCTACTTTTTCCCTAAGCAAAAAGCACCTTGATGCGATTTCCTTGGAGTTCGAACAGGAGCAACACCAAGGAGAGAGATCTGAAGTTCACCCTCCTTCAACCTCGCGCCGAAGAAGGAACAATGGCTTGCGATAGTTTTTGTTTTTTTTTTCTTTTGCAGTTCTGTTCACCTGTGTAAAAGAAGGCTAGAACCGCTCTTTGTAACTCCTCTAAAATAGTGAAATTCGCCGCTCTGCTCCCGAGGACATAGACATCTTTGCCGAACCTCGTTAAATCTCTGTGTTCTTCTTCTGAATTTGCGTTTTGTTAATCCTAAATTTTTCATAACACTTATCTGTGACATTTAGAGTTTTTGAATGATTAAATAAAGAATGAAGCGTGCAGTAGCATAGCTTCTATGTTTGTTTTTAAAATATATAGTCTGCTCTTGCGTGCATGTTTGAAGTTAATCTGTGTTTTGTACGGCTAAGAGGTTTGATTAGTTTTTAGTGTTGTTAGCATAGATTGAATGCTCTGAGAACTGTTTTTTATTATTCTTATTATTTTTTATTTTTACTAAACTAAGATTGGAAAGGCGGTTAATTTATATTCATTAAATTAGTGCAAAGAAAGCGACGAAACCATTGTAAATATGGAGAAAGTATTATGCCAGTTCTTCGTTACATGGTGCATGTATTTAGGGATGTAAATGAGTCTGGCACTTCAATGAGATCAGGAGTTGAGCTTACCGAGCTTGTGTCTGGTTTCGCTCGTTGGCTTAAGAGCGAGCTCAATTTATATATTGTTCGTCATTTCTATGCATTTTGCATTGTTTTTCCACCCTATTCTACTCATCTTCCATCTCCGATGAGCCTTCATAAAAATTGAATGCTTAGTTGGAGCTTGTGAGCCATCTCAATAGCAGGCTGCTGCCACTACGAGCCGAACTCGAGCTTGACTAGAGCTCACCATTTGTGCTCTACTAGGGCGCACCACTCGCGCTTGAGCTCATATTTTAATGGAAGATCCGAGCTCTAATTTGATATGATTGGAGCTCTCAGCTCTTTCTCCCCCTTGCATGCAATATATGCTGTCGGAAGGTAATATTTCTTGGTAAATTTGAATAAAATTTGGGAAAGGGAGAACTCGTAAATAACATGTTCTATCATAAATGGAAACAGTGCTGGGCTCAGAGACTCAGACAAGTTTGGTCAGAAATGGGAGGTCTTTGTGCGGTCTCTAATCGCCGCATGATATAGCTCAACCCAATCAATTATTATGATTTATGAGCTTTAGAGTAATATGTAACGGCAAATTTTTAAATTTATTTTGAGCTGGCTCGCTGACCCTAGCTTTTTTTCTTTATTTGGCATCTCTCTCTCTCTCTCTCTCTCTCTCTCTCTCTCTCTATATATATATATATATATATATTTGTAAAGCAAAATAATCATTCATCAGAGAAAAAAGAAAGAGAGAGTTGGACTCATTCTAGGTATTTTGAGCATCAATGAGTTTGAAAGTGCATGCGCCTCAAAAGTAAATCTACCCCCACTCATACACTATTAAAACTTTTATATCTCAGTTGATTATACTATAATAGTTGAGTGGTGATGACCGCGTGATAACAATCTAGACACAGATTCAACCTATTATAGACACAAAACTAAGGTCCTGTTTGGGGCAGTTTATAAATGTTTGGTGTTTTAAAAACACCGAAGGGGCATTTGTTTTGTGTGATTGGGCTGTTTATTCGGACCTGTCGTTTGGCGTCGCTTAATAAACGGGGTCGAGGAATCAACCCCGCGGCCCGCACTTCAATCCGCATCGAGGTTTTGTTTTCTCTCGTGCCCTTCTATCTGTCTCCTCCCTCGCTCGACCATTGTTGCCCTAGGACACTTCTCCATTGCCTCTCTCCTTCAGTTGCTCCTATCAGCAGATCCTGGCTTTCTCCTTCCCCTCTTTTTCGAGATCCCTAAGTTGGCTTCTTATACCCTCATTCACAGCGTCCCGTGTTCCGCTGATATCGTCATTATTTTCATCACTCTCCTACAATGAAAGTCGATCATTTGGACCCCTTCCGTCCGTCTCCTCTCTCACTCGTTCCGTGTTGGTGAGCTTGCTCAGTTTTTCTGGTTGGAACCTCTCTAATGTGATGTTTTTCTATATGCATTTTGCAGGGTTTTTTCATTGTAATAGTTATCATTATGCAGTTTTCTGATTTTGTGGATTTCTTTGGAATATTTTACGTTTTTTTGATATTTTTGAAATAAATTTGGTGAATGAAGCTTAGCGCGATTCTCCTTTTTGAATGGCTGTTTAGGGTTGCTTCGTCGTTATGGTTGCTTTGGCTAGAGGATGTGTTGGGGGCTTTGGGTGATGTCATTGTTGACATACGCTGTCAATATTTTAAAATTAATATTATCATATTTTTAATTGTAATTTTGATAGGTTTTTTTTTCTTTTTTAGCAAACTTGATATTCATTGTGAAGTGAGGTGTATATCCTCTTTTGTACTGTTATGAAGTGATTTTTTTTTTATTCCAAACTATCAACTATATAGATATGATAGTTCTGTTGCAAACAACACTATTGCACTCGGGCAGAATGGTCATTTATTCAGAAACAACTACAAATCAACTATTTTCCAAACGCACAAACCAAACAGCCAACTAAGTTTATCCGGATTAATTGTCGATCGTCAAACTATCTGAGATCATTGCTTATCGACAGATTATCAATAAACTGAAGCTGCCCCAAATAAACCTAAAATTGAAACAATGTACAATTTCTTTTTCTCATTATGGATTTTGCTCGATCAATCTAAATTACGATTTGATTTGTTTACCATGACTTCTATGAGGTAATAGCTAGTTACAACAAATAATTAGATTTCAAACCAAAATAATGCTTCTACTTGACATAATGTACACAAACACTACTTTCATAGATGCATCTAATTAAAGGTAGCCACATGTAAGAGAAGAATAGAAATTTTGGCTCTCATGATTGCAGCCAATGCTAATTTATCAGATTCATAACATTAACCCTACTCAATTTTGCATCTACTCGATTTGAATTAACTCATGTTTCCAATTTTTTGATAGTCTTAACGGATACATATTTGTCATATAATTTTTAGAACTAACTCATCGCATAGGTCACTCATCACAAGTTAATATAGAGATTATAGAATTTATCCTAACAAAAGTAACGTAATTATATATGAGGCTGCATTTTTTCTCCGAAGTCATTTAGTTGGCGCATTCATACTCAAAGTTGGTCATGATAGATTTTATTACCAAGAGGGTTGTTGAGAAATTTAGGGCAAAGAAAAATGAGAAGAGACACAAATCCAAAAGAAAACATAGGGATTTAACGAGATTCAGCAAAGATGTCAACGTTATTGGAAGCAGAACAACGACTTTCATTCAATTTCAAAAAACAGAGTACAGAATACCCCTTAGGGTTACAATAGACATATATATATATATATAGATATATATATATATATATATATATATATATATATATATTTGTTCATTTTACCTCTCACTCATAATATCTCTGCCAAGATTATGAGAAGTTTTTCTCAGTTTGATATTATCTCTAATATCAATAGTAAAATTTGGTTATTTTGTCGTAAAGATATCAAGTATCATGTGATTATTAATCATGAGCAATTTCTCCATGTACATCTGATGTGGGATTATTTGGCAACTACTGCTACTTTTATTTACTCTGGATGTTCTAATAAAGAGAAGAATGTGCTTTGGCAACAATTAAAACAGATACATTCCTATATTCAAGGTACTTGGATCGTCGGTGGAGATTTTAACAGTGTGGCGTATCCTAATGAGAAATGGGGAGGTAAACCTATTGATGTTGACAAAATGAATATTTTTTCTGATAATATTCATGCTACAAAATTAGTTGAAATTCCTTTCCAAGGTCCTTTGGATACTTGGAAACGAGGGAAATTGCGTGAAAGGTTAGATAGATTTTTAGTTAATTCTGTATGGATGGAAACTTATCCTTACTCTAAAGTATCACATCTTCCTTATTTATGTTCTGACCACAGACCTTTATTAGTATGTGTCTCGCTTACTAATACTAAGCCACAAAAAAGGTTTAGATTTGCTAATGTTTAGATCGAGCATCCTCAGTTCTTATCGTTTTTAAAATCTGTCTGGGTTCCCAATTATGATCTTCCTCCTTGGCATAGACTTTGGCTTGCTCAAAAATCTGTGTCTAAACATCTTAATAATTGGAATTGGACTTATTTTGGAGATGTTTCTAAGAAGGTGAAAGATGCTGAAGATGCTGTGTTAAAGGCTGAATATGATGAAGCTATGGGTATTATATCACAAAAGGATCTTCTTAACATCAATATGGATCTTATTCAAGCTATTAAATGGGAGGAATTGTTTTTCAAACAGAAAGCAGCAATTTCAAAATTTGTTGAGGGTGATCGTAATACAAAATTTTATCATGCTTGTATAAAACATAGAAGATCCACTAATGCTATATTGAAAATTAAGGATGATAATGGGTGTTGGATTACTGATGTAAATCAAATTGCTATCAGTGCTGTGAATCATTTTCAACAATTGTTAAATGCTCCTCATGAATTCAACTCTGAAAGATTTGATAATTCTTTATTTGAAAATGATGTTAATTATATTTCTTCAGAGTCTGATAAGCTGCTATCGATTCCTTCTGAAGAAGAAATTTGGAATTCTTTATGTGATATAGATGGGGATAAAGCTGCGGGGGCTGATGGGTATATGTTCACATTCTATATTAAATCTTGGCCAATTGTGAAAAATGAAGTGATTGCAGCAATTCAGAATTTTTTTAATGGCGAGGACATGCCTAAGTATTTTGCTATGTCAACCATTACTCTTCTACCTAAAGGTGAGATTAACCTTACTAGGGATAAGTATCGTCCGATTGCGCTTACTACTGTCATCTCTAAGGTTATAAGTAAAATTATTGTGGTCAGATTACAAAAGCTGTTACCAAGTATCATTTCCCCTAACCAATCTGCATTTGTTAAGGGTTGACATATTACTGACAATGTTCTTCTTACACAAGAACTTTTGTTGGATATTGATCGAAAATGTCGAGCTGGGAACTTAATATTCAAACTGGATTTGTCCAAACCTTATGATTCTATTTGTTGGAATTTCATTTTGGCTGTTTTGCAAGCTAAAGGTTTCTCTCCTCAATTTTGTAATCTAATTAAAAGATGGCTTCATACCAATTACTATATTATTTTGATTAATGGCAATTCAAAAGGCTTTTTTCAGGCATCTCGGGGAATTAAACAAGGAGATCCTTTATCTCCTACAATTTTTATTTTGGCAATGGATTATCTATCAAAGCTATTTCTTAAAGCTTTTCACTCTTATGAGTATCTATGGTATGCTAACAAAGCTAATTTTAATATGGGCCATCTTATATATGCTGACGACGTGATTATATTTTCCAATGCATCTAAACTTGCTGTCAAGAAGATTGTTCAAATTCTTAATCTATTCCAGGAGCTTTCAGGTCTTTCTTTTAATCCAAGCAAATGTCAAATTATTTTCAGTGACAAAGTATCTTTGTCATCTCGCAATTGGATTAAAGATTTTACTTCTTTCAAAGCTGCCACTCTCCCTATCAAATATTTGTGTATTCTTTTAATTAAAGGCAGGAAACCACAGAATCAGTTTGATGATATTATTTCCAAAATCTCAAAGCAGATTTCTAATTGGACAAACTCATTTCTTTCTACTGGTGGTCGAATTACTCTTATTAAGAGCATTTTATCTTCATTTCCGTTGTATTTGCTACAAATGATACGCATGAAGAAAAGTACTCAAAGGACGCTGGAAAGATTGTTGAATCGTTTTCTGTGGGAGGGGAAAAATAAGCAAATACATTGGATGAAGTGGGATAAACTTTGTGTGCCATTATCTGCTGGAGGTTTGGGTTTTAAATCTTTTCACCATCTTCAAAAAATCTTTTTTTGTAAATTATGGATGAAATTTAGAGCCCAAAATACTATTTGGGCAGAATATATGAATTTGAAATATTCCAAACATTCACATCCGTTGTTGATCAAGAGGAAGATAAGTGATTCGAGAACTTGGACTGATTTGTTAAAAGTTAGAGAGGATGCTGAAGACTGCTTTATTTGGGATATTGGTGAAGGTAAGGTCGATTTCTGGTATGATAGCTGGCTTCCGGATGGCAAACTGTTTAATTCTTCCATGAAGATTGACCCGTTAGCTATTAATCTTTGCTGGGATAATAATAATCGTTGGAAGGAGGATGTTATTGGTAATTTGGTGGGAAAGGATTTAAAATATCAGATTTGCCAAATTCCTATTAATACACAGAAAGCTGATAAAATTATTCCTAATAATCCCCATCATTTATCCTTTACTAAATATGTTTATTCCAAACTTTATCAATGGCCTTCTACTGAATGGGGAAAAGCAATTTGGGTTAAATTTTTAAGTCCGTCGATGTCCTTTTTCTAGTGGAGATGTTTTCATAATATACTTCCATTGGATGATAATCTGAAGTTAAAAGGGCTTAGAGGTCCATCTCAATGCAGCTTTTGTTGTCTTGAGGAAGAATCATTTGTTCATCTTTTTTTTAGCTGTCCTATTTCTAAGAAGGTTTGGGAGAAGATAATTGATCATTTACAATTGAAGATTCAAGCTGGTTGGTCTAATATGGTTGAGTGTTGGAAGACTTGGAAGGAATGTAATGCTGAAATTATTCCGTCTATTATCACATGGTTTCTATGGATGGCTAGAAACATGATTAGATTTGAAGGCAGACCGTTGATTATGGACCGTATTGTGTTAAATTGTTTATCTTATATTAATAAGATCTCTGAATTTATGAACTACAAGGTTCATAATCTCGATTTGAAGTCTCATAAGGCAGCTAGTCTCTCGCAGAATTGTTCTTTATTAATTCAGAAAATTTATTGGAGGAAACCGGTTGACTAGTGGATTAAAATAAACACAGATGGAAGTTTTAACAATAACGGTGCAGGAATGGGTGGCATTTTCAGAGATTACACTGGTAAATGTCAGTTTTATTATTTTTCTCCTATAGATGGTTTGAACGTGTTGCATGCTGAGTTACAAGCGGTAGTATGGGCTCTCAAGATTGCCTCTATCATGGGTTGGCATTATCTAC
Organism: Papilionanthe hookeriana x Papilionanthe teres; assembly: GCA_022702705.1. Lineage (NCBI taxonomy): Eukaryota > Viridiplantae > Streptophyta > Magnoliopsida > Asparagales > Orchidaceae > Papilionanthe > Papilionanthe hookeriana x Papilionanthe teres. The sequence continues at coordinate 118,092,772 of CM040432.1, read as the reverse complement.
ATGTGGAATTGGATTCTCTTTGGATAGTAAATATTATTAATGGTACTCAAAGTCCTCATTGGTTTATTATCCACCTTCTCAATCAAATCTTGATGCTCAATTCTAATATGAAGTTACTATGGAGCTTTGTTCCTAGAGAAAGGAATCGTTGTGTCGATTGGTTAGCTAGAAAAGGGGTTTCTTCTTTACCTATTTTAAGTGTTCTTCCTACTTTTGAGCTGGATTTACTTATAAGGGGGGATATCTTGTCCTTACCTTATATTAGATGTAAACCATTATCTGATCTTAATAAAATTTTCATTGATATATATATATATATATATATATATATATATATATATATATATATATATATATATATATATATATATATATATATATATATAGTCCTGACGTAAAATATGTAATTATAAAATTACCTATATATCGTACCGCGGAGGCGTTGCCCCCGCAACCCCAACCCATTTAACGTAACTCCCCGGATTCGACAGATGCTTCCGCTCCACTCCACTTGTTCGCTCCGTTCCACTCCAGCATTTGTCCCTCTTATCTGGTATATGAACCATACCTAACAAGGGTTCAATTTCAGAAGACTATAATGAATAATTATTTATTTATTTTTATTATAATTTTCTAAGAAACACTATAGTTATAAATTTTATCTTTATTAGAAAAAAATAAAAATCTCTTACTCACTACGCCATCTCGTTGGATGAAAAGCATAACAGAAGATATATTTGAGGCTACTGCAATCGTTTGAAGAAGCAGTTGTGAACTTGCTGTAGAAGAAACTGTTGCTTAAGAAAGTGTGGTGGCTATTACAAATTTATTTTATTTTAAAAAAGTCAAACAACTTTCAGACAACCACTGCACTTAGGGGTTGTTTGTTTTAACTTTTCGACCACATTTTTGAGTCCAAACCGCGTTTCAAGTGTTTGATTGGACGTTCCAAGTTTTAATGGTGCATTCATCGCACTGCAGTTTCTGCGAATTCACGAAGCTCCTCCGACGACCGCATCCTACGGTTTGGTTTTTCTCACTACAAATTTAACCCTTAAAAGTTTCGTAATTCTGTGAACTATGATAAATTTTAGGCAGAACACAGTGGTATTAAACAACACACATACCACATAATTCTTATTTATTTACATATCTCACAATTAAAAATGTTCTTTATTATTTATTACACAATAACTTTGATCAAAGTTTTGTATATGATCATAGAAAAATATAAATCATTGAGTAAGAAAATATATATAATATGAGCGGGTATTTCAGTCATTTATTCACACAATTCTTTCAAAACTGAATTTTTTCAAACAGAACAACTGCTTATGAAACACAAGCTTACAAACAGTAGATTTTCCACAAGTTTTAATTGAGATTTCATATAATCATAGCTATCCCATACACACTCTTAACTAGATGAGATTGTAAAATGCAACTTCTAACCACAACATTTAAAAAAAAAAAACAAAATAGACTACAATTTTCCAAAACATCGAAAGGGTGATACGACTGATGGCAAATCAAGGGTGATACGATATGCCAAATTAAAGGTTTGTTTAATGCAGCTATAACTGTTTCAAGAAACAGTTGTGAAGTTGCTGCACATGAAAATATTTTTTAAAAGCTGTGGTTGTTCTTATATATTTATTTTATTTTCAAAAAGTCAAACCGCGGTGTTCTGTTAGCCACCACACTTTAAGAGCTCAGACTGAACAAAAATAACTTTATTCCACAGAAATTTCAAAAAAACAGCAAGAAAGTATTTCCACAATGTTGAAAAAATAGCATGAAAGCTGTCCCCTAAACAGATTTGTGATGACGAATAGACTCTAAGAGCTACGAGCTCAACTCAGCTCATTTAAATCCTTACACCCATACGTTGGATGCAGTTTGGATCTGACAATAATTCCCAAAGCATCGTAGCCAGGCATCAAATCATACTTGCTTATTTGATCGTATAAAACCACATCAAAGCATGCCCCCAAATAATCATAGTCATAATTGAAATTATCATGCCCATTTCTCTTTTTTTTTTTTAAAATTTGTGCAAGCTCCTCAGTCCTCACATAAAATTATATCAGAAGTTCAGAATATATATTCATACCCATATTTTTTGTTCTTCTCGCATTTTAAACATTGATTCTAACCTCCATGCAGCGTACTCTCCCTTTAACATTCCAATTCCTTCACACATCCCTACATATACAAATCACTCACCCAAATCAAAATCAAACCAAACCGACCCCACAATGGCACCCTTCTTCCTCACTCTGATCATCATCTTCCTCCTCCCCCTTGCCTCCGGTGACTACGTCCTCTACAACGGCGAAGTCCTCATGCCCGGTCAAAACCTTACAAATGGCCCCCACCAACTCTCCATGCAACCGAATTGTGACCTCGTCCTCCACCGTTCCGGCAAGCTGGTATGGACCACTAACTCCTCCATCAACTCCACCAACGACCGTGACCCGAGTTGCTACGCCGCTCTGAAGCAGAATGGCGAACTCGTCGTCCGTCGTGACGTCCACTATATCTTATGGACAAGTGCCAAAAAGGCGAAGAAAGGCAAATATGTTCTCATCCTCGACTCCACCAGTCAGCTTGGAATCTACGGATCACGTAGATGGATAAGCAACAACCCAAAGGAACGTGGCTCCGCAAGCCGACCCAACACAGCGGTTGAGACCGAGTACGTGTTGCATTCGGGCAAAAGGCTGTTAATGGGGAAGAAGTTGAAGTATAGAGAATATGAGTTGGGTTTGAGTAAGTGTAATTTGGTGATAAATAGTACTAGGAGCGGGAGGACTTTGTGGCAAACAAATACTAAGGCTGAAACATGCTTTCTGGAGCTGGAGAATAATGGGGAGTTGATGGTAAAGCATGGAAGCCAGAGGATTTGGAGTAGTAATAGGAAGGGAGATAAAGGGAAGTATGCGGCTGTGCTTGGGTTCGATGGCCGGTTCGCGGTTTATGGACCAGCATTGTGGTTCAATGCCAAGATTGATGACTCGACCGGTGATGAAAACTCCCCCGTTGACATGATTAAGGAGGAGATGATAATGTGGGGAATGGATTAGTTGATATTTATATTTATGTTACTTATAGATTAAGGTTTTTTAATCTAAATAATACGGGTTATACTGTGGTGTTCAATGCATTTTGTACTGTGGGAGATTTTGCATAAGGAGAACTTCTAATTTTTACTTCTCTGCCATCTTTGCCTATGCATGAACTAACTTGAGAGTATAAATGTAAACAAGTAAAAGATTTACATATGATGAACAACAGAAGTTCAGTGTGTCTGCATCAGCAGCAAAACCATAGTATATAACACCTTATAATCTAAACAAAATAATCCACCCAAAATACTAATATTGCACTAAGCAGGAACCTTTCATAAATGCTTAGCAAAATCAAGTGCCAAGAATTAGAATACTGATGAAATTTAGTTATTGAATCTAATAAAATAATAGTCCCTCAACCAAGCTCGATGTCTGTAATTAGCAGCAGTAGTCAATAACTCCTGAAGGATTGATTCAAGCCTTACAGATTAGGGTCCTGTAGGCTATTAAGCGTCCTCCCCTTTAAGAGAATCCCTGCAAGTGTTGATTTAAACATAAATTATTACAGGGTGTAAGAGGAAAGGGAAATTAAAATATTGGTATGACAAGAACAGCATTAAGACTGGGCATGAATGCAAAATTTAATTAGTTGTGTTAGGCTATTTTCACTCTGGAAATGAAAAAAAATTTAGAGCCCTGAAGGAGTTGGTTCCCCCACTTGCTTGAATTGAAGTGGGGTTGAGTTATGAGCTAAAATCATGAATCTAACTTTTTGAACCACGCGGATTGGCTCGATTTGGCTCGAGATCAGCCCAATTTATTTGTTTTTCTATTTAAAAAAACTATATATATATATTTCATTATGAATATGACATCTTACATTATATACTTTGCAAATGTATTTCACATAATTATAATTAAATAATAAGTGTATTATATTTCCTTTTAGCACCCACCAATATAATTGTCAATTATCTAGCCTAGCTCATCAAAGTTGGGCAATCATATTTCATTATGAATAGAAGTGTCAAAAAAAGAAAAACTTGTTGATCATGTTCAATAGTGTTCTACTCAATAATTACATTTGAGTTAAACTGATTTTTTCAAGCTCATTTACTTGTAAGTCAAGCATAAAGATGGCGTTACTCAATTGTGTTATAATTGAATTTACATGCATACGTGTATATGTTTGCTTGTATGTGTTTAAGTGTGTCTATATTTGTCTAGATCATATAAGCTTAATCATACATAAATATTTGTATGAATAAAGCATATATACAAGAAGAGACATATTCTATAATTTATACAAGGCTTTTACATAATCGCCATGTTCATAGATAATTAGTGATTTACCAAAAATACCTTCATTTTAGTCTAAACTGTCCCAAGTCAAGTACTCAAAAGCACATTTGTAAATGTCATAACATCGATAGAACGATCGAATGACTTCCAAATATTACGTGATTATAGCCAAAAAGGGTATATCAATAAGGCAAATCCGACAAGATCAAGATCACTCATGAGGCACCTAAATGCCTAAAAAATAATCTATGATCAAGACAATTGATATAGACGTAATGAAATTGTCACGGATTTTGAAAAAAGTAACTAAAATTAATCTCCAAAACATATAAATATGCATCAATTCTTTACCTTAAGAGCAACTAAAATTAGAGAGAGCTCGGAAACCTAAAGAATCTAACAACTCCGCGAAGTGATCGGCGTCGGCGATCACTATCATCATCCAATTGTCGTTCAACTGCCAACGTATAATCATGTCCCTCAATTGTTAACTAGCACAAGCAAACTTTGCCGTCCAACCGCATACGTCAATCATCAATACATCGATGTACACCATCCCTCACCAACAAAAACAACAACAACAACAAAAAAGCCTTCATCCCAGTAAGTGGGTTCGGCTACATGAGTCCTTTTTCTCCATTGAGTCCTATTTAGTGTCATATTTTTCTCCACCCCTCGTCGCCTCACTAAATTTCAACAGGAATAAATTATTTCCTAATAAGTTATAATACTTCCCCTCAAATTGAAACAAGATCGAAAACCACGTTCAAATTGGATTTGAATTTTCGACTTTGTTCTAAGACTCCCTCAAGTTGAAACAAATTTTGTCCCCCACAGGTAATATTAGAGGGAAGTTTACAGGAAAGTAGACAATCTATAGAAAAAGATGTTGGGTATGTTTGCAGGGAAAAAAACTCTGGGGGATGACCCACTCCAGGGAAGAGCTCCAGAGGAGGGTCTGCTATCAGGAAGAACTCCAGAGGAGGGCCTGTTGTCGGGAAGAGCTCCAATGGAGAGCCTGCTGCAGGGAAAGGCTCCGGAGGATGGTCTGATACAGAAAAAAGTTCCGGAGGGCTCGATACAGAAAAAAGTTCCGGAGGGCTTGATACAGGAAAAAGTTCCGGAGGGCTCGATACAGGAAAAAGTTCCGGAGGGCTCGATACAGGAAAAAGTTCCGGAGGAGGGCCTGATGCAGGAAAAGGCTCCGGAGGAGAGTCCGTCGCAAGAAAAATTCCAGTGGAGGAGCTACTGTAATAAAAGGTTTCGAGGGTCTGATGCAGGAAAACGTTCCAGAGAAGAGCCTGAAGTAGGAAAAGGCTCGTGAGGAGGGATTGTTGCAGAAAGAATTTCAGTGGAGGGTAGAAAACTCATGAGGAGGGTCTGATATAGAAACACGTTCCGAAGAAGGGCCTAATGCAGAAAAAGAATGGATGAGGGCCATGTAATAAGCTTTTTTACTTCATGAGCCTGTATTACCTCTGCAATAGGGAATGTCTTCTCTACAGGTATTTTCATCTTCCCAGCGTCTAACAGCCTTCGAATTTCATTCAGGTCTTCAGCAACAACATTGCAGGATCTCTCTAAGCAAACAGGGCAGAGATCAATATCATCACAAATGATCAAAGATTGCAAACCCCACTCTCTTGCAATATTAAGCATGCTCAATAAAGGCATTGTAAGATAATTTAACCGTGGAATAACTGGTATGCTCGTATAAGAATTGGGCACAAGTAAATGCTCAAGTGCATGAGAACCCTATATCCCAGCAACATCGACCGGAATCTAATCTGTATAGTTTAATGTTAATCGACTAGAACCTCTAGACAAGATTAACGGGCAACATCTAAGATTCCCTCCACAAGCTGCATAATGCAAATGAGTGCTTCACACTCCGATCAAATTCATCATAGAATCACAATGAAATATCACAGAGACAACATTGACATGCAAATCAAGTAAAAGTTGAACGCACTCAACATAGCCATTCAAAGTTGATATGTGAAGAGCAGTGATACCACCGTCAACTGGCTTGCTAATAAATTTGGCCACAGTAATTTGATCGTATCTATGTCCCAAAGATGAATCAAGGCTATTGCTCCGCTACATCTATCTCTATCCTCAACCTCAATAGAAGTTGTCGTCGTTTAAGGAGCGGTGGGAACAAAGTCAACAACCAAAAGTTTTATGCACCTAACATGGTCGTCCACCACTGTAAAGTGCAGTGCCGTCTTACTACTCAGCTAATCCGCTCTATTAACTTTGCAGTGATAGAGCAACAGATTCTACACGACCTCCCAGTGCCTGTGCTGGCAAGCTTGCTTTGAGGTCGTCTGGCCGCGCAATAATTCCTCGAATTTAAGTCCGCCCCATTGTCTAGCAACAATGTAACTATATCATAGTGGCCCTTTGCGGTGGCAAAATGGAGTAGAGAATTAAGGCCGCAGAAGTTCGAGTACTTGGAAAGACAAGGGTTAAATTTGAGCAACATGCTAGCCTCGATAAGGTCACCATCTCTTGTTGCCGACACAAGACATTCCCCGTAAGTCGAGCAGCGAGTTTCCCATCGTTAACTAAGCCGCAGCTAGCGGATCTCTAAGCCAGGATGCCTCTTCCAAGACCTCTCTCTGTCTCTCCTGTCTCTAGCTTTCTCTGTCAACCTTTCACCGCACGCTACGTTGCCGAGGAAAAGAAAATGGACCGACGGAGGTCGGTCCACCGAACCCAGGATATATTTCCTCTGGGATCATGTTGCAATTATGAGGATATGGAATTAATCCCCTGAAAGAGAAAGTATCCCTCCCTTACTGCAGGGAGGATGGCATAAAGGGTGTCTGGCGGCTCTGGAGGAATGACCGGTAGCTATGATAGGGAATTTAGCTCTGATATCATGTTGAAATTCAGAATAATGCGGAATAATATATTGATATGAAATGGGGTATAAATAACTCTTACGCGAATCTTAGAATAGGAAAGACAACAAAAGAAATAACATTAAAGAAAAGAAATAACATCTATATCTCTAATTAATCAATTCATATTAATTACTTGGATATAAAGAAAACAACTTAAAGCATAAAATATGAAAGAAAATAACTCTAATCTAAGAAAATAAATTTAATCATCGTAACTACTAACTAGAAAAGATTATTTTCTAATATAAGTTATAACAAATATAAATATATGGAATACGAAGTAAAGTGGTAAAATGAAGAAAGCATACCAATGATCACTGAACACCACTCCACCTAGCCCAATCAACAAATTGCATGCCACCATAAACATTATTAGCAAATCGAACGCCAACAGTAAAAGCCATAGCAACAAGCGGGACACTTTTAGCAACAGGTGATGATTCAACCAATCTTTCCAGGCCATTGACTATTTGGTAGCGAGTATTTGAAGAAACGGCGAGAAATACACCTGAAAATCATAAAATTTTGACAGATTGAAACAATTTAAATGAATGTGAACTCGTAACAAGCCAATCAGAACAAGATTCAACAAACAGAAACGGATAATAAAATACATACAAGCCCAGTTAAATAAGTTGATTTAACTCATGATGTGGCTTCTAACAAATTTATCTATGCCAATCAAATTGAAATTGAATATATTTTTACTTCCTAATTCTTGACTTGCAAATTCACAAATAAAATCTAAATCATAAGAGGAAAGTGAAACTGCAAGAGTATTTCAACAAATTTTTTAACGAGTGATTTAAACAAACTTTGAATCATAACATTTCATCTATTTACACAAATCTGAAAGTGTGCGAGTCATCCCAATTAACATTTAAGCCCCTTGAAGATTGTTTGCTCATATAAGCATACCCAAAAATAAGAAAAAAAAAAAAAAATGAAATGACTGATATAAAGGGATCCCAAGCCTAGCAATAAAATCTTTAGGACCAATATTGACATACCCCAAAGAGCTGCACTTTTGATAAGAGGTGGGACAGGTATGTCATCCTCAGATTTCTTTACACTCCTGAAAGAAAATTATAAAAAAGAAAAAAAAAAAAAAAAAAACATTAGACATAAAGAAAATCAACATAAAAATACTTTATAACATAAAACAGGTAGAGGATCTAAATCTTAATATAACTGTAAGGCTCAGAGAGAACAACAGTGTAAGCACTTAGTAACAAAGCTAGCAATGGAAATATATATCATTAATAATAACAATTCTAATAAGCTTAAACTCTTCCAGAAGACGTCTGTTGGTTGTTATAATTACTACATGATTCACCTTGCTATTTTAAAAATTTAACCAATCTTAAGTTTCTAAAGCTGAAGCCCATGATTCTTTATTAAGAATTAAAACATATTTAAGCTTAATTATTTTAACAAACAGCCTCAGCTCATCATTTGAAATATAACAAATTAGATAGATAATGCAATGCATGCACAAAAGAAATAAATCATTTAAAGAATTACATGGGTCTCTTCACTCGGAATGTTGACAGGAACATATTTTCAAGATTTTGGCCTGGGCTTAATCTATTCCTTCGTGAGTCATCATAGCTCATTTCTATGATGTTCTCAACATAATCCTTCATCAAAGATTGAACAGAGAAGGATGGATTATTATGAATGTCCAAACAATGGATTTGAGATCATGGTACAGGGATGACCTTCAAATGTCATGATTGCAAGAAGTAAATAAATGATAAGAAACTATCACAAAAGATCAAGTCACTCGAGCGATGATCAAATCCCAAACAACTCATTTTTTTAATAGCATCCACACAAATAATCAAATGAAAGATTAAAAAGGATACAAACTTTTTTTATTTTGCGGAAAACCCTTATGAAATAAAAACACCCTCGTCCAAATGATATCATCCACTAATTGTAAAAAATTGGGGTGACGGTTGGTTATTTACCACTGGGTAGACTTCAGTACAAAATGCCAATGAGCGATTAGAAAAATAAAAAGCAAGAGGGCAAGGCAGATTCTCCCACACTTCACTTGTATATAATGTAAGTACATGTTGTCGCAAGGGGTGCAACATATCCGGAGGTGGCCATGATGTAGTTATGGCTAAAAATAGCTATGGTGCAATTCTAGCTAACGAAAGTTATGCCGTGGGCTCATAGGAGATAGTAGAGATGCAAGGAAGGCTTCCAGATCATGTCTAGATGCAGCTATGACTTCAACACAAGCAAGGTCGTGAAAGAAGCCTTGAAGAAAAAGGCAGCGATGCAAGTGCGATTATAAAAAGAATCATGCAATGATACTGAATATGGCACAAACATTGTTGCAACATAGGCCTTTAAAGACAAGTATGGCGCAAGCTAGGCTGCAACAAAGGTTTAGATGAAGGACTGACTATGGGGTAAACAAGATTGTAACATAGGTCTTTAAGAAGACGGTTGTGACACAAGTTTGGATGTTATGATCACTACGGTGTAATCAAAGTTATGATGTAGATTTTGAAGGTGTGATGCATGTGACTCAACACGTCTGGATGAGCCCATTATAATGTTGCAAGCATATTTATGACAAAGATCTTAAAGGAGACAACTATAATGCTGGAGAGGTTTCAACGTGGTATAGAAAGAGGTGGTTGCGATCCAAATCTAGAAATTGCAGTAAAGCATGGTTACAACATAGGACATAAAGAAAATGACTACAGTGCAAGCGAAATTGTGTTTGCTACTACACGAGCATGATTTCAATGTATATCTTGAAGAGGACAAGTGCGGTGCAAGTTAAGTTGCAACAAAAGCCTGGATGAGCTAATGACCACGAGACAAGTAGGTTTGAAACATATCTTTAAAAAGATGATTAGGTCACGAGGAAGGTCATGACACATGCCTAGAGATGGAAAATATTACGTCAGGACTCCGCACCTAGAGTTACGTGCGGAGTCCAATCGCTCGGAACCACGTGGAATCCCGGAATAACACACGAATAACACGGAGCAATATTCTCCAGTGTTACTCTGTGGTCAGCAGTGTTTTGGCTGAATAACGCGGAATAACATGGGGAATATTCTTCCGTGTTATTTTCCGTTATTTGAGTGTTATTGTGGTGGTATTGTAACACCACCACAAGAACCCATCAATACCACCACAATAACACTTCGATAACGCGAAATAACACAGAGGAATATTCCCGGTGTTATAATAACACAGAGGAATATTCCTCGTGTTATTCCACATTATTCAGCTAAAACACCGCTGACCACAGAGTAACACATGAAATATTCTTCCGTGTTATTTGTGTTATTCCGGGTTATTCCGGGATTCCACGTGGCTCCCAGCGATTAGACTCCGCACGTAACTCTAGGTGCGGAGTCCTGATGTAATATTTTTTCCTAGAGATGACAACAGCCATGGCATAAGCAAGTTTGTGATTTAGACTTTGAAAGAGACAGTTGCAGTGCAAATGGCAAAGCAACATAGATATAGATGTAGGGATGATAGCAATGCAAGTAGAGTTAAGATGTAGGTAATGAAGGAAATAGTAATAGAGCAGAGGTTAATACAATCTAAAAGGAGATGGTTAAATAAATTGGATGATGCAGAAGCGAGGTTTGCACTGTAAATCTAGAAGGAGGCAGCAGAGGTACAAGCAAGGGTATTAACTTAAGTCTGAAGATGATGGCTGTGGTGCAAGAAAGATTGTGAAAAAGGTCCTAAAGCATATGGCTACAGTTCAAACAAGATTAGAAAGAGAAAACCAAGTCGGTGTATGGAGCGAGAACAATGTTGCAAATGAGGTTGTAGTGGAATTCTAGATGTGACAACACCTATAGCATAAGAAAGATTGTCAAGAAGGCTTGGATGCATCAACGGCTATGGAGCAAATAAGGATAAAGCATTGATCAAGGTGCATCAACGGGACAATGACTATGATGCAAATATGACTGTAACATAGGCCTACATATATCAATGGCATTAGTCCAAACAAGTTACTGACATAGGTCATACAACAACGACTACAACACAAATGTGAAAGGTTAAGATGTGGGTCAGGATATAGAAATGGCTACGGTAAAAGCAAGGCTATAGCTTAGGTCTGGATACAGCAACAAACACATCGCAAATAGAGTTATAACCTACATATTGAAGGTAACGGCAGATGATATTTATGAGTCATGCTGGACTCAGTTGCAAAGAATGCTAACTTAGTAGGATAGGAGCATCCCAAACTCAAAATGATGAATTGATCTGATTAGCATAGTTTGAGTTGCGTCATAGATTGAGATCGACCAATTAAAACTCAAAACAATTAATAAATGCATGCATATATGTTTATGTAATATATGCATCATTTATAATATTTTCTATTATGTATCTAATAGTCTATATATAATAACATCACGGCAAATTAATTTCATGCTGCCTTGGTTAACTCTTTTGTCATCTCTTTTTAACAGCCCAAAACAGCAAAATTTAATAGCCAAATAAGAAAATATAAGAATGATTAGGTTGACATGAAACCTAATCAGAAAGCTCAAAACAATATGGGTCGTGGATTGGATTTGAGTCGACACTTAAATATTATCTGGATTGAATCTAATAAGCCTAGTGAAAGCTATTTGTAGGGTTACAGTGATGGCTTAGTATCTGCATCATAAAGCCAAAAGCAAGGAAGACGGTCTAGACTGGTTGATCGACTGGGGTTGAGTGGATTCACCCTAGACTGATAGGTTTGATTGATTTCCAAGCCTGCACACATCTGAATTAAGTGAATTTGATGTCGTTAGATTTGTCAAAATAAGATAATCCTTGTAGAGTGTTGTTGAATCATTCAGTGCTAAATTGATCACTAGTTTACTTTACTATGTAAACTAAGCACTGGCTTATCATTTAAAATTGCCTAAAAAATATGTATTAAGCTAAAAAGTGAGGTTCATCAAATAGAGAGATTCACACTCCAAGCTAGGCATTAAGATGTATTAATATAAATATCAAAACTCGAAGTATCAATCTCAATTACAAGTTCAACATTCTATAAAGAAATATAAGCACCCATACAATTATTTTTCTTTTTAATAACAAATTTGCATTAATGCATATGTTTCTCGAAATTTGCCTATCTAGGAGAGCTTTTTGTGCTTCAATGACAACCAACTATAAATATCATTATTTACATGTATGGCACTTTACCTTCAAACTAATAAAAAATCAAAAGGAACGTGGTCATTCACAATTTCTGCCACAAATATATAATGAATCAATCTCAACAATTCAGTGATTTGGTCACATTAATTGCTCATACATTTGTCTGAAATATTAATCTGGCAGCTAGCAACCATTACCAAAATGGAATTATGGAATAACTTTTACTTCTCTCAAGAGGAGACTTCATTTAAATAATAAAGTCCTTCCATTTCTTCTAATTCTCCATAATGCAAATGGTTTTCGCCTCGCTGAACCAGCAAATTTTTCAAATAGGAATAAAAGAAAAATGAAATTCAAACCATAATTACCTTTTAGCTGTCATGATCATATTTGCAATCCCTTGCCCCACAATACCACATGCGAACCCAACCGACCCATAAAGAATTCCCTGCAAAGAAACATGCAAATTATGTATAATGATCTACTTCTGCAAAAAGGATATTAGTTGATGCTAACACTCAATAACTTAAAGCAAATTGCAAATGCTAAAGAACTTATAATTGAAACCTTGTAAAAATACGTTCCAATCCGCTGCTGAAGTGAATATCTGAATCCCGGTCGCTCCGCCTCAAAAACACTACAACAGAATTTACAATCGCAAAAAATAAAAAATAAAAAACTAATGATGTAATTAAATTCTCCAATGAATGGCGGTCATTGTCAAATCGAATTATTTTTTTATATACTTACTAAAGCAAATCGATACCTGCTAGGCAGAGCTCCATACATGTGTGCCATTCGTCCGAAAAAGCCTTTCGCAGAAGAAGTTTGCCCGAAACGTGCATAGGGTGCTAACATACTGACTAAGGCTACATTAACAACCAAGCCTACCAAAAGATCAGCAGCATACAGTTCAAACTCTGCCCAAAAATCCTTCCCCCTCCTTTGAATTTCAGCAAATGTTGCACAGCAAGAATCTATAATAATCTGCCAAAATGTTTGCGAGATTACTCGGGAATTATTAAAGGCTGATATTGATTAAAAAAATAATCCCTAACCTCAGTTCCAATTTTGAAAAGAAATGAGGGATCAGCAAGCATTCTGTTTCGTAATATTGAGCAGGATTTCATAGCCATACCAAGAGGCCATGCCGATGCCTACAATTATAATTGAAGTTGTTAAACTAATGAAACTAAAATTCAATCAGGGCATTATAAGCAATTTGATTGAACAAAAAACATTAAAAAAATAAAAAAACCTGCATTTCCAGGTATCTGAGCAGAATAACTTTCTGGATACCGACAGTCTTTGCAGCCTCAAGCATTTCTGAAGGAAGAACTACATGCCTCGATTCTGTCTCTTTGATCACCTCCTCAAACTTCAGAACAGGTCCAAATTCATCCTCTTTGTCATCATCGTTTTCATGGCCATTGCTATCGCCACCACCTCCAGGTGGAAATTCTCCATTGCCGCTAGAATCGCCTCCATCTCCATTACCAAGCTCAAGCTTTGGAGATGATTCTAAGTCAAGAGAGCCATTTTCCTTCTGCAAAGAAATATCTTTCTCTGCTTCTCTAATAGATATTCTCAAATCACCAGAGTCTGCGCTTGCTACTGACCGCAACTCACTTCTCGCGGCAAATTTGCGTCCCTTCTTTTCGAAGGACAAATTAGAACCCACAACAAAGCAAGTAGGAGAAAATTTTTTCTCTTTCAAAACTAGAGAAAAATGCCTACTTGACCTTGTCTGTAACCCAGATCTGCTGGCCGCAATCAAAATAGCTCTGCCGTGGCATTCACTCATACTCGCCCGTACAGGAAAATCAAACAATGGCGACGGCACATGCAACCTAATATACGAGCCAGAAAACGCCATTAAAGTACGGGATGAATAGCTTCCCTCAAACAGGACGCTCAAAAATACCGCAAAAAAATCACTTTTTTCGCCTCAGGAGAGCATTCAAATTTCGGCAAAAGCAAATTTATCGAACCATAAACAAATGCTTGCAAGAAAATTGAACTAACGATGGCGTCAGATATGCTCGTTCCAAAAACAAGTACTTGCAAAAAGAGCTCAGCTTAACACAGAGGCCGTTCTGGCTGCGAAGAAAATAGGAGAGAGCAGTTTGTTATAATTCAGAATGTATGTCACGTGTGATACATCGCATGGCAGGAACCTCCCAATACAAACCCTAGCTCCTTTCGAGTGCTCGGTCAATGAGGTCGCCGCCCTCTCGCTTGACATTGATGGACGACAATAAAACTCTGAACTTTCTTTGCGGGCGGAACATGTGGAAGCCCGCACCGCAGGGATGGGTTAAGACGGGCGGGTGGGTTTCCACCCGAAAATTATAACTAATGATTGGTTGTTCGCTTTCGTGTCCGTGAAAGGAACACGAATAATTTTTTGGTTGGTTAAGTTAAATGAATCAAATATGGATAGTGATGTATTTATTTGTGTTCCAATTATTATTGTTCGAATATAAAATAATTTAAAATAATTATATATAAAAAATTTATGATATTTTAAAATAATTAAATTTTGTAAATTATAATATGTAATAATATATTAATATACTGTATTAGTAATATACTAACATATAAATTATATATTTATATAATATAAGTTATATAATTAATATAATATATAATTTATATATATTAATATTAGGGCTGTCAAATTGGCTCGTCGTTCGCGAACAGCTCGTGTTCGGCTCGTGTTCGACTTGTTCGTTAAGAAACGAACACGAACAGTGACTTTATGAACAATTTAGAACACGAACTTATTTCAAACAAACTAATATTTAAACGAACACGAACACAAGATCTGTTTGTTCATGTTCGGTTTGTTTACACCCTTACTAATGATGGTGTAAAAATTGAAATTAAAATTAGTAATAGTGTTATATTACATTTTTTTATAATAATATTTTATTGGAGCATTTACATACAGATCATTCGAAACTTGCTATTTACAAGTCAATCACTTTCTTTCATCATTTTTTTTTAAATTCACTCGAATATCAAAGTTCATGATAAAATCACAACTCATATTTTTCAATTCTATCAAATTCTCAATAGTTTGGTCGTGCCACCCATAAATACATCGGTTTGGTGGTTCAAAACAATTCCTTTGATAGTTAATGTGTAGATATTAATGTTTTGAGTGATCTTTATGTAACCATCTCAATATTTTATTATTATGGTTTGAAATGAAATGTAAAAAAAAATAATCTCTTCCTTTTGCTAAAAAATGAAAAATTTGTTATTCGATGGGAAGAAAGGGACTAATAATAGCAGAACATCAAAGTGAAGTCAGGATGGAAGAAAGGGACTAATCACATTTAAAACATAATAGAATATAATTACAAGCTTATTGCTCAAATGACAACAATGATAGAATAAGCACATATAATGACTAATAGAGTAAATAGAGAGGTTGGTAAATTTTATGTACTATTATTGTCACGAGAAATATACATGCTCTGCTCTTTGAAAGCTTTCAAACAATCTTAGTGTAAAAAAACTTCCAAATGTTATTATAGACTAGTGCAAATAGGTTAAAGTAGATTCAACAAAATTCAATGGTTCAACAATCTAAATAGGCACATGCCAATTGTTTGAATTGAAGTACTTAATTATACTAAGAGTTAAAAGTATGCTTTTTTTAATAGTTCTACAATCTAAATAGACCTATGCCTAATGTTATTATAAACTAATGCAAATAGCTGTATATCATACACTTTGAAAGTTTTTGAGTTGCTATAAGTACAAAGGTAGGTAAATATAACAAATACTTGATATTTTTTACATGTCACATAAATCATATTATTTTTCACACCATGATTTAGAAGTAATGAGATCATGAACAAAAAAATGAGATTATATATATTTTTTTACAATTTGATAAAAAATTTAACTTGCAAGCAATGGAATGACAACACTAATAAGACTTTGATATAATGCTAATTTGATCACACAACATAATGATAAAAGATCATCGATGCTTGTAAATTATGGGGGCATGTGTATGAAAAGTGGGGTGTGGCTCTTGGCTTGTTGGAATAGCAATGTCAATAAACAACTATTGTTAATCTTTACTTGAGGTATTCTTAATCATAAAAGGAAGATGGAGACCAATTTGAACTCATTTGGCTCATATTGATCAGACTAATTCAATGTTCATAAGTAAGCTCTTAGTGTTGCAAAAATATTATGTCCGAAGTCTGGACGCATAGATGCGTCTGGACTCCCAATCACAATACAACAGTCGTGGAGCCGCTGAATAAGAGACCACCATCAAACAATTATTTTAAATAGGGCTTTATTGAAAGTGAAATTGGAGTCTGTTTGGCCATAATTTTTTTATAATAATTTTAGATTCATATTTTTAGTTCTCGAGATATTAAAATTAAGTAAAAAATATATATTTGACATCAAATTAATAATAACATTATCTTTGATAAAGATAAAGAAAATAATTGGCGACGCCAAAATATAACTCCATACATTCATCCTTCTTCCTCCCTCTCAATGGGGACATCTTACACACACCCACGCCTCCAAGCTCCCCGTTTCTTCCCCAAGCCTCCCAACCCGCAGCTCCCCTCCTCTTCCCCACCCCATAACCTTTCTCTAAGATCAATCTTTTGCTCGCATTCCTCGTTCCAAGCCTCCACCAAGCCTTCTCCCATTCCCACAACCAACAACTACAACCACTTAATCCAATCTCTCTGCAAGCAGGGCAACCTCAGTCAAGCTCTCAAGCTCCTCCGCCATGAGCCCCACCCCTCGCAGCGCACATACGAGTTCCTCATTGTCGCGTGCACCCGTCAAAATTCTAACTTTTATGCTCCCTTCATTGACCGCCGCCTCTCGGTCGATGGGCTCTACCGCGACTCCTTTCTATCCACCAAGCTCATCGATATGTACTCCCATTTCAACTCTCTCGACGAAGCTCGCAACGTGTTCTGTAAAACTTCTGAGAAGTCCATTTTCGTCTGGAACTCTATGTTGAAGTCTCTTGTCATGGCGGAAGAGGGCGATGAGGCACTCTCCTTGTTGAGAGAGATGGGCCGCAATGCTGTTGAGTTTGATAGCTTTTCATACTCGTACGGCCTCAAGGCATGCCTCACTTCCGCGTTTTATTTGTCCCTCGTACTTCGTAATGTGCGGCTGATCCATGGTCATGTGATTCGTCATGGTTTCGACTGCAGGGTACATGTAGTGACGACACTTGTTGATTCATACGCAAAGATTGGGAAGGTTAAGTACGCTCAGAAGGTGTTTGACAAAATGCCTCATAAGAACGTGGTTTCCTGGAGCGCCATGATTGCTTGTTATGCTAAGAACGGGAGGCATTTTGATGCTCTGGCAATCTTTAGGGAGATGATGATGACGACAAACCCTGAAATTGTTCCTAATTCTGTAACAATGGTCAGTGTTCTCCAAGCTTGTGCTGGGCTGGCTGCTCTGAGTCAGGGAAAACTGGTGCATGGCTATGTTCTAAGGCGAGAGCTCGATGCCACCGTATCTATGTCGAATGCTTTGATTGCGTTGTACATAAAGTGCGGAAGGTTGGATTTTGGTCGCAGGGTCTTCGACGCAATGATCATTCCCAAAAACGTTGTTTCATGGAACTCCATGATTTCAGGTTATGGAGTTCATGGATTTGCAAAAGAAGCAAT
Source organism: Papilionanthe hookeriana x Papilionanthe teres (assembly GCA_022702705.1). NCBI lineage: Eukaryota > Viridiplantae > Streptophyta > Magnoliopsida > Asparagales > Orchidaceae > Papilionanthe > Papilionanthe hookeriana x Papilionanthe teres. The sequence continues at coordinate 118,074,637 of CM040432.1, read as the reverse complement.
TTTGGCTTTTGAAAAGATGATCAGTGTGGGGATTTCTCCAAGCCCTGTCACATTTGTGAGCGTTTTGGGTGCTTGTAGCCATGGCGCTCTTATAGAAGAAGGCGTGAGATTGTTCAACTCAATGGAGAAGGAACATAATCTGAAGCCTCAATCTGAACACTATGCATGCATGGTGGATCTTCTCGGCCGTGCCGGTCGATTAGATGAAGCAGCAAAGATCATAGAGAAGTTGGAGATGGAGATGGAGCCTGGCCCAACTGTCTGGGGCTCCCTTCTTGGAGCATGCAGGATACATGGAAACACAGAGCTTGCAGAGAAAGCTTGTGCTCATCTCTTTGAGCTCGAGCCCTGGAATGCTGGCAACTACATACTTCTAGCTGATATTTATGCTGAAGCTAAGCTGTGGGAGGAAGTTAACAGAGTGAAGAAGCTTTTAGATCAAAGGGGGTTGCAGACTTTGCAAGGTTGCAGCTGGATTGATGTCAACAAGAAGCTTTATTCATTTGTTTCTGTTGGTGAACTGAATCCACAGATCGAGCAGGCTCACAGCTTCTTGAATCATTTGGTGAACGAGGCGAAGGAGATGGGTTATGTTCCAAACACCAAATTTGTTCTCTGCAATCTTGAGCAGGAGGGGAAGGAGAAGATTGTGTTGGGTCACAGTGAGAAGCTGGCGCTGGCTTTTGGACTTATCAATGGCGGTCAGGGGGAGGTTCTCAGGATCACGAAGAACCTGAGGTTGTGTGAGGACTGCCATTCATTAACCAAGTTTGTTTCCAAGATTACGAATAGAGAGATTCTTGTAAGAGATGTGAATCGTTTCCATCGTTTCAGAAATGGCTTGTGTTCATGCATGGATTATTGGTGAAACTCTTTTGTTTGAAAATCCGTTCATCTGTGAGACTTTGCAAAGATTGCTAAGAATCTGATTGTGGTCATGCTTTAAGGGCTAAAAGATACAAAAAAAATATTGCATCGGGAGTTCTCTTGCAGTTTTCTATCAGGATTACTGATCAGGGTCTGTTATATGTACGGCAAATTATTCCATACGGACGACGTACGCAGCGCTGGGTGCGGATTTTAAGGGTACTGGGTGGGTATTAGTTGGGTATTGAGTATTAGAAAGTATTGGATGGGTATTGGCTATTAGGTGGGTATTGAAGGGTACTAGATGGGTATTAGGAAGGTATTGGATGGGTACTGGGGGAGATGCGTGCGGATGCGTACGTTCACTGTATGAAATAATGATTCCATATGTACAGTCAATCTCCTTAGTAAAAAAAAGATAATTTAATATATAGGGGAGTCTGCATGTACACGTGACAGATATTGATTGGACTATTGATGCAAAATTGAATTGGAAATTTTGATGCTATTCTTTTGCACGGATGGTAAGAAAATATAATCATTATAAACAAAGGGTAATATTTAAAGGTTGAGTTGATCAGAATTTATTTGTAAATATATAATTTCTTTGTTTTAAATTGACGCAATGTCTGGGTGGTGTAGTTGGTTATCACGCTAGTCTCACACACTAGAGGTCCCCGGTTCGAACCCGGGCTCAGACAGCCTTTTTTCTTTTTTAATAATTTAAATTACGAGGGCAAAATGGTAAATACAGTGGAGCAGAAGGCCTCCGGTGCGATGCTATACGCCAAAGCCAACTGTGAACCAAAAGTTTTCTTGAGGAACAGTTCACAACTCAATCCCAAAATTTCTTCGCCGCGGTCTGGTTCAGGATCTCGTTAGGGCTTCCGAAATCGTCTGCTTCGAGTTCCGGTGATCGCAGAGAAGTTCGATCGAATACAGTGAGAAAGATCTTTTGCTGATAACGTTATCGATGGATTGGGGAAACGTGACGACGGAGGATCTCATCGATGCCCTTCGAGAGGTTGATTGGTCTACGCCTCCACGTCCTCTCACCGAATTCTTCTCCCGATTCACAGTCCCCAGATCCTCCTCTAAATGGGATAGCCGGCTGAAGTGCAACTTCTACTAGTGAGTTTATCACGTCTCTCTCATTCGTTTTATTCTTTTATTAGTTAATTTTTTCTGCTAATTAGTTTATAGATGCGTTTGTATTATTTTTTTTGTTTGAGGGTTGTATTTATGACTGTTATGAGGTTTTAGGGTTCAGTGACTGATTCTTTGTTCTGTGTTTTTAGCTACAGGACGAATTACTTCATAATGATGGTCTTCATTCTTGGTAAGAAAATGCTTTTGCCGTTGAGATGATATAATTGATCGTTGGATTTTGGTCGGTGTGCTGATGATCCCATCTGCGCTATGTATGCTTATCAGGGATTGGATTTATACGAAAGCCATTTGCTATTGTTGCTGCTATTTTGTCGGCCTTGTCTATTGCCTTCTTGAATGATAGGTATGCCTGAAAATTTTTTCCGTATGAGCAGGTTTATTCTTAAGAGGAAGTGTTCATAGAGGAATTTCAAGCCGTCTGATACTTAAATGATTTTAACAAACTTTTACGAATAGCTACTCCACTCCAAATCTTGCATTATTGCTTCCTTGCTGTTTTAGATTAGTGTTTAATGTTAATATTCACGTTAGTGCTGTCAACTGCTTAAATGTTGTCCACCCAATATACACCTCAGAAAAGTTCAACAAGTCAAGTACAACCATCGAGTTTTTAATGAAAAAAACAAATTGATGTTGGCTAATTGGATAGGAGATCACAATTTTTGGTGTTCTTCCCTACTGACTATCATAGCTAGTCTCTAGAGATCTGTGTCTCTTTTATGTGGCAATTTATTTGCGGTCGAAAGGCTGATTGAAATTTACACTTCCAAGTTATTTCTATGATATTTTCAAATGCACGGAACAAACTTTATATTTCCAACAGTATTTATTGTGGATGGTAAATCATGTAATATAATCTCATCTTTGGAAAATAGTTTTGGAATGTAGGAGTTATCATTCCAGCTATTTTTACCGAAAATATAGTAACTATGTGGTCATTTCCTGGAGTTTTAGCCTATGATGATCTCATAAATGAGTTTCACCTGAAAAAAGCTTGGGATATTGGTTTTTGGCCTGGATGTGTGCCCATTTTTGAACCCATAAAAAACCTCACTGACTTTCATGTAGGGCATAATATAAAGATAAATTAACCTTTACATAATCCTCACTCATTTTACTTCCTATTTATTTCCTCTACTCTTTTAAAGTATTTCAAATGATCAATCCTCCTAGTTTTGAATCTGTATGGATGGATAGGTTCTTGAAGGGTTTCATGATTCATATTGTTGGGGAATAGGAAAAACCTAGTTAAAAAATATAGAGCAATAAATAAAAATAAGTAGAAAAGAAGATGAACTTACAAAAGACGCATGAATTTAATATTGGTTCACTCAACTGATCCTACGTCCTATTATTGCTGTTGTAAATCTCACTATTTTTAATTGCGGAAAATAGTTAAAAAATTTTACTCCACAGCATAGCATGTACTTCCAGTTGTGCCATTGTTGACATCCAATTTTTTCACATTTCTAATCTTATAATAATTTGCTTTTTGACTGACTTTGTGATTTGTGTATTCATTGAAATAAATTTGTTGGCACAGCTCTTGTTCAATGCACACAATATAATCAATGACTGACTTTATGATGTTCACATTTAACGTTGGTTTGTTTTCTTTACAAATACCTTTGGTATATACATTTTTTTTTTTGAATTAGACTTTATTTATATTTGTATATTAAATTCCAAAGAGTGGTATTTATTTTTATATTTGCATTAAATGGGAAAGAGACTGCTTTTTACTATCAACGTGCATAAAGGTTAGTGCAATCAAGGAAACCTGATTTAATGTTTTGCTTCAATTTCTAAATTGCCTTGTTGGATGCCGATAGAACAATGTATTTGGGTTGTCTGATTTTCTTATTTATGTGGTAGCATTATTTATATTTTATAATACAATATCATTTTGCATCTGTGATTTGTGGATTCATTGAAATGTATACATACTACTGGTTTGCATGTGGGAAGCTTTCTTTATGAATAATCACTTGAGTGATGTCTTAAAAATTAATCTATTTCACATATTGTACAACATGAATTCTGTCATGCTTAAATTATTAACTAACGTGCTTAAGAGAACTTATTCTTTTTCAATTTGAATTGGAAGAAAAATAATTCAAAGTCTTTATTATATTGTGTGCATTGAACATTTTTTTCATATTATATTTTTTTTTCTGTATGAGTTTGTGTCAGAATAAAGGGCTATTGAACATGTTAAATTTTTTATTAGGCTACTTTTGTTTGGTTAATCGAGACTCATTGAGACTTGGTAGGCTTTCAAAAATGTTTTCATAATTAATCTGGAAGGATTTGTAGTAGGAAATTTGGCAAATGTGTAAGGATATACAATGAAATTTAAAAGGCAAACAACTTTCTAAGAATTATTTTTGAATGAAAGATCTATATTCATGAAATATGCAGTAGAACTGCATGAAAGCTTTCATCTGAAGTTGAATCTTTTATTTGTTGTTGATTTCCAAGCAACACAAAATCCGTTAACTCTTGAGAATAGGAACATTTTTTTTCTTTTTGTTTGGACATAGAATCTGACTTCGAACTGTAAAGAATCTAAAGACTGAATGCTCGATTGATCACAAAGTTAAAAGAAAAAAATAAAATAAATAAAATAAAATAAAAAATAACACCAGGTCACAATGTTGTTACCGCATGAAGCTAAGACACATGTTCAAAATTTATTGGTTTTTATATCCAAAGAAGAGGCTAAAATAAGAATACAATAAAAGAAGTTTGCCACTACTTCAACAGAAGTAGTTGAAGAAAAATGATACCGGTAAATTTGCATTGTTCTTGATCTTGATGTAGCACGCATAAACTAAGGAATAACTTTTGGGAAAATCAACCATTGCTGATACTATTTTTCACCCATATAATGAAATTATGAAAATAACCTTATCTTTGCCTAATCATTAATCACATTAACTTGATCAAAATCAACAGCTAGTCTATCTCCAAACACAATAAAACCCAGGAAGATCACATATGAAGTAATAAAGCAATATTTTTTCAGATTAAAATATGATTTCTAATCATATAAAATCTCAAATACTCTTTTAAGGTGCATCAAATATTCTTTTCTTTCTCATCACCTTCTCTTTGTTTCACTTGATACTAAATTATCCTTGAAAATATTGCAACATTCAACATATTTAGTATGTTGTCGAATTGAGTTGCAGAAAATTTTTATTTGGTGGTGTTTTTTTTGGTGATTCTATTATGCATGCACATATTTGAACTGTGATCTTTCTTATGTGTAAACAAAATTGACATAATGCAAGGACTCATGCTTCTTTGATAATTCTCATCTCAAGGAATTACTAACTTGTCTTTTAAATTCAATATGCTATGTGGGATTCATCGTATAATAAAATAGTGATGATCCATTAACTAAATCAATAACTTGCTGTATAATTAAAATGATGGTAATTCATTAAAAAACTTATCTGTACAATTGCTTGAAGTACTTAATTAACATCCCCGGGCAAAGTCACAATATTAAGACTTTATTGTTCAACTCAGCAACTACTAAGGTATATATCACACCCTCTTACCCAGTCTGTCAAATGTATGTTTATTTAGAATATGTAAAGACTTCATTATTCAAGAGACCACTAGATTCGTTGTAAGTACAAATTTATCTTTATGTTTTGAAGTTTCAAAACTATCCTTTTTTAACGTTTTGAAGATTTGATTAAGTTTCATCTGTGTTGATGTTTGGTCTCAAATCAATAATAAACCAATATCGTGTCGCTCTATGATCTTCAATGATCTTCTAAAAAAATATTTCTTCAAATTTGCTCATGTATTTAGTAATACTTTAGATCCCTTGCTTTAATTAATTAATTTCAACAATAAAACAATCATGATGATAAAGATAAATATTACTCTTTTAAGAATTTTTTCATTTCAAATCTGGTTGTTGTAGGTGCCCTTCTCAATTTTTCCTATTATCTCTCCTCACTCGTGCATTTTAGCTTGACCAGATTTTTTTTTTTTTTTTTTTTTTTTTTTTAAGCAAATTTCAATCGTCATTCGACACTTATGATTTGCCATTCAAAGAAGTTATGTACTTGTAGAAGTATTTTTGTTAATTTTCTACCATCATAATAAAAATGTAGTGCACAAAAATGTTCTTCAATTTAAAACTTGGGGTTTTTTTTTTATGTAAAAAGATTATGTTGTAAATGGATTATAGTAATTAGAATAGTTACTCAACACATGTACCAAACAGAAGAAAGACGGGAGGCACAAGCTTTTTATGTGGTTTGGCCCCTACGTTCAAGCCTAACCAAACCCTGGCTAGAATTCCCTACTAAATCTGTACTTTTCTCAGGTGATCACAAAACTCTCTCAAAGAACACCCTTCACTCGTGCGCAATAGGAATATAAATGAGCCGAGTTTGAGCAAGCCCAAGGCTTATTTGTATTTGGCTTGTTATTTTTTTTTTATTCGTGTTCAGCTTGTCTTTGGCTCTTGAATAGCTTGTGTGTTTGGCTCATGAATATCATGTTTGCGTTCAACTCAATTCAAGCTCGAATGTTTAAAATCGTTTTCGTTTATATTGCTCAAAAGATTGATTTCTCTACATTTAAGCACCTCCAAGGCGGTAAGAAAAACTCTCCCATGGATGTGGAACTTAACAATAAAAGAAAACTAGACCGTGGCTTTATTTTTGCAATTATTATTATTTTTTTTGGGCACTTAGGGTACATACCAACCAATTCCTATTACGTATTGCATATCTAACAGCTAAACAAATATGACAGAAAGACTGGGTCCTTGAGATGGAATTGGACTTGGGTTTGCTTTTTCTCTTGGACGTTTACGCACATACTAGTCAATTCCTATGTATTTACATATCTAACACTTAAACTTTACTTTACATTTATACTATCCACATCTCTTGCTTGCACTCTTTTAAAATACAATATAAAAAATTAATACAAAGAAGTTATAAATAAATATTATTATTTAATCATTTCGTGCTAAAACGAGCCAAACACGAACAAGCAAAGCTTTGTTTGTGTTCGACTCATTTATAAATCGAGCTCAAAAGAATTGTTCATATTCGGCTCGCTTGCTTAACTAACGAATCAAGCACGAGCTGCTTAATGAACCAAACACAAACTGTTCACGAATGATGATCTTTTTTAACAGCCCTAGTGAGCACAAAATCCTCAGAGTCAACACTCTTCACAGGTGGCCACAAACCTATCTAACACAATATTCATTAAAAATTAAAAGAGCAAAATATAACAAAGAATTCTCTCTCTTAAATGATCAACATATATCACTCACATAATCCCATTCTAGCTATAAAATGATAGATAAAATAAGAAAGATGACTGTCCATCTTTTTTTTAAAAAAATTCTTAGGTGCTTCCATTTACTGAGTCTCGTAATAGTGCTCTTCATTCATAAATAATGTGCAATGATTTCCCCTCTATTGTACTAACTTGATAACAATTCTCCTTTATTTCTGTTCTCAACTTATTTCATGTTTTGTCTGAAAAGTTTTAGCTGTTTTTCCTTGCAAGTTGCTCAATGGCTGGATTTCTTTAAAATTTTTATCTTAATATGCGGACCTTTTAAAAGGATAAAAACCTATCTAATATATTTAATTGATTAGAAGTAAACATAAGATAAATATATCCGTAAAAGGGTTGGAGTTGCACTTGTGACGGATAAAATTAGAGAGAGTCGCCTTAGATGGTTTGGTCACATTAGACGTCGACCACCTGATGATCCGATTAGGAGAGTAGATGTTTTAAATACAACTTATGTTAAGAAAGGCAGAGGCAGACCTAGGAAAACTTGGGCTTATTGCATAAAAAATGATCTTAATTTATTAGAATTAAACGAAAATTTGACACTAAATAGGACGCAATGGAGAAAAAGGATTCATGTAGCCGACCCCACTTAGTGGGATTAAGGCTTTGTTGTTGTTGTTGTTGTTGTAAAAGTAAACATAAGACCAATTACAAATAAGTGCACGAAGCCCAGCTATTGATGGAGGGTACAAGGTCAGTTATAGACTGAATTCCACGTGATGAGCTAGTGGATATTTTGTTAAAGAAGTTTACTGGCTAGAATCGAACCTCTAAATCACTATTTGGGAACTAATTAGCATATTGCTTGTGTTGAAGCCTTTCCTTTATCCAATATGCTGCTTGATTCATTTAGTTTTTGGATTATACTTGCTTGCATACCATCATTATATCTCTACCCCAAGATTTATATGTGCTTTGTAATGGACCGCAACCATCTAATGATCCCTAAAGTTGCATTATTTTCAATTTAAACCTTTCTTTTTTCCTGCAAGTCATACTTATATGGAAATATATGCATAGTTGTGCATTTCACACTATTTGTAATTTTGTATCTTATGGGGGTTTCATATGTTAGTGTTTTCCTGTGAGATCCAGCGTTCATGATTATTGTTCACTTTTATGGCACAACTCGCTATGGACTACATATTTTAATATGGAACCATGTGATATGATGATATCCCCACTAATGATTAGTATTACAGTTTTGCAGTTACTTTTAACGAAAAAGTGACCAGGACTGTGAGACGATTCTCTCCTCAACTGGCTGCAAAAATGAGGCCACCAATAGCGTGAGTGTGTTTAAATGCATTCATTGTTTTAATTACCATATATGTCATGTAATGTTATGAACTGAGTTTTTTTTTTTTTTTTTGGTCGACATCTCTTGCAGTCCGGTTATTAGAGGACGCCCATCTTCAAAAAGAGCAATTCATATATGCGGGCGCCCTCGTTGGGTGTTTGTTCTGATATTTTCTGCAGGTAAACAGGAATAAATTTTTCAGCGTAATGGCGAGATTTCTTTCATAGCATACAATTCTTATGTATGTACATATCTCTCATCTAAAGCATTCAAATCCTTAATATGACATGAAAAATAGCACTAGTACTATTTTTTAAAAGTGAAATACATCTTTTCATGCATAAGTTTAAAGCTCTAAAGTGCTATGCATGTAAATATGAAAAAATTCAGGTGCGAGATATGTAAATACATGAGAATTGTGTGCTAGGGGTATGTAAATTTCCGTATTACTTTTAATAAACACTTGAATGTTTGCTGATCATACTTGCAGCTAGTTGCATCTTGTGGTTCACTTCTTGTAACCTTCTTACCGTACTCTGGGCACTTCTTATTGGTCTTCTAGGTACGCCGATAATTTAAACTCTGCTGTTTCTGCTTTCATGGCATCACGTCCTAACATGTCTAACTTCTGGTGTTTGTATACATTTGCAGCAATAATACTTCATGCTAGCTTTAGAACACCAAATTTGAAAGCTCGTTTGAACACCTTTCGTGAGGAGTTTCGTGCAGTGTGGCGCAATTACAGCGAGTTGTAACTGTTTCACTTCTGTAAGTTTCTAACCTCTGCTGTAACTTTTTTTCTTGCAGATTTTCTTGGTTGATTTATTGATTTTGTTTTTACTTTCTTGTTAGAAGTCCCACTTGCCATTCATACAATTATAAGTCTAGTTCTTCTTTCATAGTATTGAAAATTCTCTACTTAAACATATACTTCGAAATATTTTTATATTGGGGCATTTACATACATACCAACTCAATTCTATGTATTTATTTGTATGTCTAACATCTAAAATTTATCTTTTACATTTATACCATTCGATTACTATCACCATTTTAATATGTAAGAAGTGAAATATATTTTTTCATGCATTGGCAAGGCGATAATAAATGTGTTAGGTATATGTAAAAACTGAAGTTTAGGCGTTTGATGTGTAAAATACATAGGAATTGAGTGGCATGTATAGAAAATTTTCTTTTATCATTTAGTAGAGCTTATCCATGCCCACACGGTTGGTAATTAGTATTAAATTTTGAAGAATATAGCGAATTAGATGTTGAAGTTCAATATTTCAATGTGTTTGATCTCCAGATGATATTATTTCACCAGTTGATGTAATATCTGTTTTTCAAAAAACCATTTGATGAAAAAAGATCTTCACACAATATGATGATCCATTTATGGTTTTTATGCATCAGAAAATTATTATCGTCAGTTTTATTTTTCTGCAGGGTTTTCAGTTGAAAGGGGGGGTGTCGAATCTCGTGAAGGTACTTTGGTTGGTTTGTTGCTTCTGTGGAAATAAAACTTAATGAAGAATTAGGGTGCAGTTAGTGTCAGTTTTATTCTGCCCACTATATGCCATTCCAATATTCCCCGCTTGTTATAGCCAAATGCATCCTATGATTGTAATGTGATTTAAAGCATTTGCTTGAAATATGGAGATTGTTTAGGATTGATGGCTGATAATTTTCTGTACGATTTTATTGTTACTTCTTACAGTTGTTTTATAACCATCGCCAGAAGTCAGAAATTCAGATTTTTTATTGTTATTATTATTACTATTAGAAAATGAGGATTTAAGATTAGATAGAACTCGAGAATGTATTTAAGATTTTTAAGCACACTTAATAATTTTATTGATATAAAAATAAGGAATAACATTACTTTAAACTACGAGAATAATGTATTTTTGCATGCCACTATCAACCAATTGAGAATTTAAAAATAATGAAAAATATGGGTTGGAAAGTTACCTTTGGAGTTTTGATATTTCAGTGAGAATTTAATGAGTGTATGAAAGAGGGGTTTTTTATCTTTTTAAATAGCAATATTTTGTATATGTAATCAACCCTAAAAATAATTATAAATCACCATCTTGATTGTATTAAAAAGCAGATGTTATGTAAACACCACGTGAACTGAGTGCTAAATTGCTATCGACTGTATCGTAGCATTGTAAAAAAAAAAAAAAAGGAACATTCCAATCAAATTTTATAATTATTTTCATTAAATTAATTTTAAACTAAATATAACAGCAGAATAATTAATCAATCATATATTTTAAATCTCAAAGCAAATTTCACAAGTCAATTATTTATCATAATTAAATTTAATTCAGCATGTGTACCCTCTACATTTTTTTTCCCCTTTATTTAGCAGCACAGCTTTTTGGAAGGCAGGACACGCATGGTGCACTCAAGCTCACCACCCCCCCAAACCCCAATCGTTTGTAAGAGGAATTTTGGAAGACGCGCAGCACTTAACCGCATATAATTTAGAACTAAGTTAGGAAACGCTTTTATTGAGAGAATGCCTCCCAAACAACAAATCTTTCATCTCTTTAAGTGTGGGGGGGGGGGGGGGGGTCGACTACACGAATAATTTTTCTCCATTATTTCCCAATCAAAGCATCACCAATAAATGTAATTTCTCTCATAAAATTTAATCTAATGTTTCTTTGACGAAAAAGATAAAAAAAATAAGCTAAACAACATGCCGTAATTGGTGAAGAAAAAATGCACAAAACCCTATGCAGAGCCCATATGAATGAACCATCATCATCAGTGCAAACTAAACTGACCAGCAGCATTTTAAGTACCAAAACAGCGATCACCAGCATCTCCCAACCCCGGAACTATAAACCTGATAAATAATACACCAAAATTCGGTATAAATGGGACTTCAAGCTAATATAAAACAGGCTTATTAATAGCTAAAAAGTTAAAACCAAATCAGCGAGAGATAAATACCCATGCTCATTAACAACTGGGTCTATTATTCCTGTGTAAACATGAAGCCTGAAAAATTAAACCAGCACTCAGTTTCAGAAAACTGGATGGAATAAATATCAAAAGAGCATAAGAGGTTCGTACAACAGCTTACCCTGGAAACTTAGCGCTGAGCTTCTGAAGAGCAGGAGGGGAAGCAACAGCAGATATCTGCAGCAGTTGCTAACATTTTAGTGATGGAAACATGAAATGGATATAAAAATCGTTAAACGTTTGAATGAAACATACGATTTTTATTTGGTTGCTGTTTAGCCCACGCTGTGTAAGCAAGTCGATAGCTTTCACTATTGTGCCACCTGTGATGGAGTTTGGATCAGAGATAAGGGAGATAAGTAATGGGTAAAGCTCTTCCTCTCATAACAAATTTAAAATTTTTGAATTACATATCGTTAGTAAGGAAGTGTCCATTTTGGGTGGCTGCAGCTTTCCGTAAAGCTTTGGTGGAGAAAAAAATTTCTTGGAAAATTGCATTGAGAATCATAAATATTTATTTTTTCCAAAAGTGAAACAAAAATTTTCTTATAGTCACCACTAATCAACAACAAGCATTTTTAGAAAATAATAATAAAATAGTTTCCCAAGCAGAAATATGACGGCGGTTTAAAACTCAAAACAAATAGAAAGATGTCCAGATAAAAACCCAAGTTATGAGTGTTTTTAAAAAAATTATGCATTTTATGTTGTATTCCTTCCAACATATTTCTAACTGCTCAAAAAAATTGTATCAGCATGCAATAGCTAAAACAAATGTTACTTTTCTACATGTTAAAGAAAATATTTTCTTATTAAAGACTATGACTATGGGTAACAAATTATAGTATTAAGCCCAATACATTATTATAATTGCTATATTATTCTTCTTTCGATCTGTAAAATGAAAATCTTAAAACCCAAGGAATTGATGTGCTAGTATGATTTGTAGTTTGAACATAAAAAATGATTTATTTGGCTATCAAGATGCTAACGTGCAATGACCTATTTATTTACTACGGAAGTTCTGTTTATCATACAATGCATGTTTGATTATGTTCATTCTAATGGCCATCTGCCTCGACAACAAAGAGTTCACGAGAGATACAGCAGTAAAATATTCGTTAAGACAGTTATAAAGTGTAAGTTGAAATTCTCCAAATGGGTTAAAAATATGAGTTAAGATATATGGTTCCTTCATCAAAAAGATTGTCATAAAAATTTGGAAGAATTTAAAAATTGATAATACATGTACAGAAAGCCAGGAAATAGAGAGTGAATTTATAATAGGTTATCAAAAATGCTTTTCAAACGTGGCAGGAAATAAATACAATTGACACTTGTAGTGATTATGAAGCCAAAAGTCTTAAAAAGAAATAAAAAGTAAAGTAAAAGCTACAACTTTTAATGCCTTGTATTATAAGCTTATGTTCAAAATATAGAAAGTGTATAAAATAATAGTTAAGAGATCTAGGAGCTTTGATTTGCTAAACACATTAGAAATGAAGATAATAAGATTTCAAGTTAAAAGATATCAAGATAGAAATTCTAATTTTGAAAATTATCAAATAAGAACTATAAGCAATAAATGAGATAGATCATATATTAGACATAAAGTAAAGCATTGCTAGCTCGGGTCATTACCAATATTTGAAGAATTTTGAAAACTACTGTAGTGGTTTGATTTAAAAGAAAAATAGCAAATTATTGAAGACTACAAGGAGGTTGAATGATTGAAGAGGTAACTTGATATCAATATTTAAGAACAATAAAAACATAAGAAAAATTATGTCACATCAAAGAACACATTTGGTTGTATATAAAAAAAAATCCACATTGAAAGAAATTTTTGTGCTAGTAAAATAGATCTTCATATAGTTATTTTATTGATATTTGGAAAGCAAACGATTGTGTGATAACAAATTTAATTTATTTTAGAAATTTGATAAAAATGAAAAATATTGGTTGTGGTTTTATAGTGAATTTACTTGAAGAAGAATTGAAAAAATTGATGAAAGGGGGTGCTAGTTTTGTAAGTAACAATGTTTCGAGTGCTATGGATGTATATTGCCCAATGTCAGCTCCAAACTGTTAAATATATAATGCATTATTGGAGAGTATTAAAAGAATTAATGATGATCAAAGAGTTTTTAATAACAATAAATTTACATCAAAGATCAACACTATATGATGACAGAATATCACAAACTAAAGATAAGTATTATAAAGCTGCAATTATGTCGACTACATTCTATAGATCTGAGTGTGTAATAGTCACTAATAACTAAATTGACTATGACAAAAAAAGCTAATTTTGAGAATGAATGTACAACAACAAGAAAGTACATTAAAAAATTATTATATTAAAAGAACAACTGGAAAAGCACCTAATTAAGATGATATGATGAGAAATGAATTTATATAGTATGAACATATAAAAAAAAGCACCCATAAGATGGCAGATAAAGAGATTTAGTAATAATAGGTTTACACCTAATGCATTATCATCGTTGACCTTAGCCTAAATCTTGAACAAATATATCTACTTTTCAACATTTATTAAAAATAATTTCAACATAAAAGACTTATATCCTAAAACAAATTGAAAACAATATTCCAAATGACTAATATAATAGATGATATTTCCATATTCAAATGACTCCAAAAAAGGGGGAAAAACATGAGTCATGTAGTTGTGATGTTGAGCACGCATTTCAGAAACCAATTTTAGGGGTTTATGCACTCCGTGCCGGTGTCTAGCACAATACCGTGCCATGTCTGAGAGATATTTATATTTGGCATGCTAGACAATATGTATTCTTGTAATTTGAATGTCTATGCATGCCAACCTTTACCAAGCACAAAATAAATTACAATCAGATAAAAATTCTGTCCAACTTCTTATAACAAAAAAGCATATCTAATCATTTTAGTAATTAAAATCAGGTCAAAAGACACAATACAGGGATAACAAACGTGTATACAGAGGTTGCCAAAAAACCCTTCCAAGTATCGCAAGTCAATAAATCAAGATATATTATTGTAACGATCAGCCAATAAATAAAACTCATTTCCTACAGAAATGCACCACAGAACCAAATCAAACAATGGTAGACTAGACAAAAACGAAAACATTTGAAGATCCAAATGGAACTACTCCATGCAATGCATCAACTAAACATTTACTAGATATTGAACATTCTCTATTCTCATAAACCAAAACACCTTATTATTTTCCGCAATTAAACTGAATTTTTGCATTATTCTAGTTAACGGAATGAGAGAAAAGATGTGACATTCAGGGTCATAATTCATTCTATATAAGAATTTAACTTTTCTATTAAAATTTTTCCTGTAACAAGAACAACTTTCATTACCATTTTTAATTATTAGAAATTATATTAGATTCTATTGGGTAATCTTAGAAATTCATTAAGGGAATTATCATATCTAGATTAATACAGAACATGAAATATGGATGAATAAGTAAATAGAATACCAGTCGCAAGCATGGGATCCACAACAAGAACTCGAGAACCTTCAGGAAACTTTTCGGGCAAACTGCAATAGTCAAATGTGAAAATTAAATTCATTTTTTTTGTCAAAAAAAGCAAATAAGAACTAGTATGCTTTTATGAGTTGGAATCAACTATATTCAACAGGCTGACTTGGAATCAAAAACACCATGTCACTGATTTTGCAGAAAAGAAAACCATTTCTAGAAAGCGAATCAGTGCGTAGCAAAAATTAAATTCATACAATACTTATCCAATAAACAAGTACAATCAAGTAAATCACAACTTTTAACTCATTCTATATAGAATATACTTTCTACTCAAGTCCTTTACTGTCCCATGGATCATGAAAAATGTTTCCAAAAGTTCTGGTCAGCAAGTTCGCTTAATTTTACAAAAAAAACAATCTTCGAAGTTTAAACTCGTCAGAGAATAACTTGACGTTTTTCAATTTTCTAGCATTAAAAAATATTAACTAAATACTATCATCTTAAGAGTTTCATTAAACTTCTAAGATGAGATTTGTGTGAGCTAGAATCAAACTCCAAATGAAGATCTTTAAATGAACAAACATTTTCGAAGTTCCCCAAAGACAACATAAAAAAAATTGCTTTGAGGAGGTATACTAATTTTAACAGAAGAACCTGGGGATACTTGAGATAACACCGGTGGTTAAAAGGGCTAAAAATATAGGCATAATCAATACGTGTCATGACAAATGTGAAAGTTGACAAAAAAAGTTAAGAAGAAATTTAATAAATAAAATGCAATGAAGCACATGATTAACCAAAATCTTTTAAGGAAAATGTCAGTCATTTCCAAAATGAAAACGGAGATAACATGAATATGTGAGAACCAAAATGGTACTTCCAAGAGTAGAGGGATAAAAAAGATGTAGAAGTCAAAGAAAGCTTAAGCTCATAAAATTATGGCGATATCATTGCAAACCTAAAAAAAAATATTAATAAAATACAAATCTAAAAATATATTTCCTGCTGTATATATTAAATAATATGAGGTCACATGACCTCTCGTTTACCTTATGCCATATTGACAGATATAGTGACTAAAAATCAAAACAAGCCGGGATGTCATGATAAATTTTATATCACAAATTAGAGCTATATAGATCGATCCATTGAAGGGCCAATTTTTATAGCGCATTCCATTCTGCTATCCATCCATATGGCAAGTTTGGCAAACCCATTTGAGCCCTATAGATAAACGCGCCCGGCTGTTCTAAAATATGATCACATCGCATATGATCATTTCATTATCTTATGTGTGATCGCCATAGCATGTGAACAACTCAAAGCTAGCCAGAAGTTTTGAAAACCCATTAAAATCCTATATAAATATTCGTGTGAGAACTATGATTACACCTAGGGCTGTAAACGAGCCGAGCTTGAGCGAGCTCAGGCTTGGCTCGTGTTCGGCTCGTTCGAAATTAGCTCGGCTAGTGTTCGGCTCGTGTTCGAAATGGCTCGTGAAAGGTGTGTTCGTGTTCGGCTCGTGTTCGAAATGGCTTGTTCGTGTTCGGCTCGTGTTCGGCTCGAAATTGGACCGTTAAAATTAATTGGAAAAATATATGTCAGCGCGGATTAGAACGCAGATAGAATGAATGGAAAGCGAAGCATGTAACCGCGCTACTGCTACAAGCGAGTTATGATTTAAACTTAAATATAAATATATATAATATATTAATATATAATAATATATATAATAAATTATTATATAAATAATTATATGATTATTTTTTTTTATTTCGAGCCACGAGCCGAACACGAGCGAACAAACAGATTGTTTGTGTTCGGCTCGTTAACATTTCGAGCTTAAAAATTTGTTCGTGTTCGGCTCGTTAGGGCTAACGAACGAGGCGAACACGAGCTACTTGCATGGCCGAACACGAGCTGTTCGCGAACAACGAGCCAAATTGCCAGCCCTAATTACACCACACTTGGAAAATTTCACTGCCCTATGCTTGGTCAACATATATTACTGAAAATATCAAACAGATAGCGATAGATAAGCTAAGGAGTTAAAAACTATAGGATCTAGAATGATCAATAGATATTCATTTATGTATCAGATTGTACTTTCATGATTTCCATATCCCTAAATCCATGAAATTTCTCATATCTTGTAGCATGCCCAAAATGCACGTCATAGATTGAGTAAAACAAATAAAAAACAAAAATTTTCAAGGAAGGCACATGTGAGAAATCTAAATCTCTTAAAAAAAATACATGAACGAGAGAATTCTCATTCTCATTTACAACTTTTCCACAAAAAAAAAAAAAAAAAATCATGATAAAATTAGCAAGAAAATAGGCTTAATGAGATAACTTGATTGGAGCCAAAACCCAGCTTCCCGGACTTAGTGTATTTGTATTTTAATAATTCACGCCTAAAATCCACATCCAACACTGTTCTTCAGCTCTGCTAAAACAAAATTTCAAAGTGATCTAGCGCTTGAGGCACACCATTGCTGAGTAGTGCTTGTAAACACCAGCCTAGAATTGTATACAATAGTCCAATTTGTCCTAGGTGTAATCAGTGGCTCTAATACTAGTAATTGGTTGAAGATGGGTTATGGAATACTGTGGTTGTGCATAAATATAATAGGGGCGAGAAACTCATTAGACTAGGAATCTTAAAGGAATGAGGAGGGCCAAAAACTTAGTATGAAAAAGACAAGCTTGTTAATTAACAATCCAAATGGAATTAAAACATTTAAACTTAATCCTGAAGCATAGATAAAGAAAAAGAATCCAAACATAATAATAAAAAATGTCAATAACATACAATCTACACCTCAGAATAAAACGATTACTTCCAATCAAACATTCGCATTTTTAATGGTAGCAGCTTCTACACAGTAAATTTGAAAATATCTTTAATAACGAACCACAAGAAATGTGACAAAGTTAAACCTAAGTTAAATGCATTTCCTTTTCAATGAATATTAGATGAATAAATGAAAAAATAGAAACAACGCTCTTACTTGTTCAAATATATAGTAGGCTGGAGTGTCTTCTCATCCCTGCGCATGCCTTTTCAAAAGAAGGAACCTTTATCATTGTTTTCATTGGCAATACAATCAAGTAGGATAAACATTTATAAAAATCATAAAAGTCAGTTGAGATCAACAAACCACTCTTGTAAACATAACTATATACTTACGGTCTATATAAATATATAGAGAGCTGCTATACATATATCGGCTCCGCAAGCAAAGTTGCAGGTGGCAATTTATGGTTTGAACATTTAAGAATAATAAAAAAATTAGGTTGAGAAAACCAAAGTCAATTTTTTATTCTACATAAGCTTAATATTTTACAGGTCAAATCATTCTTGAAAATGCTAACGTTTTTGAATGAAGAACTATATTTTAAAATAACTAAGTTTACATCTGGGCACGTTTCATAGATATTCCCAATTTCTACAAAGGAATAAAAATAAATAAAAATAGAGAAAGAATGAGACAGCCTCCCCTCACCCAGATGGTAAGTTTTTGTTGCGGGAAGGACTGATGAAGCATGCTCTGCAAGAGCAAGACCAGCTCTCAAAATGGGAATAATCTGCCAGATTAAAGAAATCATGTATAAGCGCATGGCCAGTAAGAAAATGAAACATAAAACCTCCTACAAGTGTCCAAATTAATTCATCTAATATAGCTTTACATGTGTTAAAAACTATAGTACTCAACCACATATTACAATGGAACACACTGCTATGATGGTATTTAAAGAAAACTTCAAAACAGAAAGTTGAATAAAAGACAAACCATAACAGGTTCCCTCGGATCAATAAATTCAACGGTAGCCATACCCAACGGTGATTGAATCTCTCCAGAGATTGTAGGCTGCCAAGAATTGTAATGTAATAGTTAGACCCATAAACTCAAAATTTAAATGAACAGATTATAATCCTGAATGAAAGCAAAATTAAGATTTCAAACTCATCTTATGTAAAATCCAATTTCTGTAACATCAACTACTTGAATGAATTATACCTCCTCGAGAATAACTACTAAATGAGAGGAGAAGCACAAAACAGAGCTGCGTCTACAAATTTATTTTCCACGAGGATCACCAAATGGCAAAAAGTACAGACACAAATGGTATAAATGGTCACTTTTTGATAGTGATCCACCAATATAGGCATTAAGAGATATACCGTCCACCTGTAATGCATTCTCTAGAGATTTCTATATGAGATAATATCATGGTAGTTCAACATTTAACGATAAAGAATGACCATGTGCCAAATAATCTATCAACATCAAATACTGCACTATTATAGTTTTTCTAATGTTGACTGGAGCAAGAGTTTAAACCATATGGAACAAGATTTATCCAGAAAGAAACATTGATAATTTCATGACTTAGATCAACCATAAAAGCCAAGTCAAAAGAGGCAAATGAAATTCAAATTCATATGATAATGAAAGCTCAAGATTTGACAACTTCATGTACATTGAAAACTTAGCAATCAATATGTTAATCCTTGAATCCATACAACATGTTACGTTTCAACGAAATAGTATAAATAGGGATAGGCATGTAAAAAAAATGATGAGTGACCCTATTTCTGATCAAAGCCCAGGGATTTTCTTTATTATTATTTATATTTATATTTATTTATTTATTATTATTTTTTTTTTGTTGACTCGGTTCGAATAGAGTCATCCTTTTGGAGAAAGGCTGAAACTAGCAATTTAGCATCAACATAGCATAAGCGAAATTAATTAGTATTCCTTTTGTAAATCCCTATTCTCCATTCATTACCACTGCTAAACCTATTTTCTGCATTTTTTTTGCACAACTATTTATCGTCCTTCATAATACTTCAACATTAATTTCATATGCACGACTAACTGGTTCATCCTCTCAGCATCTATCTAAATGCTCGAACAACCAAAGGGGAGTTTCTCATAGAGAATGCAATCCATGTATATTGATTCTTACCTTTTTGTCCCCTAGTTCATTTCCAGTGTAAAAATATGGCTATAATGACAGCTCCTATATGAATGGGATGTATTTTCTAGTATTCTGAAGTATTCTATTATGGTTTGTCTATTATTGCACGATTTTGATTCAACTTATTCAGTTCTATATCAGCACATAGGGAGTTTATAATCATTACACTTCCCACAAATATCCCTGTTTCTATAAATTAGTTTGTTCCAACTGTCGCACCATTCCAGTCCTCACTGCTAGTCATCTTCAATAGCTACCCTGTTTTAACTGTTCTGACTGTCTTATTGTTGCCACTAAAAGTATAGATGATTCAGGTCAAGCACGAGCCACCCTCGACTCAAGCTGGCTTGTGAGCCAACTATATTATTATGAAAGAGAGAAATTAATATTTATTCTAGCTAGTTTTATGATAAAATGATAAATAGAATGAGCAATTATGAGATAAATAATAAAAATCACTTAATTTTAAATATCGGATATCATTTTTGAGGCTTTTTTAGTAATTTAAAGATAAAACATTGAATTTTAATATATCTTGAGTGTATTTTATATTAATATTTCTTAAACAACCCGGATCACGAGCTAGCGAGTCGAGAGCTGGCTTGAGATTGGCTTGTTGGTTCATTGAGCTAAGCTCACGAGCCAATTATCTAAATAGAACCTCTAGGCATGTGGAAACAAGTTAAAAATTAAGTATCAAAATAAAACTTCAATTTTCCTATATTATTGTTTATATGTTTGTTGAATGTATTTTCTTCAACTCTGCCACAGGCATGCATGACTACTATCAAGGGCAAGCTTCTTGAAACTGCATGAAGCTTAATCCAACCTTCGAATGATTATATAATATTGTTATTGTAGTCGAATTGCAGAGGCTTATCTCTCCAACCTAAGAGCCCCGTGTTCGAGTCATGTCGGATAAGGCTCACCAGTACCAAAAAACATTGTTATTCTTTTAACTCGTTTAATCGTTATTTTCTATGCGTAAGTGCACCTTGATCAAATGTGAAATTTTTCTTTTTTTTTTAAGCATTAACCTAATTATTAGTGGCAATTTTAAATTTGTGCACTTTATATTAACATTGGATTTAGGTAATGGTCTCATTATGAATTGCTATATATTTTTAACATTCAAATTAACTAACTTTTTTTGCTAAAATTAATAATTGGTAACACCCAAGTATTGTGATCTTCTTGTGTTGTCATGGTACATCTCACCTTGAATTGCAGTAGTAATCAAAGACCTTAACTATCCAACATCTTCTTATCTTAAAAAAGTTTTACTTTCATTCTCCCTCTAATATAACCATTTAGAGTTATTTGGTTCAATAAACAATAAATACATGACTTTACATTTGTGCGTTTGGATTGAAGAAAAATAAAATCAGTGTAAAATAAGGTCGTCAACCGCAATGACAGCCAATGAAGCATCAGTAGGCAGCCACTGGCGGGGGCATGCAACAATAAACAGTGGCAGGCGACGAGCAGCCAAAGGCGAGCTTGTCGGTGGTAGTGTGCGGTGGACAACGACGGCGTGCTTGTAGTGGTGAATAATTGTGGTCGGTAATCAAGACATGCAAGCAATAGCTGCAGCCAGCGACATGCGACAGAAGGCAATTAGTAGGCACTGGCCTGACTTTGTAGCGCAGTATGAATTTGACCAAATGTGAAAAATTTTAAATACATTGAAAATGAAATAAAAATTGCATTTGAAATACATTAGTATCTTATAATGTATTTGATGCGGGAGCTTATCGTTGATGTGATACTGTAGCCGCTACAGTATAGGAGACGCGTCGCTGTGGCTGCTACAATAACCGCAGGTCTCTTCTTCCTATTTGATCCCCTACCTTATCTACTTGCATACTAACCCCATCTTATTTATTTAGATTCTTTGTTAAGGTTACAGTTTTTGATGAGTGATGACTTTGAGTCGTTCTTCTCCTTTCGGGGCTGTATCCGATGGCGATAAGGTGCTCCAACTGTAACTCGTCTGAGATGACGACAGTCTCCAAGGGTCCAGCTGGTGCTCCGGTTGTAGCTCGACCCCGACGAGATATATATCATTCCACAGCACCCCTCCGTACCAGCTTATAATAAATGCAAACTATATTCTCCATTGCCGCACCAGCCTTCCAGCCGCCTACATGTTATCCATGCCTTCCGTTGACTAACCCAATCATCATCCATGCTGATGTTTGCTGCCTCCAGCAGCTATCTTGTTGCCGCCATCCCATCCCACACCCTCCAGGTTGCTGTCCATTCTGCTGGGTGATGTCATCTTTCCAGTTGTTGTCCACACTTTCGAGGCTGTCCTGACCCCCAGCGACTTCTTCCAGGTCATTGTCCACAATCTCCAACACATCCTAGTAGATGTCCCTTCTACCTTCCGACTAGCCGTCGGCCATCACCAGCTCCCCCCCAGCAGGCTGCCCTATTGTCGCCAACATCCCACTTGCCGTCGTAGCACTAATTGGAGTCTATATGTTATTTCTTTATGATTGTGTTGCTATTTTTGGTGACATTTATTTCTATGAGGAGATTTTAGCTGTAATCGTTGGAATTCAACAATATTATTATTATTTTCGTTGTGTTTGGGCTTTTCTCTAGTATTACTATTTCGTTTTGACAACATTCTAAGGCTTTTTAGAATATGTGAAGAACACAAGAAAGGGATATGTATGTTATAAGATGGGTAAGGAAAACACAAGGAAAAATGTCGAATGGAAAAACACAGGATTATGCTGCCAGCGTGCGCAATGACAGAAGAACGAATCAGAAGCAAAAAATAACAATATTGTGGTGCCAAACAACAGGTCGCATCAAGTTTGACAATTGTTCATATGAAAATAGCAGTTGACCGGTAACGACAATGTATGGGCGGTTAGGGGGATCCACCATCTGTTCCTGAGCAAGTACAGATACACCACTTACAAAAGGAAAATGATACAACACTCCATAGAGCATAAAACAGATAATAAAAAGTCCAAACAAAATAAAAATAACAAAAATTCTCAAAAAAAAAACACACATAAATAGTCACATGTATAGAAACAAAACTAATAAGAAAGAAAAAAAGAAAATAATGCTAGAAAAAGAAAAAAATTATGTTGAATTTGATAATAGGGCATAAAATCCAGTAAATAGAATTTTGCGAGCGAAACTCGTGTCGAGCTTGGCTCGCAATCACAGGAATCACAGAAACTCGTGATACTATAGGATTCTATGGGTTTTCACAGAACTTCAACTCCCACATCATTCTCCCAGTTAGAATAGATTTTTTCTCTAAAAACTTCTGGAATCAATCTATCACTGTCATAATAAACTCATTGATTGCCCTGCCTAAGATAGTCTCACTATTAAATCTATGCTCGGGTTCATTTCAGATAACTCTAAAAAGCATGTTTTTCCAAAGGCTATCTTGATAAAATAAATAAGCATCATTCTTTGGCACAATTAGAACTAAAGCTGCATCTGGGCTACTACTCTAACAAACAAAGCCTTTAACCATCACGTGTAACATATTTTTTGCAATTTCTCATACTCGGATTGTTGCATCGCAAAGGCAAGTTGACTTAGCAGAAAAAATCCCGACCTAGGATCTATGACATGTTGAATCTCTCTCTATGAAAGCCCCTCGGAAGGTAAATTATCAGTCAGAATATCTGATAACTCTCTCAAAAGAAGTTCCCCATTTCCAGTATCGACTTCTTGGACTCACTACCTTCTACGACAACTAATGCTAATCCAAATTAGAGTCTCTCTCATAGGCTTAACTTGAATCACTAGCATATTTTCTTCTATGTAATGGTAATCCTCTTTGATGTCTTCATTCTCTCCTATGTCACTGTCAATTTTCTTTAGCTGCTCTCAACTTAGGCCACTCTATATGGGTTTTCATCTAATTGGTCTCCTTGGATGCTCAATTGGGTGCAATCTTGCTTCCTGATCCAACGGCCAAACCCTGTTTTGAGAGTGATGTGGACCTAATACTATAATTTTGTCTCTTCGCCTTTAGGGCTGCGGTATGAACATCTTGTAATATCCAATAGGGTTGTAATTGGACCGCATTGCCAATAGATGAACCCAATTCTCTCAAATATCAAGCTAAGGTATTCTACATAGGCTCCACTAGCTCCCACTTCAACATAGGCTCCTCAAACTCAGCGGTGTACTGTACTGAGAGATCTTGCTGCTGTACATAGCAAAATCTCACGAACATGTCATGTTTGTAATGTGTTAATAGATACATCCATTGTATCTACCTTTCCAACTTGGACCAGATTGCAAGTTCACTATTTCCCTCTGCTGGCGTAGGCATCTTAAATTTGTCCACCATATAGATGTACTTTTCTTTTACATAATGGCACCTAAATCTATCATCTTATCAAATGGGATGTCCTTGTATTCAAAGACATGTTCATTTATCTAGATCTACTTGACGAATTCATTCGGATCCATGTAACTATTAAAAGTTAATATAACCTCAAAATTCTGACTTCTCTGATATTCCATTGTATTAGTTCTACATCATTGGAAACTTCTCAATGAAAGGGATTCACTTCTTCCACTCAATTTGGCGACTTATTGTTGTGGCTATAGGTGATCTCACATGATTATCTCATCTCAAAGAAGACAAGCTTTTGTTGCATTTGGAAGATTTCTCACTGTATATCCCATAATAAAATCATGGACATCTCTTTGCAGAATTCTCCTAAGAGGCATTATGTCATTTTTTCTCAAACAAGGTATTGACGAGTATCGAATTAAGGTTTCAAAAATATATAGAATTGCAAAAAGTTGCTCTTGGAGCTTAGGTTTTGGTGATAGACGTCGGGATGAAATTTTTGTGAAAGTAGGAATGTTGAATTCTTAAAATTTAAGAATTCAACAAGGAATTACAGGAGGAATGGTTTGGATATGATAGGGATATTTTTTGTGGACTTTGGATTTAAGGCAAGAAAGACAAATCCCTAAAAATTTAAAAACTTTCATGCTCTGATTCTAAATGATGTTATTCTAGGGCTCGTAAAAGTTGTGAAAGATCACAAGTAAGAGTTAGGTATGTAGTAGGATGGGTAAGAAAAGTAGGAGGAAAGATGTCGAATGAAATCCGAGGTGAAAGGCGGCGGAAGCAGAAAGCAATGGTCTTCTACTATCAAAGAACATGTCGCAACAAGTTTAGCGACTATTCAGTTGAAATAGTAATTGCCCAATGAATTGATGAGGTATGGATGGGGAAGGGGATCCATCAACTATTCCTGAGCAAAATAGTGATGCATCACATTCAAAAGGAAGAGGAAAAACACAATAAAAAAATCCAAAGTTCCTCCAAAAAAAAAAAAAAACATAAATAGTCTCCCCGACAGCAATAAACCTAATTAAAAAGAAAAAATAGGAAATAAGACTAGAAAAGGATAAGAATTATGTTGAATTTGATCACAAAGCATAAAATCCAGTTAACATGAATTTCACACGTGGGACTCAGTGCCCAGCCTGTTATGCAATTGCGAGAATCGCATAACCTCACAATACTGTTGGATTTTGTGGGTTTCTTTGGAACTTTAGCTCCTGCATCACTTCTTCCTAAAAGAAAACAATCAAATATTCAAAAAACCCTACATTTGTGATTCAATACCCCCATTTTACTTGAAACAAAACAACCTCTTAGATATTTTAATTTCGACACTCAGCAAGGCTACTTTTTACTTCTTTCTTGTCCAACACGTATCAATATAATATAGCTAATCTAACAAAAAAAAATTATAAAATCTTCTTTTAATTCTTCATAATTTTTCCCTTTAAAGTGTGTGTTAGAGCATGAAAATATCAACTTGAAGGTTCTTTGAAATTTGAAGAGAGATCATGTTTGTTTAGATGCTCTTTAGAATATTGTACTCATGTTTCTATTATAAATAGAGATGCCCGCAACAAAAAGACCTTTCACCTTCCAACACGGACCCTAGCAAACCGCCTTTCTTCTTCAACTAGCATCACCATGCCGGCCCTTTCTTTGTCCCTTAGCCTCACATGTAGTCAGGATTCTTGATACAGTTGTCTCTCTACTCACTGTGGTCATGCTACTTGCCCATGCATGTTGCAAATGCATCATGCCTACATCGCATTGCTAGAACATGTTGCATCTCTAAGGAATCCTCAAGTGGATAGAACTTCCCACATCTGCACAATATTACTCGACTATTTCTTACATCAATCATCCCACAACGTTTATAATCTAATCTAACTCTCAAACTTTCCATCTCCCACACTCTCTCATGATGTTATAGTCTTTCAACCTCATCTCAATGAATTAGAACCCTCCACCACCATTAACACTACAATCAAATTCAATGGTATAAATTATTTCTTGTAGACAATGGTCATTTGCTTCTTTGTCAGTTCTCATAACAACCTCCATCATCTTGACGCTTCTCCATATCGTCAATGACAACGGAAGTTTGCAAAGTAGCACGCTTAAGATGACAATATTTTTACCGAGATGGTCATATATGGTCATATTTTTACCGAGATGGTCATATATGTTCGTAGCAAATGACTGACAATATATGTTCGTGTATAAGAACCCTCCACCATTAAGCCCAAAGTAGCACGTGTGTCTCGATACCTATATAATCTCCATTGTCCTTTTTGAAGACTCTACAAAGAAGATATATGACTTTCTTCTCCCTCTCTATTTTTAGAAAAGCAAAACAACCGATAACCACCCTCTCTAATATGAGATATGCTCTTCAACAAAACAATAAGTAGATGCATGAATATCATGGCACATTGATACATGAACATTAGAGAATATTGAAAAGAAAATAAGATAAGTTACTTCAATATCATCCCTTCATTATTGATCTAATTGTGACATCAGTGGAATGAACAAATTCTTGCCACCAAATGTACCTTTGTCTTACATTCTTCATTATAGAATGTGCAAGCTCTAGTACCGTCCTGAACATTACAATGACTCGCTTTCGATTTTTTGCACCACTAAGCTCAACTAAACAACCTGACTCATGGCCAATTTGCCTTGGTTGCTAGCACTAAGGTTGGTTGTTAGAGTTATAGATGTGTTATCTAGACAAATGACAGTCTTTAGTCATTGCCTAAGCCATGGAAGTAATTTCTTTTCTCCCTGCCTTCATTTCAATTGAACCAACCATCTTCATGAATATGTTGGAAAGAGTTTGGTTATCCCTATATTAATAATTTATCTAACCCATTTTAGGCGCTCTGGTGCTTTCTCCAACAAATCTATTACTATTTATCATAAGCTTAAGAACATCTGCGCAACAAACATACATGTCATCTTTTCTTTAGAATTTACTGTAGATGGCTTTATATATTTTGGGTTTTAAATTCAAGCTTTTCTTTCCATATGATAGGTAATTACCAACAGTTTTTCTCTTTTCACGATCATTAATGATGATAATCTTGGGTTTTTAATAAGGTACGCTTCTTACAATGTTTGTAACACTATCACAGATAATGCTTGCCAAAATCTAAGTTCAATGAAAATGATTAGTAGAGGTGTTGAAGCTAGAAAATCCACTAATTGGCAACAAATATCCTGCCGCTCTATCTTCTATTGTTATTCCACTTCATTTTATTGTTGCCATAATGTTTTCTGCAAAATATCAGATGAATAAAGACAATTATTTAAGATGTTTAAGTTGGTAAAACCAACTATATGGCAAAAGCATTGTTGATTGGGTCATCCTCCTTCCATCAGACTTTGGGATTTGTCTCTTTGTGTCTCACTAAGTTTGATTGTCCTGCCAACAAGTTGGATAAATGCTTTCACGTAGTTTTCCTTTCATCTACCAATGATCATCGTAAGTGTCCTACTGAGTTAGTCCGCTTGGATATTTAGTGTTCTAGTCCTATCCTGACGTAGGATTTCATCATTTAACCACTTTCATTGAATGTTGCTCAAGAACAATTTTAGTTTATCAATCAGAAGTTTCCAATATCTTTCAGAATTTTTATAATGAAATAATAGTTCATTTTTCACATGAATCAAAATTTTACACATTGAAAGCTTGCTATTTTGCCGATTGTGTCTACTCTGCTTAGGGTTGTAAGTAAATCAATACATTCGATGATCAGCTCAAACACGGGCACACACATTGATTATGCTAATCACAATACAAGATAAGAAATGTTAAATTCCTTAGCACGGATTTTGTTTAAACTTCTAACGAGGAAGATGCAATTAACGTATTATTATTCTTTTCATTACTGAGTCACTATTTGGAAGAGTAAAAAAGCATGGAAGGCCAGCACTAAACAATTCCATATTATGAAATTAAAACGAGCCTTAAAACACAGTGTTCTAATTTGGCGTTGTAAATCTTTAAGAGAATGGCACAAGAACATAACATTATTTAAAAAAATTTACCTATAATTTGCCGCAATAGAAATTTATAAAAAGCAAGAACACCTCATGGACATGCAAAAATCATATAAGACCTTATTCCAAATCCAAATGAAATAACGATAGGTAAAAACAAGGTATGTCATCATGAAATATTAACAGAAAGGTCCCATTTACTAAGGTAAAATAAAAAATGTTAAAGACAAATTTATCTTTTACTGGAAGTGAAATATTCACTGCAAAAACATAACTTACAAGCCAATCTCTTGAAGCCTCATAAATAAGTAATCTTCCAAGTTCTGCCATTGCACTCTCTAGCAAAAAGGGGCCAGGAGTAATTAAGTTATCCACCGAGATAGTAGACATAGCTACAAATAAAGCAGTAAATTGATTCTGTAATTTGACAACTCATACAAAATGCAATGGCTGGCAAATTTATATACGATCACAGAGAAAAATTTCACCTCCTGACTTCAATCAAACCATTGATCATGAGCTAGCTTCTACATATTTAAAGCAATAAGTTATAGTAGTTTTGAGAATACTGTATCAACACCAATGATAACATTAAAAACTCCATCAAACAAAACATCAAATAGATGAAGTGTTGAGAAATTTAGGGCAAAGAAAAGCAAGAATCAACACAAATCCAGAAGAAAATACAGAGATTTAACGAGGTTCGGCAATGTGCCTACGTCCACGGGAGCAGAGTGGCAATTTCACTATTCCAGAAGAAAAGTTTGGTACATATGTTGATCTCACTTTCGGCGAGGCCTAGTTCTTCCTTAGGATTTAGGATTCTAGCCTTAAGGTCTTCCTTTGGCTATCCTAAAACCTTAGTACGGGACCCGCCTCGTTTTAGAATTTTTGAAGTCACTTCGTTACTCTTTTTAGAGTTTCGCATGTAATTTTGTACCTCTAACACATAGAATGTTGGAATTGATGTGAGGAACTCAAAGGGAGTCCCCATAGAACCTTTCGGCTATAGGGTTGCCTCGCACACATTTTTGCACCACTAAGAGCACAAATTCCTCGATTTGTGGCATCGACGTCCTTTATTTCTCTGCAACGGATCGAAGCTAGAGTCAATTCTCCAGGATGATCGATAGCGAGCCAGAATTTCAAAAGGATCAATTTTGACGCACTATCGGCCCGACCGTCGACGAAGTTGCCCGAACAACTCCGAATAACGAAATTGACTGCGTCAACGGTCCAAAATGTCGAATTTACTTAGGAAAGACATGCACTTTGTTAGGGTTCCGCGCACGAATAAATCGCCCCGGATTCGACGCATTTAAGTGAAATAAATTAATAAAATAATTTTATTTATTTATTTTATTAAAACCCTTAAACCCCTAACTCACACAATCGCCTCCCTCGCCTTTTCTTCCCCTCCTCCCGCGGGATCTAGCACCTGCTGGGCCTAGCTGGGTTCGAACGAGCTCCTCGCCCCGTCCCGTCTCGTCCCATACGTACAGTAGCCCGTCTCCCTTGCGCGAAGGTGAATAAAATTGGGGGACGCTCTGCTCGAGCTCCTCCTTCTCAATACTGTGGGCTTTTCTCTTCGAGCATTAGGTGTCTGTCGCAACTGTTCCTTGGCACGAATGGGGAAGTTTTCTTTCCTTTCCAATACTTTCTTCTCCCTCATCTCGAGCCTTCTCCCTGCGGGCGGCCTGCTGCGACGGTTGACCCGTCCTTGGTTTGGTGGAACTTGGGTGAGTTCCTGGTTGAGCTTGGGTGACCTTGGGTGAGTGCAGCTGGGCTCTCCTCTTCTTTTCTTACTGTATAACCCCCATTTTGGGGAGTTCTTAAGGTTGGACTTTTTTTTAGCTGCCTGGAGATAGAGAATTAGGGTTTTTCTTCTTTCTCCTCTTCTCTCCTATTCTCCACTTAATCTCCTGTGTGTGTGAGTGGGAAGTGTGAAGGCTACGTTTCTTCTTCCTGAGCTCACTAAGCCTCTTGATGCTCGGTTTTGGGCTGTTTTCTTGCGGTTTCCCTGCTGATTACTCGGGTTTGAGCTATTTTCTTGCGGCCTCCATGCTGGTTACTTGGTTTTGGTGTTTGGTTGCTTATCTCCTCACTAAGATATGAGCTTGTTTAGCTCCATGACTTGGCATGCTCTGTTTTGAGAAGTTTTTTGTGGGAGAGTTTGGCCTAGATACCTCTTTCTCTACTCTATTTCTCTATTCTTAGTGTATTCCGTGGAAGATGGCATTGAGTACCTATGGCTTCAGTGATGGGCCTTGATGTGTAGGATTTATAAATGGTATGTTCTACCTCTTTCTTTTACGTTTCTCTATATCTATGATATTTACTCGGGAATTTCATGCATGTTTCAAGCTTTATAGTTGCGCTCAATGCCTGTAGTGTGTTAACATGAAAGAGGAGTGGGAAAAAGAAAACAAATATAGGGAAAGAACAAAGAGAGATGTGAGAAAAAAAAAATGAGACGAGAGGTGAGAAAGAAAGAGGAAAAGAGAAAAGAAAGAATGAAAGTAGAGAGAAAAGAAAAAAAAAAAAAGAAGAGAGGAAAAAGGGGAGGAGGATCCTTTCGGCTAGCGTTAATATCGGGGAGATCTTTAGGGCTAATTGTGTTTCTCTCTTTCTTAACTAGCTTCTAAACTTGAATGCACGTGTCTTTAACGTTCGAAGTTTGTATTGACACCATGGCACGTGAAAGAAAGGGGAAAATGTGATTGTTGGAAGGGTTGAAACCTCCTATGCATGCTCTATAAATGTTGGTGCTCCTATTTTACTGATGTCATTTGTATTCTTAGAAGTTTGAGACATGTTTAGGAGTTCTTTATGCTTGAAAAGTATATATTGTGATCCATGCTTATTTCACTTCGTTGGTACACCATAGCATATGTGGAGGGTTTATACTTGTTGAAAGCATCTATATAAAAATGGGAAAGAATTGGGAGAGTTTCACATGCTCTTCAGACCCCTTGTGCTTCAATTGAGCTGTGGTTTTGGCCATGCATGGCTCGCTTTTGGCCTATTGAAGGCTCTGTTGTGGCTTTGGGGCGACCCTGTTTCCAGCTCATGCATGGCTCGATTTTGACTTTGACATGACATTCTTTTTTTTGGTTTGTTGAGTGGCTCGGTCTCAACTTTGTCGGGCATGTTTCGAACATTTTCATTAAGCTTGGTCTTACATTAAGCCTGACTGTGTTTTGCAGCCTATTGGAGGCTCGGTTTGGAGCTTTGTGTGGCTTGGGTTTGGCTTTGATATGATATCGTCGTTGGCATAGCTGGGCTTGATTTTATGTTTTGTTGTGGCTTGTTTTCAGCTCTTTATGGGGCTTGATTTTGGCCATGGGGTGGTTCGGGTTTATGACTTGTATGGCAGCAACTTTGGGCATTTGTTTTGGCCTTGTCTGTGATATTTTTGGTTCAGTTTTGGCATTAGGATGGCTTAGCTTTGGATTGTGGGATTTGGTAATTCTCAGTCGCGCCCTTTGGAGCTTTCTGGCACTGTTTGATATATATCACTTTTTGGAGTTTCTTACTGTCTGTGATATTTTTGGAGCTTTGCGACCACTTGAGTAGTATTTTTTCTTTTGGGGCAGCCTGAAGAGCCTTAGTTTGTCACTAAAAGTGCTGCTTTTAGGAGGTTCAGTGTGTCTTTCTGGGAGGATAGGGAGTCCTTGGGTCCTGTGCTTTGTGAGGGCTGTTAGGGTCTTACCTTTGATAGGCTCCAGCTGACTTTGTCAGGGTTCGAGCCGTCGAGGTTTCGGGATCGTTTGTTTCCTATGGTTTTGAGAAACGATTCATTTTCTTTTTGTCGTTCTTTTAGGTGGCTCGTTTCCTCTTTTCTTGCTTCTTGGCCGAGTTTTTTGCACTTAGATACGAGGCATGAGTGTGAATGTATAGTCTTGCTATATGTGGGCCATCAAACAAGACTGTAAGTAGCATGGTTCGGGGTTCGGACATAGGTGATTAAAGAACCACCTAAGCATGTGTGAGAGGTCATAGCACGATCCTGACTCAGTGAAATTACGAGGATGATAGATCAGCAGTACCACATCTCTAACATTTAGTAAAAAGGTACCCTTCGCCTCTACAGGTAGTTGAAAGTTCTCGCCTGCTAATATGACTGATTCATTCACTTTTAAAATATCAAAATTTCATTTAAATAAATGATAAAACAAAATCCCTTTTCAAAGAAAAATGAAAATGAAATGAAGTATTTCTTAAACATGTTATAAAACGAAAATTCACTGGCCAGTCTGTATGAATCCGGATTAGAGTTTTCTCCTCCGTAGCTAGTTAGACCGCTGAACTTTTTACTTAAGGCTGGATCACACAGTGACGAGCGATTCGTTAGGGTCTTAAAGTCTTGATTTGACAACAGGATCATGATTCTGAGTTATCCCCACCATCATGCTTACGGTCCTTTCGGGCTTTTAGCCCGTACTTCGTGGCTTTCCTTAAATTCCCACGACCTGCTTTTGATTTTCTTTCTTTTCGGGTTTTCTACGGCTTATTTTGATTCCTTTCGAGCTTTTCACAGACTTCTCTCCAAATTTTCCCGCTTTATGGATTGTCGCACAGTATTTTGGGTTTTACCTTTCAAGATAGCTCGGGACACTATACCCCTTTCCTTTACTTGCTCCTACTTGGTTTATGCTATTAATTTTTTCTTTGCAGGAATAATAATAAGAAATAACCGGGCGTTCAGGTAACTAAAGTTTACAACATTTTGCACCCTTATTACTACTGTTACTGCTTTCCTTTTGTTGTACTGCCACTATTGTTTTACCTCTTACTGCAAAGATACTCCTGCTTGCCTGCAACTACCATTTTAATTTTATTGTAGCATACTCATGCTTCTTGCAACCATAGTTTTACTTTTTACTGTAGCATACTCCTGCTTCCTGTTACCACTGTTCTAATTTTTATTGTAGCATACTCCTGCTATTATTTTACTTTTTTATTGTAGCACATTCTTATTTCCTGCTACTGCTGTTTTACTTTACACGTTAGCATATTTTTATTGTTTGCTACTGCTGTAATCCTTTCCTTTAGGCACTTTCCCTTAGAATAGGAGGTCGGTAGTTGGTTTTATAGGACACACCCAAAATAAATCACTGATTCAAGAATTGTATGTCCACCTTAAATTTTGAACTTTAACATTCAACACTGCTACAACATGGAGTACGAAGCAAAACTTCGAGAGCAGCACGGCCATCTTCAACAGCAAAACTTGTCTGCATCAACAAAACATTTTCTTTAGTTTAAAACAACGAGTTATAGGACTTCGAGGTAGTTCGCCTAGTGCGACATAAATCCTTACATTTTCTTTTAGGTCTTTGCACAACTATGTCGTGCAATGTAAGCCCTAACTGGCCTTAGACTTCCGAGATTGTCATCCGATACAACATAAATCATCTTATCTTCTAAGTTGTTTGCATAATCGATATTATGCAAATGTAATTCCTATAATTAATAATCGGCAGGATTGAAATCTAAATAAATTCATTTCCAAATTTAAAGCCCAACAATAGAACAGTCTGTGAAGTCATTGAGGTCCTCGAGATCCGTGACATCCTCTACCTTTCTTTCCTTTGAATTTCTATAAAAACTGTTCCAATATTGAGTCGCTCACCAATTGAATTTCCTATTACCACACTACTTTGAAAACTCTAACCTTTGAATTCATGAAGATAGATACCTCTGATCTAAATCGAGAATTCTCTCATGTGACTTCACCATTCGAGTGTAATCGATTATGTGTCATTCTATAGTGAAGCTTTAAAAAATCAAGTAATATAAACCTTATTTAATTCTTTTCGTATTAAATAGTAGAACTCGTTTCGCCAACACAGCAAGATCGTGCACCGTAACTGGATGTCATAAATCCTGTAGTTTATTTAATTGAGTCATATTATCAAGTTATAGCTGTCTATTCCTCGGGATAGAAGCATCGCTTGCGATATTGTGTTCGTTCATTCAAACTACTAAATGAATAAGATTCGTCCATTCCCATTTTTTTAATTTAAAATTATATTTCTAAAAATTCATATATATTAAATGAAACCAAACCCCTATTTTATAAAATTACATTTTTAAACTTTTCAAAAATTTCAATCCCAACGATTTGACGACCGACAACATACTCATAGGGTTACACATCATATACATAGAAAAAACCCCACAGATAAAATTACTAAAACGCACCCGCTCCCCCCAACCAACTTAACTCCAATAGACATTTTTTCACTTCAAGATACACTTCTCTTCACTCCAAGAGACACTTCTCTTCACTCCAAGAGACACTTCTCTTCACTACAAGAGACACTTTTCTTCACTATAAGAGACATCATTTTTTGGCATATGAGTTATATCTAACAAATCTCCACCTTGGCGAATATCCAGCCCTTTAGGAGAAAGATACTTTGGAGTTTCTCATACATCAAAGTAGGTTGGGATGTCATGCCGACTAGCAACTGCAAACATTCAACAAGTTCAAGCACCGCAAGAACTTGTTGATAGTAACTGGCTTGATCAACATATCTATTGTATTTTCATCATATGATTCAATAGAAAGAATTGCACCTACAACTGTACTCCCCAACAATTTATAGATATTACCTACAGTGATCTTTCCTTTCATCACAGTCAATGCATCTTTAACAATTCTGATGGTTTTTCCATCCCCATCTGTCTTAGGAATAAAATCATTTGTGTAAAGTGCCCAAAGAAATTAAATTTTTCTTCAAATTTAAAATATGTCTAACATCACATAATGTTTTGACAGTGTCATCATACATCTTAATTCTGACTTCACCAATATCACCAATATTATAACATCTATTATCACCCAAATAAACTGAACTATAATCAGATAACATGTATGATGTAAACCACTACGGGTTATGTGTCTTGTGATAAGAGCATCATGAATTAAGAATCCATACATCCTTCAATTGAGTTGTTATAACTGAAAGCATGTCATCATCACTGCAAACTGAATTCTCACTCTACACCATATTCACAGACTTGGAAGATACATCACGTTTCTCATCGATC
The DNA here is from genome assembly GCA_022702705.1 of Papilionanthe hookeriana x Papilionanthe teres. Lineage (NCBI taxonomy): Eukaryota > Viridiplantae > Streptophyta > Magnoliopsida > Asparagales > Orchidaceae > Papilionanthe > Papilionanthe hookeriana x Papilionanthe teres. The sequence goes on along the minus strand of CM040432.1, from coordinate 118,039,054 downwards.
TCATTCTTGAGTTTTGGATAATCTCTCTTCATGAGACCCGACTCCTTGCACTTGTAGCAATGAATCATCTTTTTGTCTTTAAATTTTGCCTTCCATAACTCCTATTCTCCTACTTTCCACGATCATAATCACACTTAACATATAAACTATCACCATGAGAGCTTTCCCCTGCATTTTGCTTCCGCTAATTGTGAGCCAACAATGTTGCAGTCATCTTATCAGCTTTGATTATTTTTTCTCATATGTAAAAGTAGTCACCAGGTGTTCATAGAATGAATGAAATAAACACAACAAAATCATTGTTTGGTCTTCATCCTCATTACTCACATCAAGTTGTGTCAGATCTATGATTATTTGGTTAAAGTCATTAACATGATGCGCAGATCAAAACCTTCTTGCATCTTCAGCTCATACAAAGTTTGCTTTAGATACAATTTATTTGTTAGAGATTTGGACATAAACTGAGTTTTCAATTTTTTTCATACCTCTCATGGAGATTTTAAATTCATTAGGTGATACATAACCTCATCTGTCAGGCATAAACGTATGGTTGTTGCTGCTCGTTGTTGCAATTATTCTCAATCTTCATCCTTCATGGTTTCTGATTTTGACCGCAAAGCCTTCAAGATTTCATATAGTGTCAACAAATATTTCACCATTGTTTGCCATAATCCGAAGTTACTGCGCTCATCAAACTTCACCACCTCAAATTTTGAACCAAAAATTGTCCTTTCAAATTAATCCTGCAACGAACTTTTCTTGAGAATTCTTCACCTCGGTTGTCGAATTGCTCGCCCAAATTACTTCGAACAAAAACCTTTGTCAAACCCAGAAATTCTTCTCGAACCTTTTCTGCTATTTCGAGAAGAAGAATAGAAAGCCCCAACCTGCCTGTCGAAGGATCTCTCATCGAACCGAACTTCTCATCTTCGTCGTGCGATCCTGGTCAGCAGACCCTCGTGCGAGCACCTTAGCAAGCTGCTCCCTCTGAGCCTCTTCCTCGGTTCGAAGAAGGATTCGCGCAAAACCTGGTTGCGATTCGCGAAGCCACCTGGTGGCGGTCGTCCGAAGCCTGTGCTGGAAACCCTCGTTGAACTCCAGCGAGATGCTGCGATTCGCCTCACGAGCCGACCGCCGAACTCCTTCGCTGAATTCGCCCTAGCAAACTATCGCGGAAGAGCAGTTCACCTCCTCTGTGAAATTCCTTCGCTGAACCGCGGATGCCCTTGCCAAACTCCTCTGCCATATTACCGAATGCTTTTCTGCCCTAAACGAACTCCTATGCCGAATTCGCCAAACCGAACGTGCGCTGAAAACCTTCATGATTCCCTCTCTTCGACTTTCCTGCGCCGAATCCTTCTCTGATACCATTGGGCAAAGAAAAACAAGAATTGACGGCAATGTGCCTACGTCCTATGTAGCAGAGCAGCGATTTCACTATTCCTAAAGTAAATTTCAGTACATACCCATGGTTACACATCATATATATAGAAAAAAAACACAAATAAAATTACTAAAACGCCCACGCTCCCCCAACATACTTAACTCCAAGAGACACTTCTCTTCACTCCAAGAGACACTTCTCTTCACTACAACAGACACCACTTTCTGGCATATGAGCCATATCTAACATGAGGATATAAAATTGTGAACTCAATAGATTTTTTTGTGGTTTACCACATAGAACTATACCTTCACTAAATAAAAATTACGACCAAAAACATACAACTATGCCTTCATCATTGATGCCCATAATTTTTTTAATCAGAACCTCAAAAGGCCAGCCAGAGTTAACCATATTGAAGAAATTTTTGGTGATGAAGCAAAATTAATGAAACGCTTCCTTCAAGCGTCAGAGAAAATGTTCCGGGGTTATCTTAATTCATGAATAGATTGGTAAACATGCAGTTGTGCTAACAAGATTAAGAAAATAGCACAGCCGATTAACTGACAAATGCAATAATACAATGTAAGGCACGCGATACAGAAATCATCTACAACAACAACAAAGCCTTAATCCCACTAAGTGGGGTCGGCTACAGAAATCATCTTCATAAGAAAAATAATAAAAGATTGGTATAGCTAGTCACTCACTGAAAATTGCACAAGGAGTCAGCTCGTTCCTGAGGACGGAGATCCAATGCTTTATCAACGGATGTGGCGGCACCATGACCTGCATCCATCCTGATTGAATCAGAACCTAAAAAACAAAGGCAACCCAAAGAAACACAAACAAAAGTGCAAAAAGCAATGAATCAATCCCTTTAAACGACAGATGTAATCAAACAATTGAATCCAACCAAAGGGTACAGGCAAAACAAGATCTACCAGCATTCTATCTTCCGAAATCGCCTTGCCCTCCATGGCGGCACTGGATTTTGCGGCGCAGACACCAAACCAAGGCCTAGCAATGTAAATCTAGGTTTTCGAATAGTCTTAATGTGTCTGCAAACAAAGAAACGGCTAACTAGGGCTTTGGCAAGGATGAAACGCGACAGAAGCGTACCTTTAATGACGAAGGCGGTGTAGAGAAAGGGAGAGGGGAAGGGAGAAGAGTGGGGCGGAAACATCGGATAGATTTACGGGAGAGAAATAGAGACGAGCTCAGCGCATCCTTCGAGCGATGTGGCGGGCTTTTAAAGGCAGTGGCGGCGGCCATTGAAAGGAACTTCAAAAGGGGGCGAAGGATTCGGGATGAAGACAACGGCCACTGAATCACTGTGTCTGTGTGCGAGTTATCGCTCCCAATTTTCTTCAATTATTAGGTTGCGGCAATTCCAGTTTAAGATGAGTCGCTCTTAGTTTGAGCTTTTAGTTTCAACCTGAGCTTTCATGAATTTTATCAAGCTTGAATTTGAGCTTCAACTTAAGTCGATAAATTCGAGCTAGTTCACGAGTCAACTTATTTAATATAAGGAAAAATATTAATTTAAAATAATGTTATAATAAAATGGCTCAATACACCCTCAACACATTTTCATCATCTAACATAAATCTTAAGTCATTGTATGGATCTCGATGTATCTTTTAGTAAGAAATGTTCATACTTTGGTTAAGATTCATTCAAAATTATGATTTCGACAAACATGCAGTCAAATTTACTGACATACAGTCATATAAGACGAACCCGACGGTATCATAATTGGACCAATCCTAGTTAAGTCAAGGCCAATTCGAATAAGACCACTTTTAGAAGTTTGTCGGGCATAATCGGATGGTCAAACGGATTTTGGATCTGGCCGACCTATAGTCAAATCGAGCGTCTCAATAGGATAAATTAAGGGAGCCAAATATCGCTCAATTTCAACATCATTAAACACTCAAATGTTTATTGAACATCGTATGATCAAAGGAATCTCCTTGAACCATCTGATCAAAGAGGTTCATATTCTTTCATTATTTGCAACATGTGCTATATAAATAGAGCCTCGCCCCCTTGTGAGAAGGAGAGAGACTTTGAGCCAGAATAAAGTTGATGCTTGCAAGAGTAGTTGGAGTGTAGCATCACTTTGATGTCGTAGATCCAGCAAATGCCACCTACTTCGGCAGCCGCCACCACCACTTTAGCCAACGCTACCTACCAGCTCTAATCTTTGCCACTGCCAACCACTGTCAACCACTGTTAACCGTTGTCAGCTCCTTACAGCAAAAATAGCGTGGAATCGTGAAGGAACATCTTAAGTGGATCATCATTCTCAAAGATGGAGTTACAATGCACCTTAGATATAGTGTAATGACGCCTTTTCCAATATGATGTATCAATGCATCCCAATGGCGTGACCTTTTTTGGATGTCATCACAGCTCACAATTACAACCAACGTGCAACTATTATTTGTGGTTTACAACTCGTGCAACTCACGACTTCGGCCACACGACCTACGGACATCATCGCAACTCATTACTAAAGCTTATATGATCAACTATGACCTACATGACCACAACTCATGTAGCTCTTGACTCTGGCACTCGAGACCAACTGACGTCATCACAGCTCACCACTACGGTCTGCATAACTAAGTACGGCTTATGTGTCTAAAAACTCGTGCAGCTACCGACTGCGGCCCCTGCAGTCTACAGATATCATCATAGCTCACCACTACAATCTACGTGACCTACAATAGCCTATGTGTTTCATGGTTCATGCAGTTTCCAAATTCAGTGTATATGACCTACGAATATCATCACAACTATCACTACACCCTACGTGGCTTATCACTCGTCCAACTTCCGACTGCGGCCTCAGCGGCCTACGGACATCATCACAATCAACCACTACGTCCCGCGTGACCAACTATGAGTTACATGACTTATTGCTCGTGTTGCTCCCAACTTCTGCCTCAACGGCGTACGAACATCATCACAACTAGCCACTATGACTTATGTGGCTCGCAACTCTCTAGCTTTCTACTACGTCTTTTATGGCCAACCATCACTTCTAAAACAATAATCTGTGGCCCACACAACCAACTACTATCATGACGTTCAAACACAACATATATGACAAGTTGGCGTCGTGGCTACCGTCTACAGCATTCATGAAGGACTACCGCAACCATAACAATCGACTCAAACTCATGCAACCTTTTATCATTGAGAAGTACATTCCTTTTAGTAAGACTACAACTATTCTTAATGAACCATTGTTGTGTTTTTATAACAATCTTTGAAACTCAATTTTCCATAATTCAGGAGAATGGTAGACTCGTGCACTCATCATTTATAGTGTATTATTTTCAGACCCATGTTTTTTTCCCCTTCTCGGTGTTTTCCACATAAAAATTGAGTTGTCTCCTCATGCATACTTATCTTTTATTATCTGAGTGTGTTGGAGTTTTGCACTACACTAAAACTGACCAATCACACTAGTGTCTCAGACCTTTTGATATACATCGATGGTGAAATTAATAATAATAATAATAATAATAATAATAATAATAATAAATATAATAGTAACATCCTAAATTTTCTGTTAGCCGCATCTGGAATTTAATTCAAAATCAATAGGAAGCTTTTAATTAAAATGATTTGGAAATACTGTAAATGAACTTTAAATTAATGTACGAATCATATTAAAAATGCTAAATAAATCTTCATGTTGACAGCCGGCCAAGAAAATAAATGAAAAACGTTAAACGCACACCTCAATAAATTTAAATAAATAAAGAAAAACTTTCAAGATATGATTAAATAATACACAGAATAGTATGTATATATATATATATATATATATATATATATATATATATATATATATAATTTTCTTAATAGATTGGTTGATGGGCGAAACCGCCAACCAACCCCCTTGAGGCTCTCAATCCGTTAGGTTTGAGATTGGTCCCCATGAGCCAAATCAATTTGGGTACCACGTCTATATAGTTGACAACTCGTCCGGAGGGTATTTGATACCCCAATCTTAGGAGACGTACACTCGCAAACAATGCTCTACCAACAGGCCGAGACACGGCTCAAGAATAGTTTATATATATTTCTTCTACACTGGTTTAAAAATTATATATGTTAATCTCTTTTTTTAAGCATTTCCATTATTTGGTGCTAATTGACATCATGTTTACTCGAGTTATACACCTTTTATCTTAAAAATATTTTATTTTACAGTTTAATTCAGCATATTATTATATATTTTTTACATTACACTTTTTTTTATATTAATCTTGTAAATTATATTTTTTTTAAGTTTTTCTTTTCCTTTCAAGTTTCACAAAAAATAAATGAAATTTAGAGAAATGTTTAAGTTTTGGATTAACCCAACAGACCAAAAGAGCTTCGTTGGTCACAAATGTCAATCATATAGATTCAAAAAAGATCACTAGGAGACATCAAACTTTAAATACTTCAAGAAACACCTTTATCAATGAGTATTCAACAATAATATAGGAAAGACGCAACATAATTACCTCAAAGCGAGAAATTGTTACTGTGTGTTTGACGGTGTGGTGTGATCCACGCCTTCGTTTGCATGCCTGTCATTCCGACATAATATTTTCGCCCTCGAACCAACACACCAACTTCTTTGATCACACTCATCTAGAGCCACCAATTAGACTTCCACCAGAAACTTGACGGACTTATGTCAAGTCGGACAATGACAATAAAATGGTCTAGGCTTTATATAACAAATATCAATATCTATTAAATGTAATCAAAAGATATAGTTAAGAGTATCTTTAATTTATAGCAAACCTTTATTAGGTCATATTTGATAATTTATGTATTGTTTATTATGTAAATTTTCAATAGAACATCATTTATAAGGAGTCAAAGGGAAATCCTATTGACACAATCTTTTGCTAAATTGATTCATTGTTTTATATTATCATTCGCTGGATAATTAGGAGCGTTAAATATAAACTTCAAAGGGATAAAGATATTATTAGAATATGGATCATATATGTTTACTACTAAGAATGCAGGGGATGTGAGGGTTTTCTTCACCGGACAATGAGGGGCTTTGGTAAGTGGGAATGGTGGGAGGCTAAGCGGTTGGTTGCAACAGTCACAGAACTGGACGATTTGACCATTCAGAGTTGCCTTTCTAGTTGGCTGCTGGAGCTGGAGCTGGAGCATGAATAAGGTCTGTGTAATTTGCAAACAACCCCTAGCAGATAACGAAGTCCCACCAGGAGTTGCAGTGGTAACCCCACCTATTGAGGGACAGGCCGGAGAAGCTCTTGAAATTCGATGCGCCGTGAGTCTCGAAGACATGCTCGCCGCTCCCTTCAAATAACACAAAAAAAAATATATATATATAAACACATACTCATATATACAAGCAACTAAAATGAGGAAAATTGCCTTACCTTCACCACCTTCTTCAGACGAACCATATGAGTGCGGACCGTCCCTCACCTCTCCCAAGCAAGAAAGGATCACTTTTCCCCACTTTTTCTTCAAAGCCACCCTCTTCTCGGGGGCCTTCTCTCTAGCCACTTCCTGACCATCGGATGATGCCGAAAACTATTTGGTCATGTTCTTGCTTACGTCAAGCCAATCATACGCTTTATCACATTCAAATCGAGGAATTGAAATAATGAGAGGCACTGACCCTCGATTAGTGCCTTGTGATTTCTGAGATTACTGTCTTCACTTTCTTCACCTCCCATTCAACCGAAACGGTGTCGATCCCCCAACCACTTGCACAGGAACCCACTAGGAACTCTGCTTTCCAATCTTTTATCTTATTTTCAAGACTCGCCAAATGAATCTTGGGACCGATGACGAACTGAACATAGCCGTCCATGCCGATTTAGAATGAGAAGAAATGGCTGAACAGTTCCATTGACCAAGGGATCATCATACTTCGGCAAAAGAGATCGAAGGATATTATGGAAGCCACGGAGTTGGGAAGAACTTAGCCAGGAACAAGCAAGAGAGAGTGGACAAGGCGGCGGGACAATTAAACCATGGTTTCTTAAGCCTCAGAAGCGGCTCGCGGCAAGCGTGCTTAGCTGTGGAAAGGGTAAGGTCTGGCTATATCCCAACAAGTTCAGTGAGATATCCATCGCCAACTCTCGGCAAAACATCATCATAAAGAAACCTATGAAGATTCACTCTCGATCCCGTGCAAGCATGACGGAAGCAAAAAAGGAAGGGGCGCCACTCTGGATATATGGTATGCGCAAGGGTACTCTGGAAGCTAGGCTCCCCACAAAGGTTTTGTGGATGAGAAGGATGAGGGTTTTGAGGCATTTACTTAGGAAGTATCGCGATGCCAAGAAAACTGACAAGCACATGTACCATGATATGTACATGAAGGTAAAAGGTAAATGTATTTAAAAACAAGCAGCCTTGATGGCAAGCGTATTTGAGGCTAAGAGGGCAAATATAAGGCTGAAAAGGCAAGAGAAAAGACTTTATCAGACCAATTTGAGGCTAAGAGGGCAAAGAGCAAAGCAAGCAGGGAGAGGAAGATTGCTAGAAGGGAAGAAAGACTTGCTCGGGGCCCTAGAGAGAAAGCACAAGCACCTGCTGCAGCACCACCACCCCAACCCGCTGAGTCTGCTCCCAAAGGCACTAAAAAGTAAAGGTCAGCCATTAACTGTAAAAGTAAGCCGAATTCTGAAGAAACATCGTTGTATAAGAGTTAGAACAAACTTTGCGAGTGTTATGTTTTTGTGCCAACTTTTTAAAGTAAACTCGAGGTTTACCGAACGATCAGCAAACACTTATCGATCGAATCAACCCTCGATCTTATTATATGTGAGTAACTCTGTAATTACTAAAAAAATCTCCCAAAAAATCAATGATGAGGGAACTAATATGTACTTGTAATAATGAGACCTATGTCTATAAATAGGGAATCTATGATGTGAATAAAGGACACACTATCTTTACTGTTCCCTACGGTGCTCTCTCATTCTCTACTTTCTCTCTTAACGCTATATACCTTGGGTGTATTCTCCAAAAGCTTTCGGATTCAACAGGATGCATGCTCTATATGGACATTTTTGCTATAAAAAAGATTCATCTCGTTGTTGTATTTAATAGTAATTTGCACTAAAATGTAATGAATTATATTTTTTTTACTGATTTTAAAAAAACTTTTTTTTAATGAAAAATTTATTTTTAAATTTAAATATGTTAAAAAGCATGATAATTTAAGAATATATGGAAGGAATTGATTAATCTTACCTAAGCTAATAATAATAGTCAAATTTATATATGCAAATAGTAAAGCTAAGTATATGATAAAATCTTAAGAAAACATGTGATAAATGAGCATATTATAACTTTACCACAAACAAAAGTTAAAAGCTGACATAGAACAAAGGCCAGTTCTCTCTCTCTCTCTCTCTCTCATCATCAAAACCGTTAAATGATGGCAGTAATAATTTCATGGACAGATTTATAAACCGGAATACCAAAAAATCAAAGGTAACGCACTAGTATAACACACCTCCTAGTAGCCATCTTTACTTGACAATCTCAGGCTTAAGGATACTATATTTGATCTCCTTGTGTGGAAAAAGAACCCCGCCATTGCTGTAGATTTCATCCTCAACATGCACATCCTCCCCAATCACAGTCATGTTCTCAATCCTCGCCCATCTACCTAACGTCGAATGCCAACCAATTATGCTGCTTGATATGTATGCATACTTCTTAATGTGAACTCCTCTCAACAAAGTACAGCTCAAGAGCCTCACTCCAGACTCCACCACACATCCAGGTCCGATCACAACATCTGGTCCAATCAAGCAGCCCTCCCCAATCACGGCACTCTCATGCACCAACACATTTCCCACAATGTTAGAACCCACAGCAAGCTCTGAGGATGATTTCTTCCTAAAAGAATTCAGATAAAGACTCAGACCAATGATGTAGTCCTTTGGTTCTCCAATGTCCATCCAGAATCCAGGTAGCTCCATGGCATAGAGCTTCTGATCTTCTGCAATTTTGGGAAAAATCTCTTTCTCAAATGAGGTAGGTTTCAACTTGATTCGATCAAGGACGGATGGATTTAATAGATAGATCCCAGCATTGATCTTGTTGCCCACAAATACTTCAGGCTTCTCTACGAATTTTTCGACTTTTCCAGTCTTCTCTTCCATCACGACAACGCCGTACTTGGATGGCTCCTCTACCTGAAATAGAAGGCTTAATGTCGAAGGTCAAAAACTTGGTAGTAGTGGATATATTGTCAGATGAATGCTGTACCTTTGTAACCATGATTGTAGCCTCTCCGTCGTGTGAATTGTGGAACTTGATTAGTTCGGCGAATGAGTATTCACAGATGACATCGCTGTTGAGCACAAAAAAGGGTTTGCCAGAGGTTCGGTTTCTTGGGAACAAGTGATCTTTATATCAAGCTTTTCTTCAAACTCTTTTAAAAAGTTCAGCATAATCTGCTAAGAGGAAAATAAATCTTTAATCGTTCCAGGCTGGGAAGAATTGAATCCAAGCAAGTAAAAGAAGATTGAGTTGAGGTTCCACCTCAGGTTGATAATTAACAGCTAGGACAATCTCTGTTACCCCAAACTCTTTCAAAGCTTCAATCTGATGACATATCATATATCTGTGTAAGTCAACTGATGGAATTTTTTTTTTTTTTTGAGTTTTGAGAACAATCAAGTAATTTAATGCAAATAGTATGGAAGATTACTGCCTATGCAAGAAATTGCACGCAAAACTCAATAACAATATCTAAGACAAATTAAAGAATTCACTAAGTTATTCCCCCAACACATGGAATAAATAGTTTTTTTTTTTTTTTAAATGTGTATTTATGAGTTGATATCTTCAGCAAAGTAAACCCAAGTAGTTTGTAAAAAGTTTTACCTGGTGCAGAACCATTGGTTTGTTAGCAAAACATACAAGCGGCTTTGGAACACTGAGTGTTAACGGTCGCAGGCGGGTTCCGAACCCTCCAACAAGAATCAGTGCCTTCATTTTTAGTAATACCACTTCTTTACTTCCACTGTGGATCAAAATTCTAACCACTCAGAAAATGAAATACAAGAGAGGTGGAATAAATTCAAATATGATCTTCAGGACTTACAATTGCTGGTAACTCAAATACACAATCAAAACAAAAGCTTATTATAACTATAGTAGATAATAAACTTGCTACCCAAGGAACGAGTAGGTGTCAACTCAAAACAAAATAATTCAATAAAGGAAAGATTAGAGCAACATTTCCTAGGCACGGAAGCATCAAAAGATGGGAAGAAAGAGATCAACCAAAGTAAGAAGAAAGCCTCTAAGGTTGACTCAAGGTCAGTTTAGTGAGGCTTCAAATAATTGTAAAAGTAGCTGGTTATGTGAAACATAAATTTTTTGAAAGTTGTTATAGGTATTATATACTTTTCTTTCTTCTGAAAATGTTAGAAATTAAACTTTAGCTTATATGATTGTAAAAAGCTGTTTCTCACTGCAAAATATAATAAAAAGCAATAAAAAAGTTGCAGCTAAACATAACTAAGACAGATTTTCTTGAAAGCTAAACTATTAAATGCTACCACTAATGGCCCTGAGGAGAGATGATAAGTTTGATAACTATTAGAAATATAAAATCATAGAACAATCAGATTACTCGTGTCCTCTAAATGCAAGTGGGCTGCACTTCAAGCCGAAACCATGGGGCAGGATTCAAAAACATTAGTCTTAAGGCTGCTATAAAATTCCTCTTAGCACTCATTTGGTGGCATGGAAGAAGAAATCATCTTTCTGCGAAAATACTAGTTTCATCTTTATTCTGTGTGCGTGAAAATTAAACCATTACTTTTGAAGGAGTTTTGTCTTGATAATTCAATAATATCAAAGAGCCTTAATCGTCTCATTGCCAAACAAATCAGTAAAAAAACCACTATCTACAACAGGAAGAACACATTAGTTAGGCAATACATATAAACTAAAACCTAAAGCTTTCACGACATTTTCAAAAAATTCTTACAATCCAAAGATTAACTTGGTAAATGTTTGAGAAGCTTAAAACTTAATATTAATATATAATTAAATCCAGCCAAAGAAGGAAAAAAAAAACAATACAATTAAGCAGCCAAATGGGCCCTAAAAGATATCAGAACAAAACATGCCGGATAAACACCACAAAATTCGCAGTTCGGCTACACTGAAAGCAAGGAAAACTGATTGAATCCTACGACAGCACGGAGTCCAGCTGGAAAGAATCAAAGAAAGGCAAGGCGGCTAGAGCCATCAAAGACAAGTAACTAACTTACAGGAAAAAGAATGCTGATCAGCAGTTTCAACCTTGGAATTTAATGGCGGACATTAATAGCCGCTGATTCTTCTGAGGTCTCAGAAGACAAAAAGAAATCAACTCCCATGCGAAGGAATAGGGAGGAATCTCCCTCAGGCCCTCTGGTCCGCTATATAGAGAAGCGCAATTGTGAAAAAACCCTAAGCCCTAGCCGTTAACTGGAATAGGGTGTGAAATTTGGAGTGGGTGAGTCCAACGGATTCACTCGTTCGTGGGTGAGCAAATGAGTCAAAGTAGCTGGTGTTATGAAAAAAGACGAAATAAATTGAAAACGGGAACGAGAAAAATCTCAAAACAGAAATATACAGCGGAAATATATATATTTGTGTCGTTCAGTAAATTGCCTGCATCTACGGAGCAGCAGTGAATTTTATTATTTTGAGGACCTCCGACTCAACTTGTTCACCCATCAGGACTCTCTCTACCTACGGAAAAAATATTACATCAGGACTCCGCACGTAGAGCTACGTGCGGAGTTCAATAGGATCGCGCCACCTGATGCGAGCGATAAAAAAAAGAAAAAAGTCAGAATAACAGAATAACATGGGGAATATTCCCCTGTGTTATTCATGTGTTATTCATGTGTTACTGTGTTATTCATAACATCGTAATATTCTCGTAACGTAATAACACGACGAATAACACACATAATGACTATAAATAACACACAATAACACATGAATAACAAGAGCGGAATATTCTCCGTGTTATTCTTTTTTTTTTTTTTACTGGCGCCTACCAAGTGACGCGATCCTACTGAACTCCGCACATGTAAGCTACGTACGGAGTCCTGATTTAATATTTTTTCCTTTCCAGGACTTTAATTCCTTCAAATTCTTCAGCACATTTAGGAAAGAAGGCCCGTTAAGACAACTACCTTAATTGCCATATTCCTAAAAGCAGAAGCGGGGGATTAACAGAAGGACTTAACGGCACTTTTAGAGGAAGAGGCGGGATCCTTAGAAGGAAAGCACAGAGAAGTAAATGATTAACAAAGCCAATTAATTAATTAAAAAATCATTAATTAATTGCCTTAATTAACAGTGGACAGGGCTTCACAGCTAGCCCGTTTCGACTGTTGAATTTGTGAGTCAACTCATTTTAAAATTACTAATATAATACCAACTATAATTCATAGATTTAGGTGCTGCTTTTTTTGGCATATAATGAGTATAGTGTCGGTACGCCATCAACAAATTTTCAACGGTTGGGATGAGACACAGACCTCAGGATGATTTTTTAAGTTGAAATGTTCAAACTTCGACTAAAAGCCATTCATAGTTATAATTTCATCAAAATTACAGTCAAATTAACAAGTTCGACAAGACGAATCAATGATATCAAAATTAGTCTAGTTCGGGTCAAATCAAACTTAGATCCAAGTCATTAAACCATATTTAGAAGCTTTTTGGGCATCTCTGGAAGATCAAGCGATGTTGAATATGAAGATCTTACAGTCTAATCGAGCGTCTCGACAAGAAAAATCCAACGAGCCCAAGATCACTCAATTCTAACATCGTTAAGAAGCTGAATCTCTTCATGTCGTCTAATCATAGTGTCTCAAATTCATTCATTAATTATAACAAAGATTCTATAAATAGAGCCCCACACTCTTCATGATTGTGTGTGTGTGTGTGTGTTGGGGGGTGGCGGAGGGGGGTGGTCGGTCTAGAGAAGAGTAAGTCAGATCACTTCGTCGTTGATCGCCGCAGAAGTCGCCCATCGCGCACCGCCGCTCGCTGGCTGAAGCTGATCACTATTGGCCGCTACCCTCTTCTTGCAACAAGTTCATCCGCACACCGATATTATAACTCAAATGATTGTGTGACCCTTTCCCACATGTGGGACTATGGACAATATTTGTAATATCCAATTTATAGTGAATCTCATCAGTTGGGCCAAGGCCTCTTGATTTTTCCCTTTACAGGTATTTCACAAAAGAACTTCTGGTGCATCAACTAGTAATCTTCTTTCTTCAGAGCATTGCTAAATTCTCGTCCAACACTAAGACGATAATCTAATACTCTACCGCTGCAAATTTTCTAGCAAGCATCAAGTTTAATCTAAGGACTTGTATGCATTTCATTTACGTACAGACCAGTTGAAACATTGATATTTATAAATTCATCACTCATATAATTTTTTTTTTAACTATGAAAATGAGGATTTATGCGTGTTGCGATCAAACTAGTGAGAATATGTTAAAAATGAAAAATAAGGGTTGAGCTTTTAGCATGAATTTTGATATCTAAGTGAGAATTTTAAAAATGGATGAAAGGAGGTGCATGATTTGTTAATAGTAAGGTGAGGGTGGTCAGAGCGTACATATTTGAGGTGCTAAGAATAATACTATAAAATGAGCATCTTTTACTTGGCTTCAAAGCGCTCATATTCCATTAAATTTGGAATGGATGCCTCAATTTGTTCCTCAACTTTATCACTTCTCTAGCCTGAGAAAATATCACGTCTGGATAATATATATTTGGATGTCGTCGAGGATTGCACCATGCCGTTCGTACAACGACGTGGTGCGATCCACGCCAGTGCCATCGAGCGTAATATCTTCTCCTTTGACCTCCATAATGGCCTTCATAGTCACCCATTATCCTTATGACTCACCATCATTGTAATTTACACATTTCTTATTTATTTAAATATATAACACTTAATTGATATATATATTTGCAACACTTCAGTGTTATAAAATCATGATTAGTGATATTTTTGATGTAAAATTAATTTTTTAAGTGTTATGCATATAATTATGAATGTTAATAAGAAACTTATATGAGAAATTCTTTTACAAATATAACAATCAAATAGACTGTTGAGAAATTTAATGCAAGAATCGACACAAATCCAGAAGAACAACACAGAGATTTAACAAGGTTCAGAAAAGATGCCTACATCCTCAGGAGCAGAATGACTAATTCACTATTTCAGAGGAGTTACAAGTTCGGTTACATACCCATAGGGTTACACATCTATTTATAGATAAAACCCACAGATAAATTACTAAAACGTCATTGTTCCCCTCAAACCACTAAATTCCAAGAGACACTCATTTTCACTGAGAGACACATCTCTTTATTTCAAGAGACTCCAAATTTCTGGTATATGAGCCATACCTAACAAATGTCCACCTTGACGAATATCCAGCCCCTTAAGAGAAATACATCACAGAGTTTCTTACACCATAGTGGGTTGGACAACCATGCCTACTCGAAGCCCTTATCCCGTTCACACTAACACCTCGGTCAACCTGCTGTCTTGCGAGCCCCAAATCCCTTCACGCTTGTTCGCGGAATACCTCCGCGAAACCCCTATTTGCGAATAGTCACGTTTGCTTGCTTTCTGCATCCTACCTAACTCCACCTGTCGCAAATCCTCCTACGAAGAACTGACAAATTTCGTTGGCCAAACTCTTATGTTCACTGTAACTACACGCGAACTCCACCTGTCTCAAAGTCTCCAGCAACAAACTTGTGAACTCCGCTGGTCGAACTCCTCTGTTAGCAAAATGAGGCTCCTATTCGCGGAGCCGAACTCCACCTTGCGATCCTGATAGCAGACGCTTGTGTGAACACCTGGAAATCCTTCGCTCCTGTTCGAGCGAACTCAACCTCGCCGAACGCCGCAAACTTCTCCGTTCGCGAATTGTTGCTCATTTTCGCGGTAATTGCACACGAATTCTCCTGTCCGGGCCTCCCCGAACCTTGTTGCGCGAATTGTCTAACTATACGCGAACTGCATAGAGCTAGTGCAAACCTGTCACACCTCGTCGCAGCGAACTCTTGTGAACTTCCCGGCTGCACCCAAGGAATACTCCTCTTTGTGGAGATAAAAAATTCCTCTGTTAAATTTACAAATTGCTGAACACTGAAAATTACCAAAAACAGAATGTTTCTAAACAAAAGATTGAAATATCAATTAAGCTTACCTTAATTAAGCGTTTTCCTTGATTAAAATTTTCTTCCTTCCCAGGAGTTTTATTTCTCTTTCCTACTGCGAAAGAGATTTCCTTTTCCAGCAACAAAGATAAGGATTTCCTGCCTTTTTTAACCGCGTTCAGCAGGAATTTATCAATTTCATGATTTTCTTCCTTCCTCAGAAATCAATTTCCTTCCTTTTATTTCATCCAACGGCATTAGCAAAGATTTTATTTTCTTTTATTTCCTTCCGGCGGCAACAACAAAGATCCTTTCTCTCTCTCAGGGGAATTTCTTTCATTTTCTACGAGGATTTACTTAATTGAGTCTCCCTTAATTAACTGCCTTAATTAAGCATTTTAGAAAATTTTCTTATTGAGTTCTTCGTCTCCGCCTCCCGAACCTGCGCCTTCCTCGAACAAAACTGTCATAAACTCGGAGCACCGCGAACCCCTCGCTTGTCCGCTCGCAGGTGGTTGCCGTGAATCCCTGGCAGGTTGCAGAAATATATTCGTTTGATTTGCCTACTCCAACTGTTCGCGGTAACTGCTTTGAGCGACGAAACACCTCGCGCCCACGCTTGTCTCGAACTGGGCTGTCGAATTCCTCCTGCCGTGAAATATCGTCCCACTCGAACTCCCTGGACTGTCGAATTCCTCTTCGCGTCCTCCTGTTCGGGCGAATTGCTCCTGGTCGCCTAGTTCGATCTTCTACTCCGTCAAACTCTTCGAAGAAGCTCTTGCCTTCGTCCTCGTTCGGTTCACCGAGTCCTACTCGCGAAGCCGCCTGGACGCGAATGATGTGCAGCGCCTCGCCTGAATGGTGAAAACCTCGCCGAAGTTCCAGTGAGATGCCGCGATCTCGTATGACAGAATAACTTGTGTCAAATGCCTTCTCTGCCGCCGCGATTCGCCTATGACATAATAACTTGCACTGAAGGCCTCCTCTGCCTTGGCGATTCTCCTGAATCTCCTTCACTGAACCACTCGAAGAAACTCCAAATCCTTCTTCTTCGTTCTTCCTGTGTCGATCTCCTCCGCCCTAGGACCTCGGTCTGATATCACTTGTTGAGAAATTTAGGGCGAAGAAAACAAGAATCGACACAAATTCAGAAGAACAACACAGAGATTTAACGATATTTGGCAAACATGCCTACATCCTCGGGAGCATGGCGGCGAATTCACCATTTCAGAGGAGTTACAAGTTTGTTTACATATTTATAGGGTTACAATTCTATTTATAGATAAAACCCACAGATAAATTACTAAAACGTCCTCCCAACCCACTAAATTCCAAGAGACTCTAAATTTTCGGTATATAAGTCATACCTAACATAAACTATGGCACACACTTAAATACATAGTTAATTATCAAGTTTCACACAAGAGAATCATACTTAGGGGAAATTATTAGGTATGAAAATCATGTTTATGGTCTCATGGTTAATACATTAAAATATTATGCACAATGGTGCAAAATTTTTAAAAAAGCAGATAAAAAGTAAAGTGCCAAATCATACTGCGGTAGCGAACTGAAACACAAAACATACAGATCATGTCCCTCAAACACAACCACAAATACTATTTGAATAGAAAGAACTGAGAAAAAGAAATAATGATGAAGGTTGGTTTGAGGAAGAGGAGACATGAGATTGGGGTGTATATGAAGGGAAGGGAAGAAAGCAATATGTTGAGGGAAGTGTAATCTATAGATCAAATGAAATCTAAGCAATGGATGAAAAGGAAAAAGACTTTAGGGTTGAGGAAGAGGCTATTTTATTTTTTTCTATTTTAATTCAACGGTATTTAAACGATATTTAATTTATAAAAAATAGATTCAACAAAAAATTAAATTAATGTGATGGCCAAATTTTGCCTAGAGTATAATCATCAAAATAAATAATTAAAAAATAAAATAAAAATATATTAAATTACATTTAAATGATGTTGTAATTTAAACAATAAGAATTAAATATTGTCTCATCCCTTAATATCCTATTGATGCATGATTTGGTTATCAAAACGACTCTTTGTTTGTCAACAGCTCGTATTCAGCTAGCTAAACAAACAAGCCGAACATGAACACATTTTTGGTGTTCAAAATATAAACGAGTCACACGCGAATATGATATTCTTTTAACGAATATGGACTCGCTTCGGCTCGTTTACACCTCTATTGGCATGAAGCCGACAAGAAATAAGTAGATATCCTTTTCATTTTAATTTCATTAAATCCGTAGAACTGGAAAATAGAATTAGAAAATCGTAGGATTATATTTTTTTTATGCATGGGTAAATGTGTAAAATTTATGGGGGCATTTATATAAACTTCTCTTATTTTAAATTACATGATCTACCAACAACTTTGTATGCCATCAACAAATTTTCATCATCCAAGACAAATCTCAAGGCATGACACAAATATCGATACAATATTTTTTAGCAAGAAATGTTTAATTCTTAACAAAAAGTCATTAATAGCTCCGATTTGAACAAAATTACAGTCAAACTAATCAGTTCAATAAGACGGACCTAATGATATCAAAGTTAGTCAAATCTGAATCAAATCGAGCTTAGCTCAAGTGATTAAACCATTTTTGAAAGATTTCCGCCCATATTTAGACATTAGAAAAAAATTTTTTTTATGCATAGGTAAATATGTAAAAGTTACGAGGGCATTTATAAAAATTTCTCTTATAATAAATTACATGATCTACCAACAACTTAAAATTAAATACACCATAATGCAGGTGACTAATTAATGATTATAAGAAAATTATCAAATATATATTTAATATATGCTTTAAATAATAAATTTTAATTTTAGAAATATATAACGTTAATGATATAACTAAAAATATATTTTCTTTATTATTTTATTATAGATTGTTAAATAGTTTGATTAATGATGGCTACTTTAATTTTCCTTTTTTCATTGTGTTCTGTTTTATTATGGGTGGGTTAGCTATAATTTGAGAGTTAGAAAATCTCTCCAAAAAATTATAATAGTAGAGTTAGGAAATTTGAGAGTTAGTTATAATAGTATATTACATCAAGATTCCGCATATAGAGCTATCTGCGGAGTCAAGTGAAATCACGCTATGTGGTGAATGACAAAAAGAATAATAATAATCATCCGATAATAATGAGAATATTCTCAGAATAAAATAACACATGAATAATACACAATAACACCTGAATAACACAGAATAACACGTGAAATATTCTCTAAATAACCAGACTTTTTTTTTGCCACGATTCATGTGGCGTGATTTGACTGAATTCCGCACGTAACTTTACTTGTGTAGTCCTAATGTAATATTTTCTCCCTGAATTTGCAGTGTTTATCTTTCTGCATTCTTGTTGGGTAGTTTGAATTATTGAGAAAATAATGTGCCGTGATTTCTGCGAAAATAAGTAAAAGTGATATTGTCTGATATGGATATTAAAGAGTGAGAGCTCCGCATGAAATATGAAAGTTTAGTTGGTAGATGCAACAGAATTGTGTGGTATAACATGGCTCAAGATTGTAGAGCAACGAATAGCGAGCTCTGAACTAAACTACACACAGAAGGTTACAATAGCAGAAAAGGATATTCATGGAAAAAAAAAAAAAGAAAAATAAAATTCAAACAATATTAGTGAAGCCATCTTCCACAGGAATGATACAGAGCAGGACTCTTCATGGAGGAGGCTGGCAACACAAAGCTATGATTACAGGAGGACCTAACATGGGGGTTACAGAAGCTAAAATTTTGGAATTGGTAAAGCTAAAAACGCCTTCTTGTTCGCCTCCCACCGGAATCTAAACCATCCATGAGAGCAAGGCCTAAGTTGCTGCTGCTGCTGCTGCTCCTTTTCCTAGTGGAGTCCTCATCTGCTGCTATGGTAGCCAGAATATCATACAGCAGCGATGGGCATGATTGCTCCAGGTAGCCAAAGCCCTCAGTCTGCAGCACAACTGCCAGAATGACATGCTCTGAATAAGAGGAATATGAACAGAAAAAATAAAGAGGAAGATTTACATGCATGCCACCCAATTCCTGGTTATGTATTGAGTGGTCTGTATGTAAATCTTTCAAAAAGTTATAATGGAGACAATTAATAACACATGTAACACCTAAACTTGAGCTTTGACATATATGCCACCTCAGCTATGTATAAAAAGTTGTGATCACTTTTTTAAAAGTTTAAATAATCGTATTTTTTTATATGATATGAGATATTTGGGTGGTATCAATATAAAGAGAAGTTTAGCTGTTAGATATGTAAATACATAGTAATTGAGAATGCACCAGTTGAAAATCATTGCAGCTTAGTCATTTTTATTTTTTATACTTCACAGACTGGCATTTTATGTTGGCACTTTATCATGGTGGTTTTAATGGGATGCTAATTTGCATGTCAAATTAATCAAGTAGTTTATTGACCTGTTAACAAAGCCACAAATAACTATACGTTTAGTGCCTATAGATGTTAAGTAGGAGGGGACTGTACTGAACTGCTGCTAGACAATATCATTCAACGTAGGTGCTTGTCAAATTGCATACGCCACATCCTCACTCACGCGAGATTTTTGAGAGTTATTATAGAGCTGCCGCGAGGTGAGATTAATTTTTAATTCGACACTCTTAACAAACTATTACGTATGATGATTGAATAGGTAATTTATGCTCTAGATGATAGATTTCCCTTGAATATATTCATGGGTGCCCTGCCGCAGGATCGGGGTCTTCCGGAGCGGGAACTACCGCTGCTGAACCGCTCGGCCAAATTGAGGCCGCTCAAGGGTAAACCCTGGCCGAAAGGATTGGGGGCGGTAATTTGACGGAGCGGGACTGCGCCCATCCTTCCTCCTTCCTTTTCTGCTGCTTCTTTGTTTGGAAGTATTTTAATGGCTAATTTCTGAATATTTCTTACCTCCCCACCCCTTCCTTTTGTTTGGGAGTTTTCCTTTTTATTTCTATCTTTTCTTCTTCATGTAAGAGTCTATTTATTTATTGTTTTCAGAATTTAAGAAGAGTTTTTGCGATGTGTTGATTTCAAATTCCTGTGTGGAGTCCTTCTTCCCTTTGTGGGCTATATCCGAAGAGGTTTTTGTGGTGTGTTGATTTCAAATTCATATGTGGAGTCCTTTTACCCTTTATGGGCTATATCCGGAGACGTAGTAGTGCTCTGATTGTATCATACTCTAAGGTGGTATGTATCTTCCTCTCTTTTGGCTATCCAGCTCTCCTCCTTCCTCATAGTCGGTCACTCCTAATCCGCTTCCCCAACCTCTGCCACTCAATCTCCTGCATTTACCTTGCTGTCCAACACCTTTCAGACAACCCTTCGCCTGACATCTATAACCTAGACCCTCCATACTTGTTGTCAGAATAATTATGCACCTACCCTCGCTGCCATCAGCATTCTGTGGCTGCCACCACCATTGTCAACCATCTCAATCCATACAACCGGCTTCCACCCCCTTGGAATACACCTTAGAGGCGTTGCTTGTGTCGCGTATGTCGGTGTCATTATTTTCTGTTGTGTTGTGTTGTAAACCTATTTCCATATTAATAAAAGTGTGCTTCCGTGTTTCTACTGTTTTCTTTAATAGTTCCAGTAACATTTGGTATCAACGCTAGTTCAACCTTAGTTCCATTATAGGGTTTACTAGCACACGCCATAAACCAAGAGACTCTTTCCACGACCCAAATCGTAATCCCACCAAAATTTTTCTTTCCCATTCCTTAATCTCTAGCCATGCCACCAAAGAGATACATGCCCTAGCCTACAATCTGGAGAGTAAAAGAGGAGAAAGAGATGAGGATCTGAATCCCTTCCATAGGGATAATTTCCACGACAAAGAAGATAGGTCAAGAAAGGGATATTCAAATCCCCTTCAGAGGGAGACTAGCAAAGAAGAGATATCATTGGAGGACACAGAGACTTCAACATCAAGATAAATCTGTCAGAGTTCGAAGAAGGTATGAATCTTGACGATTTTATTGATTGGTTACAAGCTGTTGAGCAGATCTTCGAGTATAAAGATGTGTCAGAGAATATGTGTGTCAAATTAACAATCATCAAGATGAATAAGAGTGCTACTCTATGGTGGGAGAACTTACAAAAACAGAGAAAACGGGAAGGCAACGATAATATTACCAAGTGAGAGAAGATGAAAAAGACGATGCAAAGGGATACCTCCCACCCCATTACTGTCACAATATGTTTCTAAGACTACCACCTGCAACAAAAGGATCTATCAGTAGAAAAGTTCACGAAGCGGTTTGATCAATTGCATATGAGATGTATAAATTATACATATTCAATTTATAACTTCTATAAAAAATTATGACACCCTCAAAATAGTCATAATCAAGTCTGGACATCTCATCAAAAGAAAAAAACTCATCAGTCTATCGCACTCAACTTTAGAAGTCCCATGCAAACATATTATCATCAGCTTGCCTCTATGAATAATTGTAATAGAGAATCAGCATCACACTGTTCAATTCTATCTCCTATTTTGCTTTGAATAAAATTGAAGTCATCTCTCTTCGTACATTCCAGATTTTCTACTCCCCCAACTTCTATAGTAAAAAGTTAAATGCATCCGTTGCTCTGATCCTTGATTATGTCATCGATCTCAGCACATCTGCATTGATCTCGCTTATCTTTCTACTGGAGGAGAAAACAATAGTCAGATAACTTGGGGGCTTGAAGTCTAGTATTAGCAACATGGTGCAACTACAACCGTACTGGATGTTGGAGGACGTCCAGACGCTAGCCCTGAAGGTAGAAAGATAGCAAAAATAGAGCCGACAACAGTCATCCATCAGACAAGCAATCTCTTATAGTTACAATGATCGATAAAGGTAACCCAGGAGATACAAGCAATCCCAGGCAAGAAAGTGGCACTCCGGATCAGAGCGGGAAGAAGCAAGAAAAAGGTAGCTCCTCCAACACCGTAGCGACCAGGAAATGTTACCGATGTTGTGGTTATGGCCACATGGCCTCCAGCTGTTCCAATAGCAGGATAATCACCCTCACTGATCAGGGCGTCGTGGAAGAGATTAGCGACAAGAAGAAAATTGAAGAACAGTTTGAGGTGTATCAGTTTCCACTGGGTGAGGGAGAAGCACTTGTGATTCGACAAATTCTGCAAACCGAGGACATTAGAGATTCACAGTGGTCACCCCACAATATTTTCTACACCCGCTGCATAGTGAACTGAAAGGTATGCAGTCTTATCATTGACGCGAGAGTAGCAAGAACGTGACATCGACTGAGATGGTAGAGGAATTGATACTCAACACTCGGAGGCACTCCCAACCACACTTACTGACATGGCTGAAGGAGAATTGGATCACGACCGGAGATGTTCGGTAGAGTTCTCGATCAGAGGCCAGCTGCAGGACTAGGAGGGTGTGACACAATCTCTATGGATGCCTACGACCTGTTGTTGGGACAACAGTGGCAGTTTGACAGAGGACTCAACTCGATGGATTTAAGAACATATATTCATTCACCAAGGATGGGAAGCACATCATTCTACTCCTTTCAGCGGAGCCCGAGATCACAGGAGCCCTGACTGGCAGAACGACATCAGTGGGATCAGCGTTAGCGATGACACCAGAACCACGTCTTTACTACTAAATCTTCTCTAAGTAACCCATGCTCAGTTCAATCAGACAACAGTGAGGGTAGCTTGAGCCTTCCCATCCTGTGGTGCCGCTGGTGGTGCAATGTCGATCATGAGCCCCTGAAATACTCTCGGCCATATTTGTCATGTAGCTGGAGCGGGTCTCTCAGCCCTCTCATTTGGTGTCATCACTAACGCTGATCCCACTGATGTCGTTCTGCCAATCAGGGCTGCTGTGATCTCGGGCTCCGCCGAAGGGAGTAGAATGATGTGCTTCTCATCATTGCTGAATGAATATATGTTCTTAAATCCATCGAGTTGAGTCCTCTGTCAAACTGCCACTGTGTCGTTTAATGTGTTGTTGATGTTATTTTCAATTTGTGTTGTGTTGCAACCCTATTTCCCTATTAAAAAATTGTTTTGCGAGTTCTCGTTGTTTTTCCATTGAGTTCCGGTATAATTACTATGTAAGTTTGGAGGCACTAAGAGTGGCTGAATACTTTAGACCATGACCATGTATGACTTAGAAGCATGGAATGGCTAATTCAACCATTCATAAAAAAATCACAAATTCATATTGAAATGTAAACACCTTAGCATACACGAGTGAACATTATTTAAGTTGTGAATAAAAGGCACTCGAGGGCTCACTCCTAATCATCATAGAGTAAAACTTTTCATCCTTCCTCTCGGAATCATTCTGCTAAGGTTTGCTTGGAAATGTCAACATCTATGACCACTTTATCTATACTTTAAACGATCTTGATTAAAGTCTCAGAAGCTTTTCCACAAGCTATAGATAGGGGTGTAAATGAGCCGAGCTTATGCGAGCCCAGGATTGGATCGTGTTCGGCTCTTTAAAAAATATCACTGTTTGTGTTCAGCTCGTTAATGAAATTGAGGAGGCTTTAAATAAAACCAAGAATGGAAAGTCTGTAGGACCTGATGATATCCCAATTGAAGTGTGAAAATGTTTAGGAGATTTGGGGAGTTTCTTGGCTTACTAAACTCTAATATTATTTTAAAAAAAGATATTTGAGTGGAGGAAGAGTATTTTGATCCCATTTTTAAGAATAAAGAGAATGCACAAGAATGTGCAAATTATAGTGGAATTAAATTGATATGCCATACTTTAAAATTATGGGAGAGGGTAATTGAACATAAGTTGAGACGTATTATCAAAATTTCTCAAATATGTCTACTATGGAAGCTATACATTTATTGAGAGGTTTGTTGGAGAAGTACAGAGATAAAGAGGAGGATGTACATTTGATTTTTATTGATTTAGAAAAAGCTTGCGATAAGATTCCAAGAGATATCCTTTGAAGAGTTCTTGAGAAGAAAGATGCTGATATAATTTATATTCAAGTCATTAAAGATATGTATACTTTAGTTGTTACTTGTGTTCGAACTGAGGGAGGATTGACCAAATATTTTCCTATTTCTGTTGGATTACATCAGGGACCGGCTTTAAGCCCATATATCATTTTGTTTTAGTTATGGATGGTCTTACTGGACATTTACAGGAGGGTGTAACTTGGTGTATACTTTTTGCTGATGATATCCTTCTAGTAGATAAGACGTGATAAAAAGCCCAGGAAAAACTTGAATTATGGAGTTCAACATTGGAGTCTAAAGGCCTTCGTTTGAGTAGAACTAAAATTGAATAAATGACATGTAATTTTAGTAATAGTGGATCTAGTGACAAAAGTGTAACTTTGGGTGATCAAATTATTAAAAGGTGTGACCGATTTACATATCTCGGGTCTATTGTTCAAAACAATGATGATATATATGCAGATGTAAATAGTAGAATTCAAGTTGGTTGGTTGAAATGAAGGAATGTTTCGGGCCTAATGTGTGATAGAAAAGTATCACTTAGACTGAAAGGAAAATTTTTATAAGATGGTGGTGAGACCTGCAATACTCTATAGTGTTGAATGTTGGCCTTTAAAAGAGAACATACTAAGTTAAGTGTTGCCGAGATGAGAATGATTAGGTGGATGAGTGGCTTTACACTAAGAGACAAAATACGAAATGAATATACAGTGATAGGGTTGGTGTAGGCCCACTGACGGACAAAATTAGAAAGAGCCGCCTTAGATGGTTTCGTCAACATTAAACGTCGACCATCTGATGATCCGATCAGGAGCGTAGATGTTTTAGATTCGACTTATTAAAAAAAAAACAGAAGAATACCTAAGAAACTTGAGCTTATTGTATAAAAAGATGATCTTACTTTATTAGAATTAAATGAAAATATGACACTAAATAAGATGCAATGGAGAAGAAGGATTTATGTAGCCGACCCCACTTAGTGGGTTTAAGGCTTTGTTGTTGTTGTTGTTGTTGTTGTGGTCAGCTCGTTCATATACCAAGCTCAAAAAATATGTTAGTGTTTGACTCATTTTCTTAGCGAGTCGAAACATGAACTGTTCACTAGAAATGAACCGTTTTGATAGCCCTAGTCGCATAGCCGTGTGACATTAAGACTAGGGGCAAGATTTAAATCTTATTGTTTATGTTAAAATATTCATTTAAATAATACTTAATATATATATATATATATATATATTTGTTCAATATTTTTAATTAATAATTTTAATCGATTATAAATCTTTGTACTTGTAGTTAATTAAATTATTTAAGTATAATACTCATCAATATTTTGTTTATATTCGGCTCGTTTGCTTAGCGAACGAATCGAACACGAGTTACTTAACGAGCAAAACAAGAGTTCTTTGCAAACAACGAGCCGTTTTGACAGCCCCAAGTATAAATGAGTTACTAAAAGAAGACTACAAATAGTAAAACAAGAGTTGGCCTATAATAAATCAAAAAGACAACATTATGATTTCCTACAAATACCAATACAAATAACTCCGATTCTGCAGTTCTCTCTTTAATTCAGTAGAAATATAACGCTTCTTATAAAAATCTATTTCGCAAAAATACTAGGCAAATTCACAAGAAATTACTCAGCACCTCTATGATACCAAGTATATGTTGAGTTGCTCCAGGAAATCAGAAGTTTCCAATATATATGAAAATGCCTGTATCTATTTGCTTAAAAGAAAAAGGAATATGCATATTGAAATCAGGAAGACCCAAACTTAGGATATTGAGATCATACCCACCTCCTAAATTTTCTATAGCTGCAGTGAATTTTAGACAGACTGACTTCAAGTGAGCACATTGATGTTGTTCTGCTAGTGTCATTGTGGATGCCACCATATCTGTAGTAATTTCCTCACATAATTTTCCTTCACATAGTAGTTTTAGTCGCTCCAGTCCATATCTATCAGCAGCGGCCAATAAATGCTGCACCATATTTATTGATGTGCACATTGAAACTGATCCAGTCAGTTCGACAACATCAGGAAGCTCGTCAGAATACATATATACAAGCATGGCCTGAAAAGAAAAAAGACAAATGAAATCGCTCAAGTTGAATGCATTTCACGTCTCCAACCAAATTCACACAAGCATTAATGCAAGTACGATAAGAAAATCAAAGAAACCAATTGAAAAAAAAAAAGCTAAAAAATTTCCTTTCTTAGATGCTTTGTATCAGTTCAAGTAAAAATTTATAGAGAAAAAGTGCTGAAATAGAAATTAACGCCAAATAATTCTAATTCAAGAACTGTTCATACGCAAACTACTTCAAAAACTGATTCAGATAGTAATCTATTTTTAATATACATAAATGGATGTTAACAATTCAAATGTGGAAAGGACATAAAGAATTTGGCTCATGCACTACAAAGTAAAAGGTCATAAGTCAGCAAAAACATAAATAGCCATACACCAACTACTTGGGATTATTAGCCGTATGCAGATAATGTGAGTTTGGCTAGAAAAGCTCAGAAAGGACATAAAGAATTGGGCTCATTCTCTACAAAGTAAAAGGTCATAAGTCAGCATCAACATAAATAGCCATACACCAACTACTTGGGATTATTAGCCGTATGCAGACAATGTGAGTTGGATAGAAAAGCTCAGAACGAAACCAAACAAAAATCAAATGTCAACTTGCGTAGTGTACCTCTGAATAATAAATATTGTTTGTATTGAGGAACTTAAACTTAACTGTATAAAATATTACACAAGAAAAAACATGAAACGCAAAAAAATCCTAACTTAGGTTGAAGTGACAAATAAAATGCTGAAGTGCACGTAGAAGGTGAATAGCATAAAAGTAAGAGAAATTTGAGAAATAGCCCACAATAGCTAGTTATGTTGATTTGCACGTCACAAAGACTCAAAAGAAAAAAGAGGACAAGATTTAAATTTAATCTCAACGAGACTATCTATAATGCCTTCCTTGACACTCTACTTGATAGGTTGCCTTCATGTCGAAGTTGTGACAAAGCTGCATCACTCCCAACTAACAAATAAACACACAAAATTATATGTTATGGAAACATGGAATTGTTGCATTTCATTTGAAAGGTACAGGCTTGAGCATTAGGCGAAGGCAGATTAGAATAAAAAATGTTCAACCAAAAGAAAAGTAGCAGGAAATGATCAGGGTTTTATAAAATATAGTTAGATCATAAACAGACTCAGCTGGATGACCATAAATGAATATATCGTCTTCAGTCATTTTATTTGCCACAGTCCTCCTTTTTTTATACATTTCATTGTCATAGTTTTGTATCCTTCCTATCAAATTTCATTATTCTATGAAGGTGAGTTCTACTTCCCTACCATGAGGACTTCTAAATTCTCTAATTGAACCCCCTATATGAGATAAACCACATGGCAGTCCAGAAAAGAATTCTGAGAAGGCCACTTTGAGCTTCCTTGTTGTGAAGTAGATTATTTCAAGATTTTCCTTCAACGTGGGCTGTTTATACTGTTTCTGTCCAACTTTTCGATTAAAGTATCACAGCCTCATTTTGGTAAAACTTGGTGAGGATATTTATAATTTAAGAGCTTGTTGGAACATAATTTAATGGGCTAGTCTAATTTCAATTTTCAAATATGAAATATCAGCCTAGCTTAATATGCTTGGTCGGACAGAATTATTTGCAATGTTTATGATATTATTGCTGTCAAAGTAAACTTCTTTCAAAAAATTCTTCATATTTCAGTTTTTCTAAAAAAGTTTAACCAAAACTTTTCAAAATACCAAATGTCACTGCCCTATATTTAGCTTCAACGCTATTTCTTTAGATCACAAATTATTTCTTATTTTACCATGTAATCAAGTTCCCCCCCATAGATAAGTGCAATAGCCAAAGGTGAATCTTAGGTGCGAAGGATCTCCAACTCAGTCAGAATAAATACTTTGATTTCCATTTTGGATGATATTTATAAGTAGTATTCAGGTTATTGATTTATTGATTTCCAATACTAATAAGGAACTCAATATCAAGACACAGGCATGAGAGATGAATTTGCCCACGACACATTCATACCTGCTGTTGTTTGTGGTGATCTTAATATTTTTTTGTTAGGTCCATTGGAGAAAACAATTTTGTTTCATGAAATAAATCAAGAATATACTTTATTTAAACATTAATAATACTGTGTATTGATTGTGTATCTTCCAAACCAAGAAAATTAGATTTCAAACTCTCTTGCCAAACCCTTCTTCTAGTCTGGTTGGCTCTCATTGGAAAGACAATTCTTGTGTCATGGTGTAAATCAAGAATATAATTCCTTTGAGAAATATCAATACTTTGTTTTGACCGCGTCTTTTCCAAACCAAAAGAAGAAAAGGATTTCACAATCCTTTTAATTAAATTCTCATTCTAGAAATCATTGTACTTTAGTTAGTTCTTTCTCGAAGTTACCTGTCAATATAACATCATGTATAGACCGAATCATAATTGTCCTTTTTTTTTTAAGGCAAGCACTTAAAAAAGAAAGTGTTATCAGCTTCACAATGAGAGCACCTGCATTTTTCTTCATATGTGGAGAATAACATAAGAAAATTATTTAAGAATATATAGAGATTATTTTAATCTATATGTTTCATTGATGTTCTTATTTATTTTTTTAATCCAAGTGAGATTTCCAAAAATATTTCCTCCTCAAGGCCTCTATATAGAAAAACATTCTTATGCCAAGATGTTAAATCCAATTTTATTGAAAGTAAGAGAAAAACTCAAATTAGATTACATCAAGTTCTGTCCATGGGAGATGAAATATCTTAACAGTCAACAATATATGATCCACATTCTCATCTATTGAAAATATGACGATAAAGATCCATTTTCATTCAACCAATTCTTTCTAGTAGAATTCAGAAAATTGTCCTATATCATTATTTCTAAAGCATGTACTCTTTCATTAAAGTTTTCTTCAACTTAGGGATTTTAATGTCATACCTAAAAATTTCACAAAGTAATGAGTTAAAATTCACCTAAAAGTTCTACCCTATATTGGAACATCTCGAAAGTAAAAAAAAAAGGTATATATCAAAATTTAAATATACTAGTATGTAGTACTTAATCTATTAATATTATCTTCTAAAAATTTCAATTTCATTTTTTTTTAATTTTTTTTAATTTTTGATTATTAATATGTAAGCCTAAGCATTATCCATTCAATAACCTTACCTAAAGCCCAAATAGAGAAGGGAATAAATGAAGAGATGGAAGAAGACGAAGGTGGCTGAAAAGAATGAAAGAAAATGTGAACTGAGTATGGTTTTGAATTAGTAGGTTTCAAAGTTTGAAAAGAAGAAAATTTTCCCAGCGAAGATGGTATTTTAAGGTTAATTGATATAGACTTGTGTTGATAAATTAAGAACTGCATTAAATCTACAAAACTGATATTTATTTTAAAAGGTGTATGAAAGAACAAGACTTCGCCAACATAGATATAAAGAAATTTGGTCCCAAGACCACTTACAGTGAGATACTCAATATCTAATATATGAAGCAAATTATCTTCATGCCTAATTTTTATTATTTCCAGCAAATCTATTGAACCAGTATATGCATATGTGAAGAAAATTCTTTACATTGAGCATACTATGATGATATTAATAAGTCTACTGCATTTTTATATGATTATTTGTTGAAACTAGATTCAAAGCATTTATATAGAATTCAAATTTTTAGCTTTATTTTTATAAAATATGATGCATAAGAATCCAGATGTCGAATATTGCATGTCAGATTATACTTTTAAATATATGTTGATTAATAACAAGTACATATTGATCCTAAAAGAATTTTAAATGCTTATGAAAATTTAAAAATAAAAGCAGTTTATGAAAGGTTATGATGTGAGATAAGTTAGCAAATGATAAAGAGCTGAGTAGTGAGAGGCAAAAATTCTGATTAAATGAGTCTCAGTAGAAGCCGAAAATGGTTCCTGACTCCCTATTTTAAAAAATTAGTTCATACTGGAGTAAATCAAAATCACAATGGAAAAAACAAATATTATTACAGAAAGTAGGTGGTTACAACCAAGGATTTAGTTAGGGTCCAAACATACTTGAAAAAGAAAATTACAAAAAACATGACACCAATCCATCAAGGGCAGATTTCGGGTGACTGTTAGGGGGTTTGGAGAGGCGGCAACAAGGTAGGGAAGGGGTTTCCGGGCTGTGGACGAGGGTCGACTTCGATTAGGGTTGGCTGAAACAGTAGGAAAGCAAGGGAAGGTGGTCCAAATAGCAACAGTTTGCTGTCGGGGGTGGAAACAGTGAGGGAGAAGAGGGATAGGGGCAGCTACAGCAATGTGGATGAGCTGGAAGGCCGGCAGCTATAAGCTAGAAGGGCTGGAGGGATGATAGGTGGCTGGGAAGGGCAGCAGGGAGGGATGGCTGGTGGCTGGAAGGGCAGCATGGAGCTATCGGGGCTGCAGCAGATAGCAAGGAGGTGCAGTTGGGAGAGCTGAATGGGAGGCGGCCGAGAGGAGGTTGATTATGGAAGGTGGCAGCAGGGGAGAACAACAGGAAAACAGTCCATATAGGCGGTTTGGCATCTGGAGCAGAGAGGAAGAAGGAAAGTTGCAGGGAGAGAAATGTTGATGATAAGCTCCACACCTTAGGATCGAGATACAGCCATAGCAGCACTCGACCCTTGGAGGAGAATCACCGCCTTTGAACGAGATACCGAAGCACCACTCGCCCTCATATACCACCCTAAAAGGAAAAATATGGGATGCCAACGGCTGTCCTGACAGAAACACAAGCAAAAAAAAAAAACAACCCTAAAACATCAAAGAAATGAATATATAGTAACATGATTGCTAGGAGAGGCCCAAGGGGACCAACCAACTCCACAGATAAGAGAATTCTGGGATCGGTTCAGTCAAAGCGTAAGCAGGCTCCGGCTTCTATCGAGGAAGTACATGCGCGGGAAGCGTCTTGTTTCATTAGTACGATATGGTCTAATCTTAAATATAGACCATTGATAATTATTACATTGTATTAAATCTAAAACATATCAAATGATAAAAATGTGGCATAACCTGCACAAATATCACGTGACACTTTTGTGAGTATAACCAACGATGAATGAGGAAAAAAAACAAAAAGTAAAGCAAATAACTTTATACTAAAACTTGACCATCATAATACTTTGAATGTTTTAAAATTTGAAGAATATATTTCATTTCTCTACAAATAATTATCTGTTTACTGCATCTAATTATATAATTCACTTATTTAATTATTTAAAAAATTTTGAATACCAAAAATCAAACGTTGATTTTACCAAAAAACATGCAACTTCTTCTGTAAATTACAAAGTAACTAACAAGTATAATGCACAGACAAATGAGGAATTCAAGGTTAAAGTTAAATGAGATGAAGAAAAGGAGGTAGATGGGAAATAAATAATAAGAATATAAGAGATCATAGAAATATAAGAACTGGGACCTAAGCAGGGAGTAGGCGCATCATTATTTCAATTTATCATATACAAAATTGGACTAAGAACACCAATTATAGCATGGTGGTCACCCAGAAGCAACATGGAGCACATGGAGTTACGATATCTCATGGGCAACCAAATCATGAAAAACTTTTGTCTGTTACATGCAAGAAATTCAATCAAACTACATAAGTGCTGTGAAAATTAATAAATTTGAATCAGTAAAGAAGTCAATGGATAACGAAGTAATAATATAAAAAAAATGAATATTCTCACCTTAAAAACAGGAGGTTCCACATCCTCCACAATAATCTTGTCCACGTTTGGGTTCCCAATGAGACCAAAAAACTGGGCTTTGAACACTGGAGAACGAGCAGCTAGAATTAACTTGTGAGCCTTAAAAGTCTCATCACCAACAACAAAAACAATATCTGAGCCAGTGCCAAATTTCAACAGTTCTCTAAAAGAGTTTCCCATATCTGGTGGTGGAACAGGGATGAAAAACTGCCTTGGGGTCTCAAGACGATTTCTAACAACACCAACAGTACAGTTCATCACCAGACAGTCATCTTTAAGGTAATCAGATGTTTCTAACGATGTTCTTCTATAAAATCGTTTGTAACCCCTGGCAATTTCATCAACCAATCAAATGCTGAAATATCCATAGTTTCAAAAAAAAATAAAACTCTGGATAACTGCCGTGTAAAACATATCTGACATTGGTCTCGGACAGAAAGGACAAAAATAAAATATCTGAATTGGCTCAAAAGGGAAGCAGATTCCCTAGCAACCCACGCATTCAAACAAACAAAAAAATACTGAACAATTTCTCAATTTTCAAGTACTTTTTTGGCATTTCAGGCACAAATTAAAAGCCTATAAATGTTTGTAAAATGAATCTTAGAGGTGCTCATCGGATAAAAAGGAGGAGAATAGTTCAGTATCCTATGTTTCAATCTTTCGTTTAACATCTTTTTCGCAGAAATATAGATGATTAAACTAAACAGGATTAATTGACTGATTTAAGAGGGCGTTCTGAAAGCATGAAGTCATCAAAATCTTAACCTGCACTGATCAGAAGCATAGAGCTATTAAACTGTGTAATACTACAAGTACAGGAGCATAATATGAGTGGCATCATACATAACATTGTTTTGTTCCATGTTAGACAGTCATAGTGGCGTGAAATGAAAAGAAACCTGATATAGATTAGGACAAGAGTAGACAAAACACACCTAAGAAGCACACCAAAGATTCAAAACATTTCCGTTAAACTTCATTAAAGGGATCTGCAGGGGTGGGTGGCATGAATGGTTGGTGACTGCAGTAAACAAAAACAGAAGTTGTTCTAGGCGGCTGCAGTGAGAAGGGAGGCATCGCAATGATGCAAGAGGGACATAGAAAGGTTGGGGAAGGATAAAGCCGAAGCACCACTCGACCCCTGGACACAGCTCTGACGGAAAAATCAAACATACCGATGGTTGTCCTCACAAAAACACACTCAAACCCCCTGAAACATGAAGAAATAACATATATAATACTAGGGAAACTAAGAAGTGCCCCATCAAATGAGTGACAATCCTAAGCAATCAGGTGGGCCGGCTGACCATTGATTTGCCTGGACCGATAGGTCCCGAACCACGCTGCGCGCAAGAAAAGACGCCCACATCATTTATGTCTCACCAAAAACACCAACTCATTCGCCAAGGACGAAAAACACATTATTTCAGACCTTATGTGGAATCTGAAGTTACAATTGTTCTTGCCAGTAGATAAACACAAGTGAGATCGAGTTTGACAATGACAGAGAATAGCGAGAAAGAAGAGCATATTTCAACTCAAGGCAATCACTGCAGAGAATATTTCAAGACATTATGATTGATACCTTACTGCCATGATCGTCACTGCTAGAAAGACTTCACTTTATCCTCGTGTCAGATAGGAAAGTGCCTATATTGATGTCGTCGAAGACTCTCTAACCTCGAAGAGGCTAATGTCGCTCATCTACCTTTAACGTGCATGACCTGACTCTATACTATAAGGAGGCATAAACTTTGACTGGTGGTGGGGGGGGGGGTGATGAGGTGGTTTGTTGTGCAACCGACAATGGGATTCAAGTGCCTATATTGATGTCGTCGAAGACTCTCTAACCTCAAAGGGGCTAATGTCGCTCCTCTACCTTTAACGTGCATGACTTGACTCTATACTATAAGGAGGCATAAACTTTGATTGGTGGGGGGTGGGGGTGGGGGTGGGGGTGGGGTGGGGTTGGGGAGGTGGTTTGTTGTGCAACCGACAATGGGATTCAAGTGCCTATATTGATGTTGTCGAAGACTCTCTAACCTCGAAGGGGCTAATGTCGCTCCTCTACCTTTAACGTGCATGACCTGACTCTATACTAAAAGGAGGCATAAACTTTGACTGATGAGAACAAAGCTCCCCCAAAACCTAGAAGACTAACACAGGCGTGAGGGCCGCGAGGTACCCCTCCCGCATATTAGAGCATGGGCCAACTGAACCAGACAATGGGGAGAGTTGATCCGCTCCCTCCTTTGAATTCGACACCTCATTTTAACAAGGGACCCCTCCTAATTAGCTAGGGATTATATATTTGATTATTGTGTTTCAAGTTTGCAGTTTTGTATATATTTTTTTTGTCGGGACAGTCATCGGTGTCTCCTATTTTCCCTTCGAGAGTTGTATCCAAGGGCGAGTGGTACACCGGCAATATCTTGTTCGGAGGTGGTGGCTATCCTCCGTTGTCTTGCTTCCGCATCCTTCCCCTTCGTTGCTGCCATCTCCTTTCTTTATTGGAAAGATTCCCGGATAGTCTTCTTGTTTTCTTCTTCCAGCCGCACATCCCCTCCATCTTGTCAGTCCATTTCAGTAGTCGATTCCCCTTCCTTGCATCTGCAAGCCCCATCGTCAACCATCTGTCCCATCAACTGCCATCCACCTACAATCAGCCAACCTCCATGTCACTCTTACTCGTTGCTTGCTACCCTCCCACTGTAGCCTCACCCGCGCCAGCTATACTATTTAGATGTCCCTCGACTAGTCCTTTTCATCCGCCCTCCATGAAACCTCAATCTCATCATAGCCAACAACATCCATTGCTACCCTTCTCCTTCAACAAAGTCTCCTTCGCACCACCGCAAGCCTACTAACTCGTTGTCATTCTTTATAGTTCCCCTATATCAGCCCGTGCTATCCCGCTGCAACCAGCTTTGCAATCACCAAACCACCAATAGGAGTCAAGTGCTCATTGAATTAGTCAGAGACCCTCTCACCTAGGGGGGCTACTGCTGCTCCTCCATCTTTAACATGCATGATTTTACTCTATATTATAAGGAGCCATAAACTTTGACTGAAGAGGTCAAAGCTCCCCCCAACCCTAGAAGACTAACACAGGCGTGAGGGGCGCAAGGTTCCCCTCCCGCATTTTAGAGCACGGGTTGACCGGACTAGACAAGGGGGAGAGTCAATCCGCTCCCTCCTTTGTATTTGACGTCTCTTTTCAAGATGGGGCCCAATCCTAATCAGCTAGGGCTTATATATTTGATTCTTGTGTTTTATGATTGCAGTTTTGCATATAATTTTTGTCGTGACAGTTGTCGGTATCTTCTATTTTGACTTCGAAGGTTGTATCCAAGGGCTAGTGGTGTTCCGCCGTATCTTGTTCGGAGGTGATGGCTATCCTCCACGTTCGAGCTTCTACATCCTTCCCTTCGCTGTCGCTGACTCCTTTCCTTGTTGGAGAGATCCCCGGATAGTCTCCTTGTTGTCTTCCTGCAACCGCAAATCCCCTCCATCTTGCCAGTCCATTTCAATCGTCGGTCCCCCTTCCTTCAATCTGCAGGTCCCATCGTCGACCATCCGTCCCATCAATGACCATCCACCTACATTCAACCAACCTCCATGTCGCTCCTACGTGTTGCTTGCTACCCTCCCACTGTAGGCCCACCCGCACCAGCTATCCAATTTAGATGTCCCTCAACTAGTCCTCATCCGCCCTACCAAACCTCATTCTCACCACAACCAACCGCATCCACTGCTACCATTCCCCAGTCGCTCCCACTCCATCAAGTCTCATTCGCACCATCGTAAGCCTAGTAGCTTGTTGCCATCCTCTGTAGTTCCCCTACAACAGACCTGCTATCCCGTCGTAGCCAATCTTACAATCACCTATTTGCTTTCAGTGATAACATTTGCTTTTTTATTATTGTTTTGAACATCTAACACTCTGTTCCTGTTGGAATATCATTGTAGTTTATGTCTTCGTGATATTATTCATTATATTACTATGAGTACTATTTCATAACTTTTTATAATTCAAATTATATGTCCCAACAATTTGTCATTTATGCGTTACAAAAATATTTATTTGCAGAATTTGATTTGTCAAACTCACCCGTTAATATTTTTCTCATAACATAGAATACGGGTGTGTTTGGAGTACCATCATCATGAGCAAATTATTCAATATTAGGCTGTTTTTTTAAAATTTTTAGCACAGTTTCCTTCAACTGGCTCTAAGTTATTAATGAAAAAAAATTTATATTTTCCTACTCACTTTCGTTTTTGTTATATAATCTTTTCTATTAAGAATACAAAACATATTTATACATTAATTCATCACGTCCAGCGTTGCATAGTGCGTTGCCTTCCGAACCCAGGGTCTGGCACGTCAAGTATAAGTAAATATAAAGAATACACAATTACATCAGGTACTCCCTATAAATAAGCACCACTATCCCCCGAGGAAGGAATCAAACTTTAAAAATAAAAATTCAGAACCCCACAGCTCTAGCTGGAAGTACCCAATTCCACACCTCGCTATGTGATGCCCCTGCCACCCAAGGTCAGCAATTTTTTTTTCTATTTTAGGAATTCATCTAGTAACTTTTGTCTTCGCCTTCCCCATTTTCCTACCTTGTGATCCTTCCTTGTTTAATGATATTCAGATTCCGCTATTACTCAACGTATTGAACTTCATGGTCTACTCTTTGACACAGTTAAGTCGAAAGTTTTTCAGTCCAAGGAGAAATAAGTATTCCCAGATTTCACAAAATGTTTAAAGCCATCAAAACCAGAATGCAAACAAATGACTTCACAATCTATACAAGAGCTAATAACGAAAAGGCAAATGAACTTACTAATGATACAAAAGAGCAATAAACAAGACAAGCTAGTGTTGTCAGAGAGAAAAAGACCGACCACTTAGACAACGCAAACGATCAGTCAGTGATAAAAATAAATAAATCAATCCCTAACACATCAAACGACTGAATCGCGAGAAGTAACGAGTAAAGAGCCAACTGAAAACCATGAAAAGAGATCGTATTCGTACCACATGCTCCCACGATACTTAAGAGTGTAAGGACCGCTTTCCAGCGCCCGATCAAAGTGGCTGTGAACTTTGTGCTTCCCCTTTCCGCTCTGATCAAGTAGCGTGAGCTCAAACAGTGCCCTCACATCAGTTCCTTCACTGGCCAACGCAATGAAGACCGAAACATATAGCGAATTGTCCTCCGGATTCTTCCCGTCGGGATAGAAGTAGACCGCCCACTGGTATCCCCCCACAGTGAACATATCGCTCGTCATGTACTTTCCCGGTCCCATTCCTTTCGCCAAGGAGTACCCTTTTATCGTATACTGATGCGAACAGTTCACCGTCTCAAACAAAGACTTGGATCGCGATATGTTGTCCGCTACAACCCCTCCAGACGCTCCACCTGTCTTCTCCATCTCATCCGCTATGACCAACCACTTGAAAAATTAGTTCAAAACCACCAAGATTTCCGTATTCTTCAGCAAGATAATCCAAAGCCTGCCAAATCTAGCTCGATTAATTGATCGCGTCCTCCCAAGTACCCCCGTAGTAATATCAAGAGACAACACCGCATCGCGAACAAACTCACTACCTGCGCCGGCGGTAACAGTGGGGCTCTTCCCCAACCAAACCCTAGCCAAAGAAAGTCAAGTTTCTCTGTTTCACTCGAGCTACCAAACACCGATCCTTCTCACCATACAATCCGACGATTTCAAGTTATCGAGATCTCGCTCAGCGATGATGAGAAGAGACCGGATAAACCAAATCGCCGGCGGAGGTGACGACGGCAGCAGAAGAAAAGAGGAAGAAATGGGAGATGGTGAGTAAGAAGTAAAGGCAAGATGGACGAACTAATTAATGATCAGTGCTGGTTGGTGAGCATTTATAGAGTATTGGCGGGGCCTGTCAGTACGATGAACCGGACCGCCGGTTCACGATTTGCGGCCACGGCATTGCCGCCGACACGCCGTTGCGGGTCAAGAAAGCTTCTTTTTGTTTTTCAGATTCCGGGACATGGGGTCGCTCGTTGGAGCGATGTTTTTTGGGAATGGATAAGGCTGATGGGTGAGAGACTAAAATTTGTTGAAGTTAGTTTCGTATTTATTTATTGTTTTATAAAACTAAAAGTAAGGTGCTCAAAAAATTTATGATTATTCACAGGGAGAGTATATAAAAGTGTCAAAATAGTCATTCACTAATAGTTCTCCCGTGAGTAGGGGTGTAAACGAACCGAACACGAACGAGCAGAGCTAGTGTTCGGGTTTAAAATATTCGAACACATCATTGTTCGTGTTTGGTTCATTTAACAAACCGAACGAAAAAAATTGTTCGTGTTCGTCTCCTTTACTATCGAACGAATCGAACACGAACTTTCTGGCGAGCCGAACACTAACTGTTCACGAACAACGAGCTTTTTTGAAAGCCCTAGCTTTGATAACATGCTTCCCCAAAATGAAGCTAATTGATCAGGTATTCCGTACACATCAGGTGATACATACTTTCTCAAAATGAAGCAAACCGAATAAGGCGTTTAGGGTTTTGTTTAGTGTTTTATTTTAATATATAGTATACTATATTAATTATAATATTATAATATTTATATTAATATAATTAATACTATAATATTATTATTGTTATTAATAATTTATCATATATTATAATTTATAGAAGTTTAATAATCTAAAATATGATAAATTTTTATAATATATAATTATTTTAAAATATTATAAATTTTTTTTATATATAATTATTTTAAATTATTTTATATTTCGAACAATAACGAACCAGACACGAACGAACACATCACTGTTTGTGTTTGGTTCGTTTAACAAATCGAACGAAAAAAATTGTTCGTGTTCGTCTCGTTTGCTTATCGAACGAATCCAACATGAACATCTTGACGAACCGAACACGAATTATTCGCGAACAATGAACAGCCCTACCTATGAGACATGCTCAATAATTAGAGTTGTAGAAATATTGAGGAAGAAATCGAGAGACAAGATGAATAGAGAATCAATGATCGCGCACAGACTTATCCTGAAGGGCGAACTGATTATTTATGAGCTCTGTTACACATTTTATTTATTATAATTGAGGGTTATAAGAAAGAAAATGAGAGAGATCTCTCAACAAAAAATGAGTTCTAGAGAGAGAGAGAGTCTAAAGAGGCAAAGATCATACAAAAAAGTCCTTGGTATATATTATGGTTCCTTTATTTTTAAATGATAAGGGACTGTATAAAATTATTTTTTTTCCCCTGCTTTAATAAGGGCACTACATTTAATTATTATTTTTGTTGTGTTTTTTTTATATATATATATTTATAACTGATTCTGACATTTTTTCATGTGACCTTGACATTGTAGTCTGTTTAGTCGGTTATTTTATATTAATGCCAATATGTCTTCACTTTGTGAAGCTGACCGGCTTTCGATGTGGTAGCCGGCCGGCCGGCCTTAGGGTGGCTAGTTGGCTTGCTTGTTTCTTCGTGATCTTTCACCTAGACTTTGACGACATCATTTAGTTATCTTCACTATTTTGACACTTTATTCAGTTATAACTAATAAGAATGCATGCACATTAAATAAACATATTTTAATTTTCTTATATATTACAAAGAATCATGTGTATTATTTCAAACTATATAATGAATCTATATGGTTTATAATGGTAGACATGCAAAAAAGTATATGTAATGAAATTATAAAAAAGACAATATTGAATAACATAAGAAAGTATTGAATTTTATATTTTAATTTACAAAAAGATTTTAAATTGGACAATTTATGTGTTTATATATAATTATATATTTGAACAAAGAAAGATGAAAGATCATTTAGACTTTTATTTATTATATATACAAATAAAAAATCTCCTTCTAATGAAACAATATTATGATTAATAAATTTAGAATTTATCTTGTGAATAAATTAGATTAGTTGGAAGGTAGCAAATTTAATTTATTTTACTATACACATACACACAAACGCACACAAACACATGTATATAAGAAAAATGCCCGCACAAAATCCTAAAGAAATCAAGCTGTTTGAAGGGACTCCACAATTTCCGCTAAGAATTTCATGAGAAAAATTATCAAGCAATCGGTTAGCTTAGCTCGTTTACCCAGACGACCGGT
This sequence comes from Papilionanthe hookeriana x Papilionanthe teres, assembly GCA_022702705.1. Classification (NCBI taxonomy): domain Eukaryota; kingdom Viridiplantae; phylum Streptophyta; class Magnoliopsida; order Asparagales; family Orchidaceae; genus Papilionanthe; species Papilionanthe hookeriana x Papilionanthe teres. The sequence goes on along the minus strand of CM040432.1, from coordinate 117,998,444 downwards.
AATCCAATAGAACCTAAACAACCGGCTGAATCAATCGACTGACAGCAACACATAGCTATAAGTAGAAGCTAATTTCGTCATGTATTATATATGATGGTCACAACCAGACGTCATTATATTATCTGTATTAAAAAAAATATTAAATCAACTACCCAGAGTAGGAAAAAGACAAAAAATACTCTATAACCAGTGAAATAAAGGGGGATAATTGTGTAATTGTATACTCGAGCCACCTATGATTATATATTGGGTATGTTTTATGAATAAAGATTACACACTCATTTTTCCAAAATTTACTTTGTCCTGTGTTCTCTCTATTTATCTCTTCTCTCGTATTATTAACTCTAAGGGCGTGTCAACTACGATGATTTAGGATTTTACAACACACACACATAGATACATACATACATACATACACACATAGATACATACATACACACATAAAGAACATACTTCTTTATTTTAAAAGAAGGAATAAAAGAAAAGTTAAGAATAAAAAAAAGTAGCACTGATATGTCAATTATGACACGACCAATTCTACAAATGTAAGGGTAAAAGTAGTTCATTTTGAAAGTACAATGTCTATACAATAGTTCATTCTTTTCTAAACCAAGAAAGTTTTGATTCCTTTGGAACTAACCTCTCAATTCATTTTTTTATGTATTCCAAACTCGAACTGATTTTAAATATACTGCATACTGTCATCACTCTAACTCGTTGATGCAGATGGTCACTGCCATTAGCCACTGACTTAGTCGCTGCTGCAGCCACTGCCACCTTCGCCGGCTCTCCTCTGACCTTATAACCCTACTAGACTATACCCTGGCAGTTTGCAAACAGCCTGCTTTACAATTCTCATTCTCATATTCTCTGCCTCTTCCCACATCCCATCCTTAGCATAAGTATTCGATAACAACACCAATGCACCATCATCGCCTTGCAGTAGCTGAAGCTGCTCTGAAGCCAGCTTAGCTATTTCTTTATTTCCATAATTTCCACAGCCACTCAACAACGACCTCCAAACTGCCGGCCAAGGTTCATAAGGCATGCTTTCAATCACCATTTTTGCCTTCTCAAAAAGCCCATTCCGAGCTAAAAGATCAACCAAGCAGCCAAAATTATCCTTAGAAGGTACCATGCCATGCACAGAGCTTATGGAATCAAAGACCAACTGCCCCTCCTCCACCAAACCAAGATGCCTACAAGCCGAGAGAACGGCGACAAAAGTAGACTGAGTCGGAAGCATATTAACCCTTCTCGTTGCTTCTAAGATTTCAATAGATTCCATGATCATTCCATGGTGAGCAAAAGCTGTAATCATGGTGTTGAAGAGGATAACATCACGTGAAACACCATTAAAAGCCATCCATGAGCTAAAGATATCTCCACACTTAGCATAAGCATCAATGGCTGCACTACCCACGTAACAATTCACCTCATACCCTGTCTTAATCACAAGAGAATAGATACACCTGCACTGATGAAGCACACCATTATCAGCACAAGAACTAAGGATGCTCCCAAAAATAAACTCGTCAGGATTTGCACCAAATTTTCTCATAAAATTGAGAAGGGAGAAGGCCTCATTGTTAAAGCTTTGCCTTGCAAATGCTGAAATCATCGCTCCCCAAGTCGCCACATCCAGAACCTCAACACCTTGGAAGATCTTATAAGAGTTTCGCAGGGAACCGATTCGTTCATAAGTGTTAATTAGAGAGGTACATATATACCTGCAGGAATTAAAACCAGATTTGATGATTCTGGCATGTATTTGTTCAACTATATTCTGTTGTTGGGTTCCGTGGCAAGAGCTCAAAACACTAGTGTATGTGAATTCATCTGCTCTAAAGCCATATTTGGTAAAGCATTCAAAAATGCACAAGGCCTCAGTAAAATGGCCGTTCATGTTACACCCGGCTATCATCTCATTATAGGTAATGGTGGTACTGTCTCCATGGCTGTTGAACAAGAACAATGCCTTGTCCATTAATCCACATTTAGAGAACATATTGATGAGTGCATTAACCACAAGAGGATAATGGAAGAATCCACGATGGTGAGCGAAACAGCTGAACTGAAGCCCCAAGCGAACATTCTCGCTCGCACCACAGAGTCTAAATAAAGCAGAAAAAGTTACTTGATTTGGTTTCAGGCCACTGTGTAGCATGTTGGAAAACAAGGCTGCAACTTTATTCTCATCCTCTGCGACAGAAAAACCGCAAAATACAGTATTCCACGAGACAATATCTTTCTCATGTATTCTATTAAAGACTTCCATTGCAAGCTCTGTCATTTCATACCTGAAGTACACATCCGCGAGTGAATTCATCATTGTAGTATTGGATTCTAACTCATGGTGGATGATTAAGCTGTGAAGCTGACGCCCAAAATTCACATTATCAGAAACCGTGCAGGCTTTAAGAGCGCTAAAAAAGGTAAATTTATCTACAGGAAGACCTTTTACATGCATTAGACGTACAATCCTCATTGCATCAAGACCATAACCACACAAAGAATAGCTCTCAGCCATTGCATTCCAACAAACCAAATCTGGATAATCTATACAGTCAAACACCAGCTCTGCTGCTTCGATATTTCCGCATTTAGCATACATAAAAAGAAGAGAACTGCTTAGGAAGGAGTTCCTCTCACAGCCCATCTTGAAAGAAACTGCATGTAAGGAGTTCCCAAGCTTAAAGGCCTCAAGCGCAGCACATGCACTCAAGACACTCGCGAGGGCGAATTCATTGGGATGAAAACCAGACCTCATCATCTCCAAATATATTGCCAAGCCCGTCTCATGCTCATCACTGTGGACGCAACTGGAGATCATGGAAGTCCAGGAGACCAGATTTCTTTGAGGCATTTCACAGAACAGGTTAACCGCATGGTTCAAAAGTTGGCATCTTGAATACATACACACCAAGTTATTGTTTGTAAAGATATCATTTGAGAAGCCGAGCTTGATGATTTGGGCATGGGTTGCGCATCCAATGAGTGGATTGTTGGTGTTAGAGGATAATTTGGGAGCAGAGGTGAAGTGAAGGGGTTGTATAGCGGTGTAGCTGGTGGAGACTTGCAGAGGGATGTCGGCTTCGTGGTAGTTAGAGCTGAAAGAAGAGAAAATTGATTTCTTTGTGATGGGCGAAGAGCGCGTGAGAGGCGAAGTTGGGGAGTATTTTGCTTCTTTCGTAAGTCGATAGGAACGAAGAAAGTTGGGAGAACTCATTATGACTGCCCATTACGCGTCTTCCCGTGGAGTCGCGCAGCAAAATCAAGCAGTCTATTTGCGAACTAAACCACAGCGAGTCTGAGTTCCCGATAACTTGCTCGGCGGCGGTGATGGGAGGTGGCCGGAGTTTTCGCACGGAGCGGCGCCGCCGAACGACGGCATAAATGCACAAGATTTGGGTGTTACATACGTTAATTTCAGTATTTTAAAATCAAAGGTAGCAAAAGGCAGCTTTATAAAAAAGATTGCCTTGCATTTAAAGGGGTAGATATTGAAGTTTAAGCGGGTTAGATGTATATTATTTATGTGAGCTCCCTTAAAACAAATAACAATTATATTTCTTCAATTATAAATATTATGAGGCATTAAAATCTAAATTTTCACAATTAAATAATAAAGAAATTAAACATTTTGAAAGGTAAAAAAAAAAACTCGTTGTATTTTGTCCAAAAATTTGAAATTTATTTATGAATGTAAGATTGAATTTTAAATAAAAAAATTCTTTTTAAAGCTCACTGTAATTAAAATTATATATAAGCACGAGCCATGCAGATTTGAGCTCGGCTAATTTGTCAAATTATGAGCTTGAGTCGAGCTTGATTGGAGAGCTCAAGCTCAGACTCGTATTGGTCGCAAGTCAACGACCCGAGTCACGCTCGAGCTCTAAATTCAGCACTAGCCCAAACGCCTTTAGATTAGTGCTGGCACGCGGTTAATTTGAATCATAAGCCGACAATTTTGTCTTTTTTATCTTTATAATTTCCATGTGTTCCACCGGACGCAAAGCAAATCAAGCATCAAGAGGAAAGTGAAGGCGAGGGAGGGAGAGAGACCTTGAGAACGTAGGCGAGATGGTGGTGAGATCGCCGCAGCTTATAACGATCGCCTCGATTGTTCTTGGCTGCATCGCCGCTTTCTTCCTCGGCAAGCATTGGTCGGACGGATCCCAGCAGCTCATGTTCTTCTACAGCAGCACTGGGGCAAGCGAAGGCCACGTCGCCGTTTCTCCTAATGCAAACCGTACATTTGACATATCCTTGCTCATCTCCAATGGCTCTACTTCTCCGCCGCCTCCGTCATCTCCTCTTCGTCCGCTGCCTCTGCCTCCGCCGGCGGCGGCGGCGGCGGAGAGGTTTGGGGTTGTGAACGAGAACGGGGAGATGAGTGATGGATTCGATACTGGGGCGTTCAATCCAGATCCGGTGGAGAGTTTGGGGACGGGGAACGAGACGGAGGAGGCGGGCGGGGAGCCAGAGGGCACTGGTAGGGTTGTTAGGGTTGCGAAGTTCCGATCCTGTCCTGCGACCATGAGCGAGTACATTCCTTGCTTGGATAATTGGGAGGCAATCAAGAAGCTCAATTCGACGGAAAGAGGGGAGAAGTTCGAGCGGCATTGTCCGGATGAGGGGAAGGGGTTGAATTGCTTAGTTCCGGCGCCAAAGAACTACAAGACCCGGATTCCTTGGCCAAAGAGCAGAGACGAGGTTGGTTGATTTAAAATTCAGCTCTCATTAAATATTCGCAACTAAAAAGTGTTATTTTGTGTCTGGGTTCCCGCAGTTGTGTCTGACTGAGGCCTAAGAACTGAAAGATTTCTAGACAGTGAGTGTCACAAATGTGTCTGCGTTATCCCCTCTAACAGAAAGACTCTCAGTATCTATCACTGTTTTTCTTCTCATTCTGTTTCTTTACTATTTCTTTACGTTTTACCGGTAGTTTTTTAATCCCTTTCACATGAGATCCTAAAACTGAGCTTAGGATTAGGTGGATATATTTAAGAGCTTGAACTCTCAATCATCGAGGCATTCTCTGCTTTCTCTGAATGGCCTCATTATTTTTATCATTGGAGTAACCTCCCACGGAGTCACCAATCCCAGGAGTGCTTCCCTCATATTTTTAACTTTGAAGCTTCTTATAGAATTTCAACCATTCACCAAAATGCAGCTCGACGTAAAAGGTTTATTTTTATTTTACATAAAAATTCTATTTTTAGTGATTTTTATAATAAATTAGATATTAAAAAGGGTGAAAATATATGTATAAACTAGTCAAACAAAGAGAAAATAAAATTAAAGATTTAACTTAAGTAAAGTGTTTTAAATATGAAAATTAAAATGTGTCTTGCTTAGAGGAAGATATTCAACTTAGTTGGATGAGCTATTTTGATAAACTTTTCAATGAAATTTCTTAAAATATAATTGACTTCATTGATTTTAATATTGTTAATAATAATAAAACATTTTATTTTTACTGTCGCACAAGAGTGTATTAGATTTGAGAGAAAATCAAGGAGAGAAAAGCGGTATGACCTAAAGATATCTCAAATTGATGTGTGGACATATTTATTAGATTTGAGAGTTTATTGGCTTACTGTACTCTTTAATATTATTTTAAAAACTAAAAAGATGCTTGACGAGTGGAGGAAAAGCATTTTGGTCTCTATTTTAAGAATAAAAGGATGCACAAGAGTGTATAAATTGTAAATGAATTAAATTGATGTGTTATAGTTTAAAATTATGGAAGAGGATAATTGAACATAGGTTAAGATATGATATAAATATTTCTCATATACAACTTAGATTTATGCTGGAAGCTATACATTTATCGAGAGGTTTGATGGAGAAGTACATAGAGAATAAGGAGGATCTACATATAATTTTAATTGATTTAGAATACGTTCTTTTTTAAAAGGCAATCATGGGACGTGCCCATGGCGTGCGCCAGGGCGAGGCGTAAGCCTATTGGCCCCAGGCTTGTGAGGGTGGTGTAAAGCTCCCGGGGCATATGCCTGGGGGGCGCCTGGAGCACGATTTGCGCCTCATGGGGCGTATGCCTAATCTATTAATCAAATAAATAGGAAATAAAGTGCCCTATTTCTTCATACTTACTTAATCAATGTCGTGTGGCTTGCGCTCAACTATTGAGTAAGTATGAAAGACTCTCCAAAGTACTTCTTTTGGCACAAATAGTTTATTTTTTTCTCTTGATATTTATATTTTTTAATTTATTTTATACCATGTGGCTTACGCTCAACGCCTTGGGGCTTACGCCTCGCTCTCGCTCTCGCCCAACGCCCACGCCTTTTAAAACATTGACAATATGGTTCCAAAAGAAGTACTTTGGAGAGTTCTAGAGAAGAAAAATGTTGATATGACTTATATTCAAGTTATTAAAGATATGTATATTATAGTTGTTACTTTTGTTCGAATAGAAGGAAGATTAACCAAGTAATTTTCTATCTTAGTTGGATTGCATCAGGGATCAACTTTAAACCCATATCTTTTTGCTTTAGTTATGGATGTTCTTACTGGGCATTTACAAGAGGATGTACCTTGGTGTATGCTTTTCGCTGATGATATTCTTCTTATGGATGAGACTAGAGAAAGAGTTCAGGAAAAAAACTTGAATTATGGAGGTCTATATTGGAGTCTAAATGCCTTCGTGTGAGTATATCTAAAACTGAATACATGGAATGTAATTTTAGTAGTAGTAGCTCTAGTGACAGAGTTATAACTATGGGTGATCAAATCATTAAAAGGTGTGATCGTTTTTGATATCTCCAGTCAAATTTTCAAAGTGATGGTGATATAGATGGGGATGTTATTTATAGAAATCAAGTTGGTTGGTTGAAGTGGAGGTATGCATCAGGCCTATTGTGTGATAGAAAAGTACCTCTTAGACTGAAAGAAAAATTTTATAAGATGGTGGTAAGATTTGCAATGCTCTATGGAGAAGAATATTGTCCTTTAAAAGAGAAGCATAAAACAAAATTGTGTTGCTAATGTGTGAATGTTTACGTGGATGAGTGGCTTGACACTTATTGACAAAATGCGAAATGAATATATCCGCGATAGGGTTGGTTTAGCTCCAGTGGCGGACAAGATTAGAGAGAGTCGTCTTAGATGTTTTGGTCACTTTACATGTCGACCATTTGATGATCCTGTTGGGAGAATATATATTCTAGATTCCACTTATGTTAAAAAAGGTAGAAGTAGACCTTAAAAAGCTTGGGCATGTTGTATAAAAAATGATCATAATCTGTTAGAATTAAATGAAAAGATGACAATAGGAAGCAAAGGAGGAAAATGATTCATGTAGCCAGTGGGATAAAGGCTGTTATTGTTGTTGCATAAAAGCTTTCATTATCTTTGTACTTAAGCAACTGTCATCCTTGCATTATTTTTGTCCCAAAAATTTTCACCAGGTAGACAAGGTTTTACATGTAGCTGTACAAGTGAAAAAGAATGTTGTCATATATCAATTTGTTTTAACTACTCGTATGGCATAACAATATACCTATAGGATCTCCTTTTTTTTTAAGTTTATAAATTTCTTTAACACTTGTACTTGTTGGGGAAATAAGAAGCACTATATGGAATGATCTTTTTAGGAGTTGAGGATACTCTTCTCTACGGTCTTATTGTCCATGAGAAGTGGTGTTTGAAGCTTTCAAATACTTTTCATAATCTACCCCAAATTAAGGCTTTTGTCTAGACTAGTTTGCATAGGGCTTGTTTTTTTATCCTATAGTACTAGATCAAGTTTGGTTTATGCTATTTATTCTTCGAGTCTAACTTGTCAGTTAGACGTCTATACGTGTTCATCCAAATTGCGGTTGAACTTATACATATCATTCATTATCTTTGGCTAACTCATCTTGATTATATTTTCTGTTTTTTTTGTAAGGTGCTTTGTTTAAGACCCACTTTTTTTACTATATCATACAAAATTTGACGTTTGCTCAACAATTGGATTCATTGGAGGAAAATATTTTAAGTCGAGATTTGACCATCAAATGTCTTGTATTACCAGCAATACTTTGAACGTGCTCTTTGCCATTTTTTAGATAAAATAATCTTTTATTCCTTATTAACCTTTTGCTTTTTTTCTACTTGTTCTATTATATCTTTGAAATAGGGTTTCTTAGAATACTAACCCTCACATCCTTTGGATATAGCAGGATGGCATTCTTAGGTAATCTCATTGCTTGATAATTCTTCTCTATCTAGGCCTTTAAGCCATATCATTCTTTTTTCAGTCGCTAATGATCCAAAGGTACGGTGACAATTTAGATTATTAGTTCTACCACCTTCATTTTGAATTTAGATTTTAGAAGTTGGAGCCCCGTCTTATAGGTTTGTTGTAAGATCTTAGTCATTTATAGTCCTTTGAAAGAGTATGACTTTCTTATTTTTACTTGAAATGTTGGCACTTTCCCTTTCTCCACTTTTAATGTTGGGTTTGTCTTTAAGGAGTTTCATTCCTCATATTGTCATGCTCTATGTTGAATACGTTGAAGGTGGAGGTAGTATTAGCTTCACTAAGTTTCTCCATCTAATTATATACCTTCTAATACTTTCATCCTTTCTTGTATTGAATGAAAGGCCAATTATCAACACTTTTTTTGAGGCATTAGTTAACCCTATAATGATCAAGCCCTTTAATTCAATGAATTTGAGCATTTTTGAATTGATCCCAATACAACTTGAGGTTTTAATTACTACTAAATGAATGCAATTTTTCTACAATATATCCTTTGGCTTATTGCGCCTACTTGTTTTCATCACTGGTGCTTGCCTTTTGTTGATGATATTTTAGTAGTCATTTGAGAATCCTTTGATTAATGAGATCTTCAACCACTTCTCCTATTCAAAACTTTGGAAGTGGTTTGATCTTATTAAGCTTTAACTTGGACTCCAAAGATTGTTTGATTGTTGTGAGAATTTTTAGATTGAACCATTTGCAAGTTGCTTGCTTATTTTGGCTTCCTTCTTCATTGGATTAGCTAGTTCCTAACTTAAGCCCTCATAACCCATGGTAGTGGCGTAAGCCCTCTTTAACCCATGGTAGTGGCGTAAGCCCTCATAACCCATTGTAGCGGGTTTTGAAGATAGCAATGAGCTATATACACTACTTATGTTCTTGTAAAATTGTTAAGAGTTAATATAATCAATCTATGCATGGTAACATGCAAATTTTCACAGGAAAATGAACTGTTATCACAAATAATTATTTGCTATTAACGATGAAAATAAAAAACATATGAAATCCAGTTTCGTGATAAGAGATTCTACAAATAATTGATTAACCCCCAAAAGCCTTAGAATTGACTACAATTTGTCCATTAAAAGGAAGTATATATCAATAGATCTCGAAGCCAATCGCAATTTCAATCGGTAATTTAAAATTATTGGTGATGGGCTCGTCTCTCAAGGAAGGTTTTAAGATCATACACCTGATTAGGTATCATTGTATGAAAATAGATGAACAAGGATTATTTGACTTTTAAAGTAGGTTTTTTCTTCTTATGTTATAAATTATTTTAAATCTCAAAATACAAATTTTTATAAGCCTTATTTGATAGATATTGTAATAAGAATTACTGGACAAATTTACATGAAATTGCAAAGATGCATCTCCAACTCGGATAGAAGGAATATGATAGAACCCGTTGGAATAGGATATGTACTATAAGAAGATTTGTAGGAAATAGGAGCGTATAAACAACTATAATACCACTTGTAGAATATGAAGCCATAATAAATAGCCATTTTTGTAAAATGATAGAAAGTCCAAAAAGAGTATTGATTATCTAAATCGAATGTTAGAAACTAAATTTATTTGAATTGTTTCTTTCAACTTAATATAATTTAAAGTTAAAAATATCAAAGTAAAATTCAAAATGGTGTTTTGCATTTTCTACAACTTTGGACTGTTTCTATCACTTGGCCTGGGCATTCCTAATGAGGTGAGATTGAAGATGCAAGATGATTTTAAGCATGGGAACAGTGCATATTAGGGCAATCAAATTCACCTTTCAAGGAGTCAATTACAAACATACATCAGATAAGGACTGAAGGTCCACCAAATTTAGAAATTATATCAGTTCTAATTACTTGAACATGATGATTATAATTCAAAGCTCATTCAAAATTCAAAATTTATAATTCAAATTATTTCTCTATATTGATCAACAATCAATGATTTTAAACTTGCATCAACAGGCCTTGATCGACTTAATCAGGTGAGAGTGAAGTTTCAGCACAATTGCTTATGAGGAATCGTTCTCTCCTTTGAGAACAAGGTTGGATGAATTTTAAGAGAGAGGGAGTGTTTACTATCGAAAGATAAAATTTGAGCATGAGAAAGAATACCAATGCAGAATATTAAAGTCGCAAGTGAAAGATTTGTAGTGGTGAAATTCTAGCTATGAATCAAACGCCAGAGGTCAATATTATTTATCTAACCTTTTCTCGAAGGGGAGAATGATTCCTCATGACCCATAGGCTAGTTTGGCAACAATAGGGACTAGTTCTCCTTGTTGGCTACTTGCTTTACTATTCAAAGATGAGGCGATGGAGGTTGCCCTCATTTATAATGTTTTAGTTCAATATTCTTTATCCAAACTTTTTCTCAAAAAGGATAATGATTCCTCATGACCCATAGGCTAGTTTGGTAACAACAGGGACTAGTTCTCCTTGGCTACTTGGTTTACTCCTTCAAGGATAAGGAGATGGTGACAGCCCTCATTTATAATGTTTTAGAGATGCAGAATGGCGGTCTAGGTTGACTTAATAGCCTGATTAAGTTTGAGTTGTTTAATAAAATTTGTCTTCTTCAGTTTTGGACGCTCCATTTGAATAGGTTCTTATTCCAATGAAAAGTCTAATTTTTCATTGCTCATAGGTTTCTGTAGAAAATTATTCATATTTTTGTAGCATTCTGATAGACTTTGTTGGGAGTGTTACACTAGTAACACTAGATCTAAGTAACCATGGTAGTTGACCACTTGTTGATTTAGATTGAGACAAGTTCTTAAATGTAGGCCACCATAAATTTTACTTTCTTGTAGGATGTATTATTATAGGATTTGCCATATAGGTTCAATTTGGCCCGTAGTGCTGAGCAATTGTGTTATTATTCAAGTGGTGAAATAGTATAATCGACATTTTGATTGTTCATTGATGCTGAGATTGTTTTCAACTTAAAATTATTTCAGAGAACTTTTTGCTATGTAATTTATTAATATCTCATTGAGATTCTTTTCTAACCAACATCATGATTTTAGATTTGGTTTAACAATGTTCCTCATACACGTTTGGTTGAAGATAAAGGAGGGCAAAATTGGATCACAAGAGATAAAGATAAATTTAAATTTCCTGGAGGAGGAACTCAGTTTATACATGGAGCAAATCAGTATTTAAATCAAATATCAGAGGTATTTAATATCTTCAAATCTTTTGCTTGTATAGTGATTTAGATTATTGTTTTATTTCTCATTTATGCTAACTTATGCGTCATCCAATATATTTTTATGCAGATGGTTCCAGATATATTGTTTGGTTCTCACACTAGAGTTGTTCTTGATGTTGGATGTGGTGTAGCAAGTTTTGGCGCATATTTATTTTCAAAAAATGCAATCACCATGTCAATTGCCCCAAAAGATGTTCATGAGAACCAGATTCAATTTGCTCTTGAGCGCGGTGTGCCGGCAATGGTAGCAGCTTTTGCAACTCGGAGGTTGCTCTATCCAAGCCAGGCATTTGATCTAATTCATTGCTCACGATGTCGGATAAATTGGACACGAGATGGTATACATTATTATCTTTCTATTTTCATTTACCAATTTTATAAATACGCTAAGCACTGAGCTACACCTCCAAAAGCTATATGTTACCAATACTCTTATTTATTCATTAATGCTACTTTTATCTTGGGTGCATTGTCGCTGTGTTGCTTTATCATAGATTTAATGATTGAGTCTGAATCTACAAATGCTTTGTACAAAGATTTGATTTGGTTTATTTAGTTTTTTTCTTATGAATATTCAAATTTATTTTTTGCATTCTCTAATTAATATCCAATTTTCCTATAGAATATTTGTTTGTCGTAAATCTTGTTTTGTGTTCTAAAGCTGCAAAACTTTGCCCCTATAAACTTGTATTGGTGATGAACTTATAGGTGATTCTTTAGCGTTGTTATAACGGTGCCATTTCGAGGCTGAAGATGCTTAGTTTTATTTGAGGCATTGAACTTTTAGGGCCCTGCTATGGGAAGAGAGATATGTTTCCCCTGCGTATGATAACTATACTTGTTGTGCTGTCCTTTTAACACAATAAGACATTGGTAGTCCTAGTTTTAATGTGACGAGGAATTGCAGATTTTTATAAATTTGATATCTTGATTTGTTGAGATGGGAATAAATCGATGTAAGGATGAATAATGAGAGGTGAAGAGAAAAATAACATTTTGAGGATCATAATAATGAATGCCTCAAGGGCTTGGAGATGAAGGAAATAAGAACCTCAAGGGGATGGACATAAGGAGGAAAATAAGAAACTCATAGATAAGATAAGAGCCATCATGACTTGTTAGGAGAGAGAAAGTGCCAAAGAAAACGTCATATTCTGCTAACTATTTGAATTACATGGCCTTGAATTACTTAAAATAACTCGCCTTATTCAAAGTGACAAAACTATACATGAACAAGTAAATAATATTAAATTAATCATAAATGAAAATTGCATTTAACCCCTAATGATTTCTTAAAAGAAATGAGGGCAAAGGCTCAGGGGCGACAGAATGAATAACACTGATCAAATTGAAAGCCCCGTTTAACAATTGATTGAGTGATATCGACTTCAGTCATTCAGGTGGAGATCTAAGGTTTGAAATCCTTTCACAAAAAAAAAAAAAAAAAAAAAAAAAAAAGAGCATAAAATAACTCATGACTAAGGATTAAGGGAGACTAATTAAGCTGCTTCATACTGTACAACATCCTCCTTATGAGAAGCTTATGATGTTATGATTGGAAGTGTTTTTTAAGATTTATTGACTCACAATTATTCAAATCTGATTTAGTAGAAGCCCATGATCTTCCGAAAGCAAACTCATACTTTTAAAAATCGGGAAAAATATATTGTTTTCAAAATTGGAGACACCAAATTACAAATAGTTTATTTTTTATTAGATAAAAATTGAATGTTGGAAGAAGATTATAAGGTGATTCTATGAGAGGTTATACATATACTATTGATTAGTAGTTATGTATGCAAATCTTGAAAGCGTAATTAAAATAATTAAAATAATTAGGATGATTAAGGATTAAGGGAGACTAATTAAGCTGCTTCATACTGTACAACATCCTCCTTATGAGAAGCTTATGATGTTATGATTGGAAGTGTATAAGATTTTTTGAGTCACAATTATTCAAGCCCATGATCTTCCGAAAGCAAACTCATACTTTTAAAAATCGGAAAAAATATATTGTTTTCAAAATTGGAGACGCCAAATTACAAATAGGTTATTTTTTATTAGATAAAAATTGAATGTTGGAAGAAGATTATAAGGTGATTCTATGAGAGATTATACATATACTATTGATTAGTAGTTATGTATGCAAATCTTGGAAGCGTAATTAAAATAATTAAAATAATTAAAATAATTAGGATGATATTATGGAATTATAAAGTTTATAAATTGTTATTGTTTTAAGATATGTTGACAAGATTGGCTAATTTAAATTCGTTTATTTAGTAAATCGGGTATGGAATAAGATGACTAGTTTCATTTATAAGATTATTGTGGAAGTATTAGAGGTTTGGAAATAGATGGTATACTAATACAATAATTTGATAGTAGAATGAGATCCAAAAGATAAATAGAAAAAAATGCTATTAAAGAGTGGCGTATTTAAATTATCAAGGCTTTAATAGATTATAAGAAAGCTAGAATTCTTACAATGAGTATATCGAGCATTGAATTTTCTTTTGATAATTTATATAATAAAAATAGTAATAAGGATTGAAACAGGAATATATTAAGTAGCTAAATCAAAAGAAAAGAGATATATAGACTTTAATCAAGTTAAATGCACTTGAATTGAATATAATGGGATATTAGTTAAGTATTAAAAAATAAAGAACTAAGAATTATTAAAAAAGAGTTTTAATAAAATTATTTTGAGGATTATAATGAAAAATAATTACATGTATTATGGATGTATTCATAAATGTGAAGTGAACTTGGAAGAAGATGCATAAAAGTAAGGCTCTTGGTTCCTATGAGATGCGAATAGTGTGGAATGTGGTAGTTATTTGACTTGCAATTTGTTTCATCAAAACATTTAGTATATGGAAGAATGCAATTACATTTGGTTGTTAAATTTGATTGGCAGAAACAATGAGATGCATCGTAGATATTATATGGAGGATATCATAGTAACTTATGTAAATTTACACACTTGCAACTAAGTTGGCTATATTGTATGAGTTAGAATGTGGGACGCTTGTTGATAGTTAAGTTGATGATGGTGAAAATGAGAACCTTATGATGGACGTGGTAAAATTATAAGTAATAAATTAAAGAATTTTATATTAGATAAAATGTTAAAATGTTATCTTTGGCAACAAGATCATTGAAAATCAACTCAAATGCGCAAATTAATCAAGTTAATAAAACTAATGTTGAAGGAATAAGGGCTTATTTGGTTGGATATTTTTAAAATATATGCATTTTTAATTCAAAGTGATTAGAATGCAAGCATTTTAAAAATATGAATTATTTGGTTGGATACAAAATAAATATATTGATTTTTTTTTTGTCTGTGTGTGTGATGTTATAGTGTGCGGTGTTGGATGGAAATCATGAGTGCCTATACTGCAAAATTTGAAGAATATGCATTTCAAATCTCTTAAAACCTATGCATTTTCACTGTGTTTTAAATCAAATACCGTAGGAAAGTGTTAATCAATATATTTAATTAGGAAGAAGTTTATTTTCTACCCTCATGATATATTTCACTAATTGTATTTTCATTTATTATATAATTTCTATTTTTTATGTTTTCTTATTTGGTGGAAATCCTAATTTATGCTTTACTATTTTTTGGACCGGTATGGTAGCCACACTACTATATATGTATAATAAGGTGCAATGCATTAGTGTAGAGTAAGAAGTAAAAATATAAAATTTTCCGGATTATCACATGGTATCAAAACACTGTCTTCTCCAACGTGAGAAGACAACAAAGTCTCCTTGATTGTGTCGCTCCTACCACGTGTGACGTCTTCATCTTTGTGGTGGTATTGGATGCATCATCTCATTTCTTGCTTTCGCTCCCATCAGAGGAAAATCTCTGATTTATGCGCTCCGATCAACTACAACTCCGGAGCACTTTTTCCTTCGACTTTCAGCTCGATGCAACCCGCAACCTCATTCCTTCAATTCAAACACATCATAGGTTGTAGATCACATATCGTTCCCCCTTTTTTTGAACGCACTTAGTTCAACTTCACCTCTCTTTCATAGGCACAAGTGGAAAACCTTGCTCGAACGCTCTGTTCAAACATTTTGTAGAGCTGTTATGAGACCGATTTTAGTCGCCCTCTCACAAGTTGCCAGCTTGCAAATTATCTTGTCCTGTGTTGAACTTGTGAAAACTGAGAGCTGCACACCTCCCACTAATTCCTATTTGTGCATTAGTCTAGCAGTCAAATTAAGGGTCATCTCGCTTTCATTCTAGTAGCAAGTCTTTTTTATTCAAACTCTACAATCTTATCTTGGTCAAACACGACATGACCACACAATCTTCTTCCTCAGAGATCACCTATAGATTCAAGCCTACATCTTCAATTCCTATCATACTTGATAATTCTCTCACGTGGTTAGGAATCATACATTGAATGATCATAATTTTTTTAGCGGTCACAGTTCGTCTTCATGTACATTTATGGTAGAGGGGAAAATGTACATCTCACAAGCAAAAATTTGGCTCCTATAATGACAGATTCTAAATATGGGGCTTGAAAAAATTGATGAGCACGAAGATTGGAGAAAACATCCTGCTCTATAGGATGCCATGGAGATACAAGTGTTTGCATGTAAAACCTACTATAGTACTGAAATCTTATCAAGATTATTTGAGTTTGAGACCAGAGCACATGAATGTTACTTAATATTTCAACGATACACATTGTTGGTTGCAATTAGACATATATGAGGTTTATTCTTGAAAATGTTCCGATGACTCTGCCTTTGTTAGGAGGTATATTGAACAAAAAAGGATTATTAACTTCCTCCTTGGTCTAAATAAAGATTTAATTGAAGTTAAGGGGAATCATGAGAATTAAAACCCTTCCTTACCATTCTGGAGGCTTTTTCACAATTCAAAGTGAGGAGACCAGAAAGAAGTTGACGATGATAGACAATCACACTGCACCATAAGCTAAAGGATGAAACTTGTATAGTCAAAATTTTTCCCAAAATTACAAGCCCGAGAATGGTGGGTCATGGTGCGATTAATGCAAAGATTTTGGTCATGTGAATGAAAAATTTTAGTTATTATATTGAAAATCTACATATTGGAAGCTCTCTAATGGAAGTTGCGATAGAGAGAATCATGCAAATGATACTGTCATAACCAAAAATAATTTAGAATTCAGCCCATTCATCAAGGAACAAATTGAGGCATTGTAGAGAATGTTCGTTAATAGTTCCAGTTTTGGACAAGCATCACAATTTTTATTCGACAATCTATTAGTCTGTTAGCATATCAAGATATCTTATCCCATGCTTTTATTATTCAAAATAATAAATCAATACATTGTATAGTGGACTCCAGAGCCGCATATCATATGACAGGAGATATCAAAGTCTTAAAAAAATACAAGCTATGTACTAGTCATTCTGATGTTTGAATCGCTAATGCCCTTTATATTTTAAAATTAAACTAGAATATTCTCTCAGTCAATAAACTTACCCGTAAACTAAAATGTGTTATTAAATTTTAGTCTAATTGTTGTGGTTTGTAGAATGTGGATTGGGGAAGGTGTTTGACAGTGTTGAGATACATGGTAGTCCACACTTGCTAAAAAAAAATGATTTCATCTGTAGACAGAGTCATCTATCAAGTTGTATTTTTGAGTATAGTTCAAATTTTGTTAATGTAGTTTTAATTGAAAGTCAAGTCATGTTGAGTCGTTGTCTTCCTAGTCATTCAAATTTTATATATAAAAAAAAGATGTCATTTTTATTTATCACTGAAACCTCTATTCATATCCATCAACACACTGCATCAAATTTGATCCCGAATCTCTCAGATGCATCTTCCACATTAACTTCTCCAATAAAAATGGTATAAATTCTACTATTCAATCATTAAGAGAATATGCAATTTCAAGGATTTCACATTCTTTGAGAATCAATATTATTTTCCCAAATTTAAAAATCAGTAGGGATCTCGAAGGAATATCAGATTTAGGATCTTTTCCAAGTTACACCGTCCTTTTTTTCTTCAAAGGAACCAAACCTTGACACTCAATCAACTCCACTTGAAAAATTAAACTTAATCACAAAAATAGTCTAGAATGTCTCTATTCCAACTTAACATGACACCAATGATAGGGAACTTCGCGTTACACCAAAAGGACTACTAAGTATGTAGAGGATATCATGCAAGCACATGATTGCCTAGAGCCAGAATCATTCTCTTGCATCTGTAATCATATTTCACATCTTATAACTCTCTTGTATCATTGATTGATAACTTTAATCAATCAATTGCACACAAGAAATGTATTAGAGGGTGAACTGGTCATCTAATTGAAAGATATATAGCTTATGAGATGTCGCTATCATCTTATATGACTTTTGTGAAATCTTGATAATGTGCATATTCCCAACTCTATCGAAGTGGCTGTAAATGTTCCAACATGTTTGGACTCTAGAAAAGAATATCAGATGAGCACTTACATGTTTACCTCATGGAAAGGACTTTTGTTGCAAATGGATATTTATAGTCAAATATAAAGCAAATGGAAGTTTATAAAGACTCAAAGCCAGATTGGTAGATAAGAGCTTTACTTAGTCATTTGAGATTGACTATCAAGAAGCCTTTGCACCTGTTGCCGAACTTAATACAGTTTGGGTTGTACAATTTGTTTTTGTCGTTAATCAAGGTTCTCCTTTATACCATTATGTTTTCAAAAATGTCTTATTGAGTGGGGATCTTGATGAAGGGTCTACATGTCTATACCTTCGGGCTTGTAAAATAAGTAGTTAGTTTGCAACTTAAAGAAGTCTTTATATAGCTTGATTCAATCTCCTCATACTTAATTTGATAAGTTTGCTAAAATGGTGATTACAAATAGATATCATCAATGTCAAACTGATCATACACTATTTATTAAATCCAATCTTTGTGGTGAATTGTTATTCGTATAGTATAAGTGGTTGATATTAGCTTGATAGGTGATAATTTAGTGGAAATCATCTGACTAAAAAAGATTTTTTTGCAACAAACATTGAGATCAAAGATCTTTGGGCTCTTTGATATTTTCTTGAAATTGTGGTGGCTCATTCGAAAAAGGGAATTATCTTATCGTTAAGGAAGTCCATCTTAAACATGTTAAGCGAAACTGATTTGCTTGGGTGTAAACCCGCCGATGCACTTATAAATTTCAACAAAAGGTTGAATATAAGTGGAGAATGCAATCTAGTTAATAAAGGAAGGCATCGAAGACTTGTGGGCAAGCTATTACCTATCATACGCAAGCCCTGATATTGTATACTCAGTCAGTGTAATAAGCCAACATGTGAATAATTCTAGTGATGATCATTTGGAAGTTGAGAACAAAATTATGAGATATTTGAAGATTACCTTTGAATATGATTTGCTCTTTAAAAGATCTGAAATTTATGAGATCGAGTATATATACAAATGTCAGTTGGGCAAAAGAGGTAGCTGATAAAAAATCAACCACTGGATATCGTTCATAAAATCTCGTCACTTGGAGAAACGATAAGCAAATGGTTGTCTTTTGGAGTAGTGTAGAATTTGAGTATCGTGCTCTTGCACTAGGAATATATGAGGGAGTGTGAATCAAAGACTGTTAAGGGAACTTAACGTTGTGACAAAAGACGCAATGATGTTCAGTGATTGCCAAACATCTATTAGTATAGCCAAAAATATTGTGCAACATGACATAATGAATCATATCGAGATTGATCGATGTTTCACCTTAGAAAAGGTTAACAATGAAATTGTTCAATTAAGTTACATTTAAACATAATTTTTGATTGTTGATATCTTCACCAAAATACTACCAAGGGCCAGTTATGTTGAGTTGAAGTCAAAGCTTGGTCTATACAATATGGACAACCCAGTTTGAGGGGAGATTGTAGGAGAGTGCCAATTTACATACTTGTTTAGGAATGAATTATTTTCCCTCCTTAGAATATATTTCGCTAGTTGTGTTTCCTTTTATTAGATATTTTAATTTTATTTATTTTCCTATTTGGGTGGGATTCCTAATTTAAAAATTACAGTTTTTTATTTTGTGGATTGGTATGCCAACCACACTATTATATATGTGTAATAAGGTGTTGTCCATTAGGATATATCAAGAAATAAAATAATCTTTTCTCAGATTACCACAAATACCAAAAAAACTTTGAATACAGAAAGAAAATGAATTTAATGCACTCTTAAGGTTTCTAGGCAAAAATTTTCTAAAAAGAAGAATGGGTAGACCTTAGACAAGATGAATAGAGGTTATTCAAAATAATTTGTGAAGAATAAATTCAACACCTTAGATATCACTAAATAGTAATGAATGAATAGTTAGGATTTTGTAAAATTGACCTCAAGAGCTGGGAAAAGGTTATATGATTTCTATTATTAATATATATATATATATATATATATATATATAGGAAACTGATATTTGGCAAAGGCCCAAATATAGGTTTCCATTGCGCATTCTAGCCCCATGATGAGAGCAGCGCCATGTGCCTTGATATTCGAGAGCCCCCGCGCCACGATGAGATCAACCCGTGACTTGAGGGGACTTACGGTGACCTCGCCATCAAACAAGCCATGGTGAGCGGCACATTATTAAGATATATATATATATATATATATATATATATATATATATATATATATATATATATATATATATATATATAACTTATGATCTGTAAGTGCTTTAAGATGCTCTACTATTTCTTTTTAACTGCTGTTAGATTTAAGGTGTAATTTCTATACCGTTTAATGTCCCAATGAAAACAAGCTAAAATTTGAGCTAGAAAATACTTAACTTACCATTTTTTCTTTGATGGTTAGTTGGTTATGTATGCCACACCCTTCTATAACTTCCCATTTTTTTAGTTGGCCAACTTTTGTATCTTGCTGCAACAATCCTGAAATATAAATGTCTATTTGTGCTTAGAAGGTGATTGCATAGCTATGCTAATTATTTAGCTGCTCAAAATGATTTGGAACATGTACTTAAATTCAGCTACTGTAGATTTTATGCTTCAATCCTTCTGTTATGGTCGTGATCCTGGCATTAAGCAAAACTATTTAAATTATTTTGAGACAGTTTTGTTCCAAAAATGCAGCTTCTGATTAGAATGGGAGTTTCTGAACTCTCTTGGCTCTGCTACACTGATTAATTTTCTTAAATATGATGAAGATGGAATCTTGCTTCTGGAAGCCAACAGAATGCTGAGAGCTGGGGGATACTTTGCCTGGGCAGCACAGCCAGTTTATAAACATGAAGAAGCACAGCAAGAAACCTGGAAAGGTAACTTCTGTTTTGAGACTTCCTTAAGAAAAAATTGTTGCGTTGAATGTATTCTCTTTTACTCGAAAATTAAAGTTAAGCCTCTTCACATTTGTATGCATGTATCCTTTAATAGAGATGGAGGACCTGACAGCACATATTTGTTGGGAACTCGTGAAGAAGGAAGGTTATATTGCCATATGGCGTAAACCTCTGAATAACACTTGCTACATCAATCGGGATGCTGCAGTAGGACCTCCGTTATGCAATCCTGATGATGACCCAGATAGTGTTTGGTATTCACCATAACACTCATTTACATTCTGCATACATGAAATAATTCTCAGGAAAATTTTGCTTTTATTACTGAAAAAATGTATTCCATGTGTTCAAACTTTTTTATATCCACTTACATTAAAATTGAACATTGATGATATAAAAATTGAATAGTTAGATTCTTTTTTGGGGCAATTTTATAGAGACCATCCGAAACTTTTTTATTTACTGATCAACTACCCTCTTTCATGCATTTTTCAAATTCGGACTCAAATATCCAAATTCCTGGTAAAACTCCAACCCATATTTTTTTATTTGGTCAAATTCTCAATAGTTTGATCATGGAACACATAAATATGTTGGTTCGGTAGTTCAAAAAAATCACGTGGATGGTTAATTTATAAATATCAATGTTTCGGGTGGTCTATAAGTAATTATCCCTTTTTTTTGACACACTGTTATCCACAACTGAAGAAATAGTAATATTTCTGGTAAGTTAGGGCATTAATAAAGTAGTGAGGCTATCTCATGTTGTTATGGGATGTTATGGTCTGTTTTTATAATAGGATGTGATCGGATGCTATGGTACATTTGCTTTACTTGAAGCTGAATTGCATTACATACTAGGATTTGTTCTAATTTTGAGCAACTTACAACTCTTTGTTATGGTTATTTTGTTCTTCAGGTATGTTAATCTGAAAGGATGCATTACCAGGCTGCCTGAGAATGGTTTCGGAAGTAACGTGCCATCCTGGCCTGCTCGCTTGCATGTACCGCCACAAAGGCTTCAGAATCTATTAATGGATGCTAACATTTCTAAAAATGACCTGTTCAAAGCGGAGACCTCCTTTTGGGATGAAGTCGTGGGAAGCTATGTCAGTGCTTTTCACTGGAAAAAAATGAACATGCGGAATGTTATGGACATGAGAGCTGGATTTGGGGGGTACATACTGTTATTTCTTTAGTTTTCTCAGTAACTGGATGCATTCTTCATGTCAAGCATTTATAAAAAGATTTGGCGAAGGCTTAAAATGAAAAAAACTATTTGAGAAAGTAACATGAAATTCAAATTGCATTTTGAATTAAAATTGCTGACTTGAAGATGATTATGTCTTTAAAATACTTGGTGGGGTGGTGTCATTAATTTGAAAATTCTTTTCGCATGACAAGTTGCTGTTGGTCTGTTTTGGGTTTATGATAGCTCTTTTGCTTGCTTGTTGATAACTTTCTAACTAGGCAGCAAGCTGGATATTGTGAATTGAGATTCTAGCTTCAAAATAAAACCCTCTGCTAGAAATCATGCATGCCAAACAGAGGATGAAGTCAGAGTATAAATCTTTTTTACTTGATATATTTGTATGAACATGTCATGAAAGTTTTCTTTCATTCTACTCGGCTAAGCGAAATAGGTTAGCCAAAGTACCAGATACTATATATATATTATATATATATATATATATATATATATATATATCACAATAACCAAATTATTTTAGTCAATTTGTGAACAAAACATTTTTCAATTGTCACATTTTATTGTTCATGCCAGAGAATTGTTACTTACTGTTATCTATTTTCATGGCAGGTTTGCTGCGGCAATGATTGATAACCAGCTTGATAGCTGGGTGATGAATGTTGTTCCCACTAGTGGTCCCAACACATTGCCTTTAATATATGATCGTGGACTTATAGGAGTTGCCCATGACTGGTATGTCATGAATTGTTCTGCTTGCCAATGTTTTTCGAAGTTCCTATTCCATTTTACATTGAAAGTATACTATCATTGATGTATTTGCAAATTCTTTTGATTGCTTCAGTGGAATCCATAAATATAAGTTTTTATGTTTCGGCTATTATTTCTTTTCTTAAAGTTAGCTACAATGTATTTATATAGAAGCACATAAGTATATTGCATTACCATTTCATGCATCATTACTTGTTGCATCATCCATTGGTCACATCTTTCATGTTTTACACTACAGAATCCATATAATACTTGCTTTGAATTAGAATAATTATAAGTTGGCTAAAGACGTGAATTTGAGAAATATGCAATTCAAAATAAAGTGACAAGATATTATTCCGTCTAAACTATACATGTTTCCTATGAGAATTCTTAAGAAATTAACAACTATAAATTTGTGTTATACAAGTTTATTAAATTATTGGTAATAATTCTTAAGTTAGTAATATAAGAAAATTTTATTATTAATCTAATTTTTAATGCATCAATATAATTTTATATCATGAATGAACTTATACTTTGTATTTTTTTTTCTTTCCTTCTCTTCCTTAATATTCTTATCGGACACATCATCCATATAGTTCCTGACATTGATCTCAAACTTGTTCCTAGAGGCTAGAGCTATTGTTATAGATGAAATATATCCTCTGCTGATGGTAGATATCAAAGATTTCTTATGCACTGGAAAGATGGGTCTACACATGATGATTCATGGATTTTTCTACAAAAATTGTATTGCTCGATCGTCTTTACAAATATCAACTCAACATTCATCGGACTCGAATATGTTAAAGTTTAGAATTATTAGCGTGAATCCTCCTCCATTCCTTTTCCTTGGACTTTTGAACTCATTTTCTAGCTAATTGTTCCCACTCCTCCTATGACCTCCAGCAGCATATCCTGTTCCTATGATTTCTTTGGTGCTTCTATGATCTTGGGCTGTTATGCTTTTATGATTTTTGTTTATTCTTTGTTTTTCTTTTTTTCGATGGAAAAATTATTTTTGTTGTGCATGCTTTTATTGTTGGTATCCATTTCTAGCAAGGATTGACCGGCTTCATTGTGATTCTTGTGGTGTTCTCTTGTTCTTCCTTGTCCTACTAATAGTGAGAGCAAGATTAGCTGTCTTATGCTGCATTTTTTCTATCTTCTCTGTTGATCTTCTCCATGACATGCATTCTCTTTTATGTCGAAGATCTTTGTAGTTATCTTTTCTCTTCTACTTTTTGTGACTCTGATATGGATTCTTCTTTTTTTTATTTTATCTTATAGAGAATTCAAATGGATTTTGTGGTCTTAAATAAGAGTTTGTGGCATTTGCAAAGCTCAATCAATATTATTTTAAATAAAAATCTACTTGGATACACTATTACTTTTACTTTTAGTATTCTTTTCCTTACTCGAGGGATTAAAGGACTTTTGAGATGTAATAGGATATATCAAGAAATAAAATAATCTTTTCTCCTATTACCACAAATACCAAGAAAACTTAGAATACAAAAAAAAAAAAAAATGAATTTAATGCACTCTTAAGGTTTCTAGGCAAAAATTTTCTAAAAAGAAGAATGGATAGACCTTAGACAAGATGAATAGAGGTTATTCAAAATAATTTGTGAAGAATAAATTCAACACCTTAGATATCACTAAATAGTAATGAATGAATAGTTAGGATTTTGTAAAATTGAATTCAAGTGTTGGGAAAAGGTTATATGATTTCTATTATTAATATATATATATATATATATATATATATATATATATATATATATATATATATATATATATATATATATATATAATAATAATATGAAACCAGATATTCTGTTTCAAACACGTTTTCTTCGCGCATTCTAAATTTCCACGACGAGAGCAATCACGGCTCTCGACATCTCGTTGCTCTGCTACGCGATCAACCTCGACCTCAAGTGATTCTTACAGCGACCCCGCCAACAAAGCCACGGCGAGCAGCACATTATTAATATATATATATATATATATATATATATATATATATATATATATATATATATATATATATATATATATATGTTTTTTAATATGCTCTACTATTTTTTTTTAACTGCTGTTAGATTTAAGGTGTAATTTCTATACCCTTTAATGTCCCAATGAAAACAAGCAAAATTTTGAGCTAGTAAATACTTAACTCATCATTTTTTCCTTGAAATGGGTAGTTCGTTATGTATGCCACACCCTTCTATAACTTGCCATTTTTTTAGTTGACCAACTTTTATATCTTGATGCAACAATCCTGTATTCTACATGTCTATTTGTGCTCAGAAGGTGATTGCATAGCTATGCTCATTATTTAGCTGCTCAAAATGATTTGGAACATGTACTTAAATTCAGCTACTGTAGATTTTATGCTTCAATCCTTCTGTTTTGGAACGTGTACTTAAAACTATTTAAATTATTTTGAGACAGTTTTGTTCCAAAAATGCAGCTTCTGATTAGAATGGGAGTTTCTGAACTCTCTTGGCTCTGCTACACTGATTAGTTTTCTTAAATATGATGAAGATGGAATCTTGCTTCTGGAAGCCAACAGAATGCTGAGAGTTGGGGGATACTTTGCCTGGGCAGCACAGCCAGTTTATAAACATGAAGAAGCACAGCAAGAAACCTGGAAAGGTAACTTTGCTTTGAGATTTTCTTGAGAAAAATTGCGTTGAATGTATTATCTCTTTTACTCGAAAATTAAAGTTAAGCTTCTTCACATTTGTATCCATGTATCCTTTAATAGAGATGGAGGACCTGACAGCACATATTTGTTGGGAACTCGTGGAAGGAAGGTTATATTGCCATATGGCGTAAACCTCTAAATAACACTTGCTACATCAATCGGGATGCTACAGTACGACCTCCGTTATGCAATTCTGATGATGACCCAGATAGTGTTTGGTATTCACCATAACCCTCACTTACATTCTGCATAAATGAAATAATTCTCAAGAAAATTTGGCTTTTATTACTGAAAAAATTTATTCCATGTGTTCAAACTTTTTTATATCCACTTACATTAAAATTGAACATTGATGATATAAAAATTGAATAGTTAGATTCTTTTTTGGGGCAATTTCATACAGACCATCCGAAACTTTTTTATTTACTGATCAACTTCCCTCTTTCATGCATTTTTCAAATACTGACTCAAATATCAAAATTCCTGGTAAAACTCCAACCCATATTTTTTATTTTTTTCAAATTCTCAATAGTTTGATCATGGGACACATAAATATGTTGGTTCGGTAGTTCAAATAAATCACGTGGATGATTAATTTATAAATATCAATGTTTCGGTGGATCTATATGTAATTATCCCTTTTTTTTTGACACACTGTTATCCACAACCGAAGAAATAGTAATATTTCTGGTAAGTTAGGGCATTAATAAAGTAGTGAGGCTATCTCATGTTGTTATGGGATGTTATGGTCTGTTTTTATAATAGATGTGATCAGATGCTATGGTATATTTGCTTTACTTGAAGCTGAATTGCATTACATACCAGGATTTGTTCTAATTTTGAGCAACTTACAACTCTTTGTTATGGTTATTTTGTTCTTCAGGTATGCTAATCTGAAAGGATGCATTACCAGGCTGCCTGAGAATGGTTTCGGAAGTAACGTGCCATCCTGGCCTGCTCGCTTGCATGTACCGCCACAAAGGCTTCAGAATCTATTAATGGATGCTAACATTGCTAAAAATGAGCTGTTCAAAGCGGAGACCTTTGGGATGAAGTCGTGGGAAGCTATGTCAGTGCTTTTCACGGGAAAATGAACATGCGGAATGTTATGGACATGAGAGCTGGATTTGGGGGGTATATACTGTTATTTCTTTAGTTTTCTTCTAGTAACTAGATGCAATCTTCATGTCAAGCATTTATAAAAAGATTTGGAGAAGGCTTAAAATGAAAAAAAACTATTTGAGAAAGTAACATGAAATTCAAATTGCATTTTGAATTAACATTGGTGACATGACGATGATTATGACTTTAATAGTTGGTGGGGTGGTGTCATTAATTTGAAAATTCTTTTCGCATTACAAGTTGCTGTTGGTCTGTTTTGGGTTTGTGATAGCTCTTTTTCTTGCTTGTTGACAACTTTCTAACTAGGCAGCAAGCTGGATATTATGAATTGAGATTCTAGCTTCAAAATAGAACCTTCTGCTAGAAATCATGCATGCCAAACAGAGGATGAAGTCAGAGTATAAATCTTTTTTACTTAATATATTTGTATGAACATGTCATGAAAGTTTTCTTTCATTCTACTCGGCTAAGCGAAATAGGTTCACAAAAGTACCAGGTACTATATATATATATATATATATATATATATATATATATATATATATATAATATCACAATAACCAAATTATTTTAGTCAATTTGTGAAGAAAGCATTTTAAATTGTCACATTTATTGTTCATGTCAGACAATTGTTACTTACTGTTGTCTATTTTCATGACAGGTTTGCTGCGGCAATGATTGATAACCAGCTTGATAGCTGGGTGATGAATGTTGTTCCCACCAGTGGTCCCAACACATTGCCTGTAATATATGATCGTGGACTTATAGGAGTTGCCCATGACTGGTATGTTATGAATTGTTCTGCTTGCCAATGTTTTTCAAGTTCCTATTCCATTTTACATTGAAAGTATACTATCATTGATGTATTTGCAACTTCTTTTGATCGCTTCAAAGTGGAATCCATAAATATAAGTTTTTATGTTTTGTTTATTATTTTCTTTCTTATGTTAGCTACAATGTATTTATATAGAAGCACATAAGTATATTTGCATTACCATTTCATGCACTACTTGTTGCATCATCCATTGGTCACATCTTTCATGTTTTACACGACAGAATCCATATAAAACTTGCTTTGAATTAGAATAATTATAAGTTGGCTAAAGACGTGAATTTGAGAAATATGCAATTCAAAATAAAGTGAAAAGATATTGTTCCTTCTAAACTATACATGTTTCCTATGAGAATTCTTAAGAAATTAACTACTATAAATTTGTCTTATATAAGTTTATTAAATTATTGGGAATAAATCTTAAGTTAGTAATATAAGACAATTTTATTATTAATCCAATTTTTAATGCATCAATACAATTTTATATCATCAATGAACTTATACTTTGTATTCTTTTTTCTTTCCTTCTCTTCCTTAATATTCTTATTGGGACACATCATCCATATAGTTCCTGATATTGATCTCAAACTTGTTCCTAGAGCTATTGTTGTAGGTGAGATATATCTTCTGCTGATGGTAGATATCAAAGATTTCTTATGCACTGGAAAGTTGAGTCTACACATGGTGATTCATGGATTTTTATACAAAAATTGTATTGATCAATCGTCTGTACAAATATCAACTCAACATTCATCAGACTCGAATTTGTTAAAGTTTAGAATTATTAGCGTGAATCCTCCTCCATTCCTTTTCCTTAGGCTTTTGAACTCATTTTCTAGCTAATTGTTCCCACTCCTCCTATGACGTCCAGCAGCATATCCTGTTCCTATGATTTCTTTGGTGCTTCTATGATCTTCGGCTATTACGCTTTTATGATTTTTGTTTATTCTTGGTTTTTCTTTTTTTTACTGGCAAAAGTATTTTTGTTGTGCATGCTTTTATTGTTGGTATCCATTTCTAGCAAGGATTGACCGGCTTCATTGTGATTCTTGTGGTGTTCTCTTGTTCTTCCTTGTCCTACTAATAGTGAGAGCAAGATTAGCTGTCTTATGCTGCATTCTTTCTATCTTCTCTGTTGATCTTCTCCATGGCATGTATTCTCTTTTATGTCGAAGATCTTTCTAGTCATCTTTTCTCTTCTACTTTTTGTGACTCTGATGTAGATTCTTTTTATATTTTTATTCTATCTTATAGAGAATTCAAAGGGATTTTGTGGTCTTAAATAAGAGTTTGTGGCATTTGCAAAGCTCAATCAATATTATTTTAAATAAAATTCTACCTGGATTCACTATTACTTTTACTTTATTCTTCTCCTTACTCATGTAAGAGATTAAAGGACTTTTGAGATGGGTTATCAGCACAGGGCTTGCTTTTAGTGAATGCTCTCCTCTGGCTTTTTTCTTGTTTTCAATTTTTATGATTGGATTGTTCATCTGATTGATATTACTCAGACACGATACAATGTTGTTACATGTACTCGAATTTCAATTTGCACCGTATTTTTTTTTATTCTGAATTTATCTTCATAATTTCTAGAACTTTTGCATTTTCTTTTCCTTTCATCAGTAAATAATCGTTAATTGACTAAAGCTTGTGACATACAGTTATTACGTGTTTGTTGCATGATGTTTTGAATCTTCAAGTAGATCTATATTAGAAATCTTAACACTACTAGTCCTATCACATATAATTTTGATTATGTCCTAATATATTGTTTAAACATGTAGCTTTTGATATTAGCATCCCTAAAGTAAATTAAATCTAGAAAAAGGCTTTTGATGTTAATACCATAAAACATAAGATAAGATTATTCTTGTCCACATATGTGGACAACTTTACAAACCGTTAATCATCGATCAACATTTGGATGGCGAATAATACTTCTTCATAGAAAATAGTTCAATGCCATTTGTCATACCATTTTTTTTAAATAAAAATAATTGCTGTATATTTTTGTTATTGTAATATAAATTCTTATCATGTATCATTTGATTTTACATTTTTACGTGATTAAATCATCAATTGGTTATAATATTCTTTAGATTTTTCATTCAATTGTCAACTTTGAGTTTATTGCATTGCTAAATTATTATAAAATATAATTTGCAATTAATTTTATAATTTATTTTAATATTAGAAATTTATGATTTCTCATTTTATGTTGTGCACAAACCATAGAGAAGAATATTTATTCTGCTCTAAAGTTTTGTTTTAGGTTTCCCACATTCTATGATCTTGAATCATAAGATCACTTTTCGTTTTCATCTACAGCTTGAGACTATTACAGGTCTAAGTTTCATTAGTCTTCATAATGGTTTACCTTACATCTAACTTGTCAATTAAGATAAAGATGTGCTTTATGGAAATCAACTAAAAATAATCAGTTTTACCCGTATATTTCACCAATCAAAATAAGTTTGTTATTTGGTGGAATGTAGACGCACTTGAAATCATCATGATTAAAATTATTCTCATCTAATAGGACATGATAGTGAGTTGTTCGTTGTTGTGATTTCAGCTTTGTTACAAAAGGCTAACTTTTATATTGATCTTCAACAACGCATTTGTCAGATATTGATCAATACAGAGATTACATAATGCCAAAGTCTCAAATGTTAAACTCAATGAGGTCATTAGCTTAAGATTGCCTAATAATTTTCTTCATCACACACCTAGCTCTTCCAACATCCAGATTATCGCTAAATTTTCATATTGCTATCATTAAATGTATGGTGAATTTTTTACTGTAAGCCATTACATCTCATCTAATGAGTTTTAAATGAGTCTGTTACGTGCAGGTGTGAACCATTTGATTCATATCCTCGAACTTATGATTTATTGCATGCATTTGGTCTGTTCTCCACAGAGCAGAAAAGGTAACTACACGCTGCAGGACTTTTTCTCTACTTAAATAGAAACATTCTGATACAAGCTTCAGTGCCAACTTTACTGTCAGCAGGATAAGAATATTTCTGCACTACATGATTGGCATCAGCTAATTTGCTACACACACACACACACAAAAGAAGTACCACTCAATTCTTATGAATTTACATATCTAACATAAACTTTAATTTATACATATGCCAACTTATGCATGAAATGGTGTATTTCTCACTTAAAAAGTTAAAATAGTTGTATTCTTTATGTGCTATGTAAGTTGTGTGTGGTATAAGATATGTAAATACAAAAAAATTTCCACCGCACCCACCGTAAAAAATAACAAATAAAAAAATAAAAAATCATTCATTCTTTGCATCTGATTTGATATGAAAGCCTATTGGAAAATAGAAGAAAACTAATTTAATTATAACAGTGAAAAAGAGGATAGAATAGAAAAAACGGGCAATTACATATATAGCTCTGAAAATGTAGCAATTTATAAACTAGCACCCTTTTTCATCCTTTTTTTAAAATTCTTGCCTAAATACCAAAATTCACGATAAAAGCCCAACTCATATTTTTCATTTTTATGAAATTTGCAATGGTTCAATCATATCACGCTTAAAAGCAAGGGTTCAGTAGTTAAAAAAAAAAATGACACTGGTACTAGTTCTGTAAATAGCAAAATTTCGATGCAGGTAAATATCCCTAGAAAAAAAGAGACGAGCACAAAATTTTATATAGATTCATCTAATTGATGGTTATATCTTATTTCTATTGTGAAAGTGTTGTTATTATCTGATAAAAAATACTCAATTTCTCAAATTTTTCATAAACCCAGCACTCTTCTCTTTATAGAGAAAAAACCAGTGCAGCCAAAATACAATAAAATTCCCAAAACTATACTCATGACTTCAGATTAAACAGCACATTCTTGAAGTAAAATAAAGAGGATGACAAATTTCATATCCCATCTCTTCATTATGTTGCATTTCATAATCTTGTTTGTATCAGGAAATCTCAGGCTTCAAAATTCAACCTTCTTATATGGCTTTTGCAGGTGCAACATCACTTCCATCTTACTAGAAATGGACCGAATTCTGAGACCTGGTGGGCGTGTATATATTCGTGATTCCATAGACATAGTTAATAAGATTCAAACAATCACAAAGGCTATGGGATGGAGATCAGAGCAGCGTGACACATCCGAAGGTCCTTATGCTAGCAGGAGAATTCTAATCTGCCAGAAATAGACGCTTCCATCTTCATTTTGTTTTAATTCCAGAACATCTTTTACTCCAGCGGCAGTGACTCTCCTCCAGTTCATTTTGTGAAGCAAATTTTTTGCAATCTTTTCCATATTTTTTTGTTTTAAATTGATTGTAAAGTAGAATTGGCTGATTCTGACAACTATTTTTTCTTTCTTCATAGATTTGTTGAACAGTTAAAATAGTGATCATGTGTTTTGCTGTTTCATTTTAGAGGGGATTTGAAACTAAGTTCTTTGAATGGATACTGTAACATGAGTTAATAGTCATCGGCCTATTGGGCCATGTGACTTTTACATCAATAAAATTAGAAAAAAAGAACTAGCATTGATGTGGCTTTGATCAATCTCCTAGTTTAGGATTATCCTCTAAGAACTAGCATTGTTATGAAGGAAAATTATTAAAGAGTTAGTGATTTTCTTTTAGGGTCCGTTTGGGGGCAGCAGCACTGCACCGTAGTTTTGTTGTTTGGGTAAACTGCTTCGACAGTTTTTTTTAAAAGTTCCCGATGAAATTTACGTTTTCCCACCAATCTCGACTCGGTGTGGTGACAGTTTTCTAGTGGTGGTCTGACTTAAAAAAATGTAATTGCTACGAGAATTTTTTTAACATCAGATTATTTTTCAGCAGTTTCACAATTATTTTTTAATAGGCTGCAGCTGCCCCAAACAAACCATTAATCCACATTGCACCTCAAAAAGGTCATGAATCAACTTTTGTTTGTATAGTTTGTTGTTTGAAAGAATGGCATGATACCATCTTCTATTTTATTGATATATATTATAAAAAAACAAAAAAGAAAGAGGGGTATAGGTGGAAAGGAAAGAATGTTAAGACAATTTTTATGAAAATTTATTCTGTAACGTAACTATAACATTTATGATATTATTTAAAAGACTAATAATCCTTAATTCCACATGATTATAATTAAAATGAGTGGCTTGATAAGAGGTATTCAACAAACTCAATACTGTTTCTTTGTGTAAATCTTAGCACATAATAAGACATTTTTTTAATGTGTGTGTGTTCTATTTCTCAATAAAACAAAAAAGAAAAAAAGAGGCAGTCCATCGACCAATTTTTTATTTTAACTCATTAGAAATTTCTATTTAATCAAACATTAATGAAAAGAGGTTTATTAACTCTATTTAAGGAGCCGATATATTTCTGACAGATTCTTCGAATTAAAAGTTTTTAAAATTCTTTTAAATATTACTTTTTTATTTGAAATCTATTTAAACAATATTTAGAGTTAAACAAAAATTATAATATTTTTATAAGTTAAATATTTAAATGATTTTCATATCATAAATTAATGTAAACAAGACAATATATAACTAGATTTTCTTAATAAATTTATTCAATAATTAATAATAAATAAAATAATGAATTGTAATGCTTGTTTAAGAAAATTATCTCATAAACTTTTGATGCGTGCTAGAAAATTCACGGTCTTAGCATAATGGAATATCGTTTTAGCGCACACTCAGATAAAGAAAAACAACGAGTAGTGGCGCCAGAAGTTTTCACGTAGAAAACTCATAAAAGGTAAAAAATCAAGGGACCCGACCCAATTGTAACAATCCGTTATAAGTTGATTTGCCAGAGACCTATTGTCCGACAGGAAAGAAAGTGTTACAAAGTCTTCTGAATTATAACATCGACGTGTGAATGAGCTTGTTGTAAGAAGTGGGCAGCGGCCGACGAAGATCGGTGGAAGCCGGCATGTGATGGTCAATGATAATTGGCAGTGGTTAACGGTAATCAGCAATGATCAGTGGTGGTCAGCGATGACCAAAGACAGTCAGCCGTGATCAATAGTGGTAGAGGTGGGACTGAACTTCAGCTCATTCTTAAAGTTACAAGTTATTTCTCAAGCCTCAAACTCTCCTCCCCACATGAGATGGGAGGGGCTCTATTTATAGTGTTATGATGGTAGTAAATGCAGGAATATGAACCATTATGACCAGACGGACTGGAGAGCTTTATTCGATCAGATGATATTTGATGTGTATTTGAGCGCCTTAACGATGTCAGAATTGAGCAATCTTGGAATCGTTGGATTCTTTTATCGAGACACTAGATTCGGCTATACGCTCGCCAGATTCTGCATCATTTGACCTTCCAAATGTATTCATAAAACTTTCAAAAACGGTTTAATGGCTTGATATTGGCTTGATTTGGATCCTATTGGATCAATTTTGGTATCACGTGATTCGTCTCGTCGAGCTGGTCCGTTTGACAATAAGTTTGTTGAATCAGAGCACTAGATGACTTTTATCGAGG
The DNA here is from genome assembly GCA_022702705.1 of Papilionanthe hookeriana x Papilionanthe teres. Taxonomy (NCBI): domain Eukaryota; kingdom Viridiplantae; phylum Streptophyta; class Magnoliopsida; order Asparagales; family Orchidaceae; genus Papilionanthe; species Papilionanthe hookeriana x Papilionanthe teres. Next base: position 117,964,476 of record CM040432.1, on the reverse strand, counting down.
TTTAAATATATATTGCTTAAAAATTGTCTCGCGTGCTATACCTCGACATTTATGTCGAATAGTGAGAATTGTTGAAGTCGCATCAATTTTATTTTTGAGTTTAATAAGCTGCTCTTTAATACGCTCAATTAAGTTTATTAACTAACAAGTAATCTTCTTGAAGCATTGCTTGTTCGTAACTTACGTAAAGCTCATTTGGTTAGCTAATGAGTCCAAGTTTAAAATGAATTCGATTTGAACACCCCTGCAATTGCTGAAATTAAGCTCGAGCGTGAACAAGCTTTTGGCAAATGAGTTAAAACAGAGCAAGCTCCTACTAAGCTTAGCATGATTCATTTGTAACCTTATTGGCTTTTCATCACTTGTACATATAATCCTTAAATGATTATGCTTTAACCTTTAAACTATTTAGTGAAAATTAGAGGGGGCTAGAGTTCTGATTACAAATTAATTTGTGTCAATCTCGAGAGCATGACTTTAACACACATTTTCACTTCATGAGATAATTCAGATGAGATAACCAATGATTTGTAATCAAAACTTCCTGTATGTTATTGTTTGTAGTCCTCTAGGTATTATTAGATGAGTTCATCGACGTTCCTGGGATGATGGAACCATATGTCCTTACTATCATCTACCACCATTCTCCCAATCATTCCTTGTTAATTCAATTGAAGCTTAAATATTAAACCAAATCTTAAAACTTGAACTTAAGCCATCTTCTTAATTAAAAGGGATCTCAATGAGGGGTGGGTTTGTTGACCTCATTTTTGAGGTCTTTCATTTCCTCTCCTTAGATCCTAGGATCTAGCCTTAAGTTTTCCTTATTTTGGACTCTCTTAGAGGACTAGACTGGGACCCACTATGTTTAGAAATTCGAGCCATTTCCTCGCTCCTCGAAGTTTCATATGGACGGTTTTAAATCTTCGACATCCAGTTGGATCGATTAAAAGCCGACATATTGAAACTCTTGTCGAGTTCCTATAGGGATTTGAAAGACATAGGTGGACCCCACTGCGTGCGACGTTTGACTTTTTGCCACGAGCAATATGTTTGACTATGGTTCTCGCTTGGCGAAAACCGGTCATTAATTTGCTCGTTAAGTGGCTCCGGTCGGGTCAAAATAAACTCATTTTTTGCGACGTTACGCAAATTTAATTTAAATTGGCTTGACCGTCGGCGAACTTGTCCGAACGGCCCCGGATGACGAAACGGACTGCGCCGATGCGTCCGGAACGTCGATTTTAGCCGGGAAAGACATATAACTTGATAGGGTTTTGAATCGACTCGATTTGCGTGCAAAATCGACGAATTTAAATAGAATAATAATAATAATAAATTTTTTTATATAATAATATATATTAAATCTATACTTTAACCTTATAACCCTTACCCTAATCTCACGGGCGCGGGTGCGTTCACTCATCTCCTATCTCACGCACGCCTTCGATCCTTTTCTCCGTGCCACTAACCGAGCCTCTCCGTTCCCCTCTCCGGCGACGACCGATTTCGAGAGGCTTCCTAGCCGGTTTTCCGGTCGCCTTCCTTCTTCCCGACCCACAACCGACATTCGCTGCCGGTCATAACCGCCGGTCAGGTTTTTGTAACAAACTCTCCCGCCCGAACGAGTCAGGTAACCTCCCTGGACTCGATTTCGACTGTGGCTTCTTGGTAAGTTGGGGCTTCCTTACCTCTCTGATGCTCACCGACGGTGAGGGCATTTTCTTCGTCTGTGCCTATAAATACCCCTTAATAAGAAGAAACAGGGGTTCGACGTTTTTGCGTGCAAGATTGTTTGATTCTTTTGAGCTCAAGGCTGGTGTCTCCATTCTCGTGATTCAGGGATTTTATTGGTTTTCTTTGAGATTATATACTTTCTGGAGGTGAGTCTTTCTTCCTGATTCTCCTTCTTCTTTCTCCTTTCTTCTCTTTTAGTCGATTGATGCAACTTCCATTCTCGTATTGGTGAATCATTAGTTATAAAATTTCATAATATTTTATGATATTGAGCGGTTGGAAGTTTATGTCATGAGATTTGGGAGTTTTCGTTTGCCTCTGCTTGGGTATTCTATACTTTCTGGACATAACGATATTCCTTCTTCCTCTTCTTCCTCAAAAGGGTTTCTCTCTTTCATATTTCTGAATAAGGAGGTTCTGAATAAGGAGGGGACTCCTCTGTTGGACATCAAGATTCTTTCAAAAAGATTATTGACTTTCGTTTTATGGATCAAGAATCCGTTATTAGTTGTTCCGTTCTCTTTTGCATTGAATTTCAATAGAAGAACAGAGATTTTTTTTACTCGTAACACATATTTGTGGGGTTGATAATATTCGATCACCGGAATTTGTTACGATTCTTGTAAACAAATTAGTTCACTCGTTGCCGGTTTGATTCTTGCATCCCCTTTTCAGGAAACTCAAGAAACCAATTCCTCTTTGCTCGCTCATTTATTTACTTTATAGTTTAATTTGAGAAATATCTATACAGTGAGCATGTGCCGTGAATTAGCTTTTGAATATTATCCTGTATGGAATCTGAACTTGTTTATATCTTGAACTGATTCATAAACTCGAATGGGAATATATGAACAGCATTGTATTTTGAAGGTATGTGAGATGGTTGATTTGATAAGTCTTTAAGTCTTATTTACTTCTTTAATGGTAGGAGTAGAGGCGAGTTACAGATTTCTTTTGATTCCTAAATACTTACATGTTCGACATTCAATTTTTGAGTGTTTATAGAGACTTCAGTATTTGAGCTCTGGAATGGAGTTATGAATTTTGTAATTCATAAGTATTTAAGTACTTTGTACCGGTTGTCGTTTTCTTATATGTTTTAAATATGGAATATGTGATATGAGAGGAGGTGTTGTTTATTATACTATAAGATTTAATTTGGGATAAGCGTATTATGTGACTATCTATAAGATTAGTTGATGTATATATACATGTGTTATTTTATGGTCATTTTGAAAATCATTCTTTGGAGATGAGATGCTTGGGGTAGTATCAATTCTTATTCTGTTTGAATTTGGATACATTTGGAATAATGCTTAGATTTGTGAGGCATCTTTAAATTCTTCCGTGTGTTGGAGTATTTGAGCATTGTATCATATTATTAATGGGTTTGTTACTTCATCTCAGGAATGAATTACAGGCTCCTAGGGCATAGTTGCTTAAATTGCTGTTCTCAAACTTGGTATTGGATAGTTAATTATTTCATACTCGTATGGGATCATCTATGGCATGTCTGCATGTTTTATGGTGATGGATTGGTAGTTTTTCTTTGCGCCACATTAATATCTACAAGTATAATATTTCAAACTTACATATATTTACATACTTAACACCTAAATTTAAATACATAATACTTACAGTTAATATAAATATGTATATATATGTACATAATCTTCTGATTTCTTTTATAATATTTACATATGTAACATTTAAACCTTTAAATTTACATTTCTTACATGAAAACTTTAGTCTTCTCTCTTCAAGTTCCCATGAATTTGCTGGAGTCAAAATTTCAGAATCAAGCATGTTTGAAAAGGGCTGTGGTTGGCTCGAATTTAATTCATATGTTGGATTCATGGATTTTTGTCAGTTTGGCTTAACTTTGCTTTGATTTGAAAGACATGGCTTTAATTGTTTAAGATGAGGAGTTGAGCTCTAGAGCTTTTGGAAGGTCTTTATGAGCTGATTTATCCAACAGCAAAGTCTTAAAGTTTTAGGAATTTCTGTGGGCTGATCTTCTGAAACTCGACCTTTGGGTTTTGAAATTTCAAATTAATATTACAAAAGACTGATTTAATTTCATTTTCCTTGCATTCTTAGTCTGTTGAAGCATAAATTTGGTTTAATTTGAAGTTAGACTTAAGTCATTCGAGGCTTGTGCTTTGTTTTAGTTTGCTGAGGCAGAAATTTGAGAAATGCATGATTTTTTTTTCTCTTTTGGTTCAATATATCAAAGCTGCATTTCAATTTGCTTCAACTGATAAAGAAAGCTGGTGAATTTGGGGTTATTGGCTTTCGTATTTGATGCATGTTCAAAGTATTAATATGGTAAATTAGTTCCTTGAGCATTTATAAAACAAGACGAATGAGAAATGACAATTTATCCTTAGGAATATATGCTGGAATCATAGACCTCATTACCACAGTATATACTTATGATTAATTGAGTGTGTGTGCATATGTATCCAGTTTTGATTATAGGAAATTACATATATATCATGCAGTCTTGATATTTACATATCTAACACCTTAACTTAGTTTTGCATGTGCAGAATTTTAAACTCTTTACTTATTCCATACTTCTATAATTAAATATGTATTACCCAATTTCTTCACACTCATATGTTCAGCCTTTAAATCATTATATTGTTGTATGGGATATACATATTTTATTTTGATTTTATTATTAGTAATCGGGCTGATGTTGTTGGCTCAACTTCATGTCGTGTGGTGGCTCGGATTTAGCCTTATAGTGGAGCTAATATCGTGTGTGATTGGGCTGGTTTTTGTTAACAGCATCATGTATTCGATTTTGGGGATTTTCCTTTGCCTAGGTTTACTAAAGCTGAATTTCAGAATTGTGATAATTTCTTCCAATTTGGTTGCTGAAATCAAATTTTGGAACATGATGTTTAAGAAGATTGCCTTACATTGCTTGAACAACTATTTATGAGCAAATTTATTGGCTTTTTGATTTGCTGAAATTAAACTCGATGGTATATTTTGCTTTCAATTATTGGACTCATTTATTAGTTTGCTGGATCTTCCCTGCACTTGCTGAAGTAGAAGTTTTTTTTTGGAGAATATATATATATGTTTCTTTACCTTGGCTTGGATGAGCAAAATTCTGGAATTGAATAATTAAGCACAGTTTAATTGATTTAAATTTATTTTATTGGATTTGGAAATGCCATTTAGATTGGCTTCACTTGTGAAAATCGAAATTTATTTTGATTATATTACATATGAAATATCAAAGTGGGAGCATAAGTCGGATACGCGGGTACGAGCAATGATGCACACTCGAATAATCGTGCTTTTATAGCCGAGACAAATAAAAATCAATACTCGAAATAGATGCCCATCTCACCTTGAGTTAGATAGTTCTAATCCTTACGCTTTAAGAAATCCGTGAACCGTCGACGGATACTACGATGTCGGATATCACACCGACACGATAACGGATACTTCGATAACAAGATACTTACACCGCACCCGTACTACTAATAAACACCTCACGGCACAACGAATACTTACATTCGCACTTGCACGATAATACTACATCTGCACCCATACGATAACGGATGCTACACCAACACATCAAATCAAATGTCACACACATAGTGCAACACATATTACCTCACACACATGTTACATCAAACATATACAATACATCGAACACATACAACACATCGAGACACATCATATCAAACATAACACATATAATTATCAAATTCACTACGCACACATACACCACATATTAAACATCACACACTGCATACTATGCACTTAGTTAACGTACATTACACATCACATGTTAAATATCACACACACACACATATCACTTATCAAATCACATACACTACACATTACCCTACTACACACTATGCACCATACACCAGCTAACACACATTGCACATCATAGAACAGATACTACAACGTACCAGATATTACACTGGTAAAGAATTCAGATACTTCAATAACAGATACTTCACTCTCAAGGAGCTCAGATACTCCAAACTGGTTCACTCACTAATTAAGTGGTAGGGATTAGGATTGCCTACTCTAGGGTGATTTGCTGGTGACTTAATCTGAGATTGATACAGACTTCAATACTTCGGGTTGCTTGTGGGATCGAGATAAAAAAGAAGTCTACAGACTGAGCCTATCCTCAAATAGAATTCTTATTCCCCCACTTTGATATTTTATATGTTTATGGCTAAACTGGATTATATAGTTGCTTGTAGCTATTAGCACGCTTCCGAGGCATCGACGGAGTTGGCAGGTACACATTTATTTATTGTACGGTTCATTTACTTTCTTTATTGCATGCATTCTTTTACTTTTTGTATATACATTTACTCGCATCTATATATATATATTTTTTTTATGCTTGCCCCTAGGATAGGCCATCTAGGGCATGGTTAGTTTATTTTCATTACATATGTTTATTTTTGATTATTGCTTCTTTTGCATACCTGTACTTGCCCCTAGGATAGGCCCTTTAGGGCATGTTTGTTTTCTTTTTTTATTACACATATTTTCCCTTATATATGCCCTTAGGATAGGCCGTTCGAGGCATGGTTTTCTCTTTTCTCTCCTATCTCTATTCTTTCTCGAGACGAGACGACAGAGGACGAATGAAGGATCTTCGATCGAATTTCCGTAGATTTAAATAACATCCATAGGACGTTGAGGTTGTCGTTTGATACGACGTAAACCCTCACACTATCTTTTAGGACTTAGTACGGTTTTATATCGTACGATATAAGTCCTAAACCGTTTAGGATTCCGAGGTTGTCGTCTGGTACGACATAAACCCTCTCATATTTTTGGGTCATTTGCATTTAACATGCAGACATAAATCCCAAATATCTAAATAATTTACAAGATTGAAACATAAAATACAACTTCACTTTCAAAGACATAAAGCCCAACCATAGTTTAAGTTGAGATGTCACTGAAGTTCTTTCGATATCTTCGACGTCTCCTACTCTTTACTTCTTTGGATTCCGAAAATAACCGTTCCACATTGAACCATTCCCTTTGATTTTCCTACAACCAATCGTGAAAACCTAAACGTTGATATCCTTGAAGACGAAGCCCATGATCCTTATCGAGAGTTTTCTTAGGTGACTTCGGTTGCTTAAGATGTAATTAACTATAGGGGCTTGCCTCTATAGGGAATTAGGAACCCAGATTAATCTAAACCACCGCCTAATCGTGTATTAGACAGGGGAATTTGTCAGCTATGGAATACGCGGACCAAAATAGAGTCATAAACTTTTAAGTTTAGATAGTTAAGCCTACTTAACAAATGGTACGCTCATCTTTTGAGATGATATGTCACTTGTGGTATCGTGCTCAACTTATTTAAACTATTTGATATGAGATCTATCCGGTCTCGTTATTTTCAAAATAAAATAATATATCACCATTTTCAAAATCAAAATAAAATACTTTACATATTACATTAAATTTAAATTTTAAAATTTTATTTTCAAAATAGTAAGGAAAAATTAGCCAGACAATTTCGGCGACTCACTTGAGGATTAATTCTTCTCTCCATTTTGGATCACAAGGATTTGTCTTCATATATCGATAGTGTGCTCATATCCACTAGTGGGCCGGACTATCATTCTTCCATCGATGTACTCCGCTCATTTCTTCCTTGAGCGAGTATTGTCGACTCCTTTTGATTACGGAGCCATTGTTTGATCATCCTTAAACGGAGAGGTTCCGGAATCTTGAAATCTTTAAAGTGGGGTGGACCCCCGATAGGTGTGGTAGGTTAGGAGCGGTTTATCGAAGCGAGTTTGATGCGAGGTCGACCCCCTTCGGATCTTGGACAGGGTCCTACACTGAATCTCACTCTCACAATCTTCCATTTAAAATTCGAACCAAATAAAATTTGTTAAAATTTCTAAACAAAACAAAACATTTTTTTTAAAAAAACATTGTAAATATAAAATAATAAAATAAAACACCAAAATTTGAAATAAAAAAAATTTATATGAATAAATTTCAAAGGAGGCCAGTTTATAAGACAAGTGCATTAACTTTAGTACTTACGTTGAAATTTTAAGGTACATGACGTCACTAATTCTTTTGGAAATTCTTCGAATGACGGGAGACAATGTCTTCACCCAAGCTGGTCTTTTCTTTTGCCTGCGGAATGGATTTTGCCGTCGATAGGGAGGAACCGCCGACACAGCGAGTCATCGAAGTTTGGACAAGGATTCGACAGGTGTTGAAACTAAGTTCGGGAATGTGTCCGTTGAAATGATGAAACCCGAAACGAGAAAGTCCGTTGAGCACTATTGTAGAGTTCAACTTGAAGATTGTTGAAGAGCCCCTATGCCAAAGAAGGAGTGGATTGAAAAGGACTCTTCTATTGTTGTGAAGTATGCCGCTAGAAGCGCTGAGACTTCTCTGAGGACTGTTTTAGCTCCTACTGTTAGAACCACCGTCACCACACCAATTGTTTTGTTAGACAAAGGAAAAGAGATTCTACACGAGGAAAAGTCAGTTGACGTTTATACCTCATCATTTTCTGAATTCAGGATTGGGTCCAATTCGAATACCTTGCAATCGATGAAGGCACGGGAAAGGAGGCGCGATCGGAAATTTTGAAAATCAAACGGTCTCGTCGACCTCGCCAACAACGGACACAACGATATGGCCAATCTAGCCAACAACTAAATCGGCCGGGATCACACCAACCCGGAAATAAACGGATGTCCATTGAAGAGCGACGAGAAAGTGGTGTATTCCTTCGAGGAGGAAGCTGTGTCGAAGATATTCCACGACTTGTTGATGAAACCGAATTCGGACTTCCAAAGCCGAAAAAGCCGGAGGAGGCCGAGCATGAAAGATCATTCTCGATACGCCCATACCACCGGTTGCTTGGCCACACAATAGAAAGGTGCTTTGTCTTCGAGGATTGGCTTGAAGATAATCTCGAAATGGAAATGTGATAATCCCGAAGAAATATTTAAAAGAACCCGAAGAAGGTTACGTAAATATGGTTTCGAAGGATTCAACCGAGCTCTACACGACGCCGGTGCTCGAGGAAATAAATGATGTTTCTCGGAAAGTTTCGAGTTGACCTTAAAGTTCTCAGAGGAAGTTCGATTGATTCCGCCATAGAGAAGCTCCGAGTTGACATTACACAACTATTTGAAAACCAGAAAGAATATGTCGAAAATGGAGATTACAGCCTGCCAGATTACATGGAAGGTGGTTTTGCAGAAATCAACGTCATCGAGATGGAGGCCACACCATCCTCGTGCGACGCTCCTTTACCCACTAAGGAGAACACCGTAGAGGAGTTTCAGATGGCCATTCAACAGCGGGATGAGCAGATAAGTCAATCGAAGACACAACTGGAGGAAGTAATGAGCATCATGGGTACAATTCAGGGGCGATCGCGATCATTACCAATAGCAACTTTGGAGGCAAAACAACCAGAAATTGTTCACATTACAGTTGAAAGAAAAGAATCCGCCTTCGACAAACAACCGAAGAAGGATCTAGTTCAGGGTCCGATGCTTGGAGAGTAACATTAAACAAATGATTGAACAACAGAGTAGAGAAGCCCTAGCTCAATCAAAGGCAGGGGCATTGATTCTAAAGGGTAGACCCTACCCAGAGAAATTTGATGTCGTCCAATACCCTAAGGGTTTCATGCCACCGTCGTTCAAGACATTTGATGGGACGGGAAACCCCCGACAGCATGTTGCACACTTCCGAGCAAGTTGCTGCAACACGAGGGGTAGTGATGCATTGTTGTGTCGCCAATTTGTGAGCAGTCTTTCGGGAATTGCTTTTGACTGGTACGTCGAACTACCCAATGACTCAGTGGAAACATTTGCAGAATTGGTAGACCTCTTTGTTAAGCGGTTCGCTGGAGTTAAACACCATATCACCATCGGTGATCTCGTGGTGGAGCGACGAAGCCAGTGAAACATTGATGGACTATATTCGCGATGGAGAAATTTGAGCATGAAATGTGAACCACAACTCCAGGAGCAACATGCAGTTGAGATACTTCTAAAGAGCATTCATGGTCTAGTAGGCTTCTTACTCAAGGGATTTACCATCAAAACATTCGAGAAGCTGCTTAACAAGGTCACTAATCTCCAAGAAGAAGCTAAGCAACTTGGTTTTCTTGAGAAAGCTTGGAAGCTAGAACCATCGAAGATATCGGAAAGAAATTCGGGACGATAATGAGTGGTTGGTAAGGGCAAGCGACCGTTGCGGATACAAGTCGAAAAGTCTCGACGGATCTACAAACGTCCTCGGCGGAATGGACAACAATCATTTCGACGAGAGGTCTTATCGAACAGAGTGGGGGAAACCCCCGAACATAAAGAATCGTTTGAACAAAATATATCCTTTCGGGGATGAAGCGATGAGAACAAATGTTCCGAGAATCGATGAAGAAACCCGAGTTCAAGCTCCACGAACCAAAGAAACCCGAAGAGGTTGATAAAAAGATCATCAGAGATACTGCCCATATCACAGGTGATCGGACACACCATAAAAGATTGTTTCACTTTCAAAGATTGGCTTGAGGAGAACGTAAAAAATGGGAACATAACGATCCCGAATGAGTATTTGAAAGAACCTGAAATAGGTTCGATCAATATGATTTCGGCTGGTCTAGCTGTTCCAATTGACTTTGATGAATGAAATATTGGCAAAGCTTTCAAAGAAAACTTGAGTCAGGACTCATTCAACACAATATACGAGACATAGTATGAAACCTCTTTCTGTTGAAGGATGGCGGGTTTCAACTTTGGTTACTATCGTTGATGAGAAGGGTTATTAACAAGAACTATTGTTACTTCATCCCAACCCTCCCACCACAGTGAAAATAAGAAAAGAGGAACCTTGTTGTTGTTCAAGTTTCATCTGAGATGAGAGATGTTTTGTTGCTCATTCTATGCATAATCTTCATTCTGACGTTCGATGTTCAATCAAGAAAAGGAGTACTTTATTATAAATGTTCTGGTGTTTTAATAATCATGACTAAAGGGGAGAGTGAAATTAATGTTTTGCTAATTGAATCTTTCACTTTAAAGAATTCGGACTTGTTCCTAAGTAAATTTCAGAATAATATTTTGTTCTTAAAATACGAGTAATTGATCCAGGATATCACGGGTCTTTTAATATCCCGCTAATTGATTGGGTCCTGACTTTTGAATGGACTATAATATCTCAGAATTCATATTAAGAAGTATTTCAAAATTATTAATTAAGGGAGTTCAGACATTCAAAATCCTTAATCAAAGATATGCTCTACCAGATATGTTAATTCTCAAAAGGGAAACATGGAGAGTTAATTTATATAGGATAGTAAATTATGTGAGAGTTAATTTATATAGGCTAGTAAATTATGTGAAAAGAAGTTTCCCTGAGAAAAGGCTTGAGGTGAGCATATAATCAAAAATTGGTGTACGAATTCTCCCTTAATTAATAAAATTTGAAGAATCATCTTAATAAAATTCTTCGAGATATTATATTCGGGAAAAGAGTTAAGTGATCATGATCTCCTTGGTTGGCTATTAATTGACCCCGAAATATCTTTGGGAAAATGAAAAATATTTTAATTACATGATCAAAATTAGAAATTTGCTTAAGTCCAGAAAGAAAGAATTAAAGAAAGGATTGTTTTATCAATAATTAATGGATTTCGAACCTGAAGTCATATTTTTCAATGCCCAGAATACTTTACTCCAACTTCAATAAAAGAACGTCAGAATATCCTTCGAAGATAACATGGATAATTTGTGCGAAAATCAGTGAAAAAGAAATGACATATACTACATGGAGCTATAAATTTACAATCTTCAAAATCAAGTATGAAGCGCAGAGAATCGTCAAAGAAGTGCATTCAAGATTGTGTGCTGCTCACCAATCAGATACAGATCGCCTTTTGAATTTCGGTGTGCGATAAAAGAATCATTTCGGAGAATAGGTCCACATTCAAAAGCATCATGATCAATATTTTCATCAGAAGATACAATATTGATTGGAGATACTCCACTATTTACTTCTCAGGAGTAAATAGATTGGCTGAGGCTTTTAATAAGACTCTCGTCTGAATTTAAAGAAAATTTGAAAGAAAAATGGAGAGATGAATTAGCACGAGCAGTTATTAGAAGTCTCATTGGCCTACGGAACGACATTCAAAATTCCAGCTCAGTCTACACCTTATTACCTTTTGTATGGGTCCGAGATCGTTCTTCTACTGGAAATGCAACTCCCTCCCTTCAGAGCGGCAATAACAAACAAATTCACAATAGAAGACAATACCAAACTTCAACTTGAAGGATTACAAAATCTCAAAGAAAAGAAAAGAATGTCGGCACAACAGAGTTTGGAGCTTTAGCAGACAACAATGATACAAGCTCATGATAAACTGGTTCTCCCAAAGATATTTAAAGTCTGTGATCTGATTCTTATTCTCAGGCAGCCTATTCTTGCATACCGCAAGATAAGGAATAGATTCTACCAGTTCTTGAATTATCAAGGCAAAAAGACTGATGTTGCTGATAGACAGATGTCACTTGAAGAAGTACTGTGCATCGTGATGTTTTAAAGAACGAATTTTAGAAATAAAATATTGTTCTTAGAAGCACCGATGTTGCGTATGTCTAAAACTGGGTCCGAATCCTAAAAAAAAAAAAATCAAATAAATTCACAACATTCTTCACAAGTTTTTTTTTTAAAAAAAAAAATCTGTTACAAATTACTACACACACATTCTCACAGAATTTCACACTATAATCACGATAAATTTTCATAAAATTTAAAATTTCCACATCTTTATAAATTTTCACACTTCACAAAATTTCACAAAATTTTCACATTTCCTTAAATTTTCACAAATTACACAAATTTTCACAATTATACCAATTTCCCACAAACTTCACATTTTCATAAATATTCACATCTCACAAATTTCACCATTCTCACAATATTCAACGTTACATCTCCACATAATTCCCACACATTTTCACACAAATCACCACATTCCTACATAATTTACACAATACATCACATTTTATTCTGGGGTCAGTACTTGTATTCTGATTCCCATCTTCGGGATCGGTACCCATATTCCGATTCTCATTTTGAGCCGAGATCTATATTCCAGTTCTCATCTCGGAGTCAATACCTATATTCTGATTCCCATCCAGCATACATATGATTTATACATATTGTTTATACATTTTTATACATATTGTTTATACATATTCTTTGGATAGGCTTAGTCCTATTCCTTCTCAGCATATATTGATATTCTTTGGATAGACTTAGTTCTATTCCTCCTTGCCTCTTAGGTTGGATGTAAAACCCCCAGTGGATGTTAAGGTTTTCCTTCCTAATGTGGTAAATTCAAATCTTTGTGGAGTGGAGTAAGACCCCTTCAATGGATGTTAAGGCTTCCAACTCCTTCTTGCCTCTTAGGTTGGATGTAAAACCCCCAAGTGGATGTTAAGGTTTTCCTTCCTAATGTGGTAAATTCAAATCTTTGTGGAGTGGAGTAAGACCCCCTTCAATGGATGTTAAGGCTTCCAACTCCTCCTTGCCTCTTAGGTTGGATGTAAAACCCCCAAGTGGATGTTAAGGTTTTCCTTCCTAATGTGGTAAATTCAAATCTTTGTGGAGTGGTGTGAGGCCCCCTTCAATGGATGTTAAGGCTTCCAACTCCTTGCCTCTTAGGTTGGATGTAAAACCCCCCAAGTGGATGTTAAGGTTTTCCTTCCTAATGTGGTAAATTCAAATCTTTGTGGAGTGGTGTGAGGCCCCCTTCAATGGATGTTAAGGCTTCCAACTCCTTGCCTCTTAGGTTGGATGTAAAACCCCCCAAGTGGATGTTAAGGTTTTCCTTCCTAATGTGGTCAATTCAAATATTTGTGGAGTGGAGTAAGACCCCCTTCAATGGATGTTAAGGCTTCCAACTCCTCCTTGCCTCTTAGGTCGGATGTAAAACCCCCCAAGTGGATGTTAAGGTTTTCCTTCCTAATGTGGTTCTTCAAATTCAAATTTTCTCTTGGATCGATATAAGTCCCCCTATAATGGATGTTAAGGCTTTCGATTCCTTTAATTTTTTTTTTTCCTCTTGGATCAGTGTGAGGCCCCCTATATGGATGTTAAGGCTTCTGATTCCTTCAAATTCAAATCTTTCTTTGATTTCTTCAAATTCAAATCTTCGAGGATAGGAGTAAGTCCCCCTATAATGGATGTTAAGGCTTCCGAATCCTTCAAATTCAAATTCCAGGGTCGGTGCAGGGATTCCGACTCTTTCAAACCCCACAACACAACATCAACCACAAATCTAGGTCAAAGCGACATTCAAATTTGAAAGCACAAACTCACAATTACAATTTGAAGATACACTTGCTAATCCCCAGCATAAACTCCTACACTTTACACTCAAGTCCTTTTGAGCTGGGCTTTCTCCAAGTGGGAACCTCAACTCAAACTCAATTATCGGACCCGATTCGACCTTCGATTTGTTTCAAGTATGGTTACTTGAACATTCATTTGCGATTAGGTTGATCATTTCGGTCAACGCCAATAGGCGTGGCGTGCTTGTACAGCACACCACACCTATTGGGGGTCCATTTGTTGACCTCATTTTTGAGGTCTTTCATTTCCTCTCCTTAGATCCTAGGATCTAGCCTTAAGTTTTCCTTATTTTGGACTCTCTTAGAGGACTAGACTGGGACCCACTATGTTTAGAAATTCGAGCCATTTCCTCGCTCCTCGAAGTTTCATATGGACGGTTTTAAATCTTCGACATCCAGTTGGATCGATTAAAAGCCGACATATTGAAACTCTTGTCGAGTTCCTATAGGGATTTGAAAGACATAGGTGGACCCCACTGCGTGCGACGTTTGACTTTTTGCCACGAGCAATATGTTTGACTATGGTTCTCGCTTAGGCGAAAACCGGTCATTAATTTGCTTGTTAGATGGCTCCGGTCGGGTCAAAATAAATTCATTTTTGCGACGTTACGCAAATTTAATTTAAATTGATGCGACCGTCGGCGAACTTGTCCGAACGGCCCCGGATGACGAAACGGACTGCGCCGATGCGTCCGGAACGTCGATTTTAGCCGGGAAGGACATATAACTTGATAGGGTTTTGAATCGACTCGATTTGCGTGCAAAATCGACGAATTTAAATAGAATAATAATAATAATAAATTTTTTTTATATAATAATATATATTAAATCTATACTTTAACCTTATAACCCTTACCCTAATCTCACGGGCGCGGGTCCGTTCACTATCTCCTATCTCACGCACGCCTTCGATCCTTTTCTCCGTGCCACTAACCGAGCCTCTCCGTTCCCCTCTCCGGCGACGACCGATTTCGAGAGGCTTCCTAGCCGGTTTTCCGGTCGCCTTCCTTCTTCCCGACCCACAACCGACATTCGTCGCCGGTCATAACCGCCGGTCGGGTTTTTGTAACAAACTCTCCCGCCCGAACGAGTCGGGTAACCTCCTCGGACTCGATTTCGACTGTGGCTTCTTGGTAAGTTGGGGCTTCCTTACCTCTCGATGCTCACCGACGGTGAGGGCATTTTCTTCGTCCGTGCCTATAAATACCCCTTAATAAGAAGAAACGGGGGTTCGACGTTTTTGCGTGCAAGATTGTTTGATTCTTTTGAGCTCGAGGCTGGTGTCTCCATTCTCGTGATTCGGGGATTTTATTGGTTTTCTTTGAGATTATATACTTTACGGAGGTGAGTCTTTCTTCCTGATTCTCCTTCTTCTTTCTCCTTTCTTCTCTTTTAGCTGATTGATGCAACTTCCATTCTCGTATTGGTGAATCATTAGTTATAAAATTTCATAATATTTTATGATATTGAGCGGTTGGAAGTTTATGTCATGAGATTTGGGAGTTTTCGTTTGCCTCTGCTTGGGTATTCTATACTTTCTGGACATAACGATATTCCTTCTTCCTCTTCTTCCTCAAAAGGGTTTCTCTCTTTCATATTTCTGAATAAGGAGGTTCTGAATAAGGAGGGGACTCCTCTGTTGGACATCAAGATTCTTTCAAAAAGATTATTGACTTTCGTTTTATGGATCAAGAATCCGTTATTAGTTGTTCCCGTTCTCTTTTGCATTGAATTTCAATAGAAGAACAGAGATTTTTTTTACCTGTAACACATATTTGTGGGGTTGATAATATTCGATCACCGGAATTTGTTACAGTTCTTGTAAACAAATTAGTTCACTGTTGCCGGTTTGATTCTTGCATCCCCTTTTCAGGAAACTCAAGAAACCAATTCCTCTTTGCTCGCTCATTTATTTACTTTATAGTTTAATTTGAGAAATATCTATACAGTGAGCATGTGCCGTGAATTAGCTTTTGAATATTATCCTGTATGGAATCTGAACTTGTTTATATCTTGAACTGATTCATAAACTCGAATGGGAATATATGAACAGCATTGTATTTTGAAGGTATGTGAGATGGTTGATTTGATAAGTCTTTAAGTCTTATTTACTTCTTTAATGGTAGGAGTAGAGGCAGTTACAGATTTCTTTTGATTCCTAAATACTTACATGTTCGACATTCAATTTTTGAGTGTTTATAGAGACTTCAGTATTTGAGCCTGGAATGGAGTTATGAATTTTGTAATTCATAAGTATTTAAGTACTTTGTACCGGTTGTCGTTTTCTTATATGTTTTAAATATGGAATATGTGATATGAGAGGAGGTGTTGTTTATTATACTATAAGATTTAATTTGGGATAAGCGTATTATGTGACTATCTATAAGATTAGTTGATGTATATATACATGTGTTATTTTATGGTCATTTTGAAAATCATTCTTTGGAGATGAGATGCTTGGGGTAGTATCAATTCTTATTCTGTTTGAATTTGGATACATTTGGAATAATGCTTAGATTTGTGAGGCATCTTTAAATTCTTCCGTGTGTTGGAGTATTTGAGCATTGTATCATATTATTAATGGGTTTGTTACTTCATCTCAGGAATGAATTACAGGCTCCTAGGGCATAGTTGCTTAAATTGCTGTTCTCAAACTTGGTATTGGATAGTTAATTATTTCATACTCGTATGGGATCATCTATGGCATGTCTGCATGTTTTATGGTGATGGATTGGTAGTTTTTCTTTGCGCCACATTAATATCTACAAGTATAATATTTCAAACTTACATATATTTACATACTTAACACCTAAATTTAAATACATAATACTTACAGTTAATATAAATATGTATATATATGTACATAATCTTCTGATTTCTTTTATAATATTTACATATGTAACATTTAAACCTTTAAATTTACATTTCTTACATGAAAACTTTAGTCTTCTCTCTTCAAGTTCCCATGAATTTGCTGGAGTCAAAATTTCAGAATCAAGCATGTTTGAAAAGGGCTGTGGTTGGCTCGAATTTAATTCATATGTTGGATTCATGGATTTTTGTCAGTTTGGCTTAACTTTGCTTTGATTTGAAAGACATGGCTTTAATTGTTTAAGATGAGGAGTTGAGCTCTAGAGCTTTTGGAAGGTCTTTATGAGCTGATTTATCCAACAGCAAAGTCTTAAAGTTTTAGGAATTTCTGTGGGCTGATCTTCTGAAACTCGACCTTTGGGTTTTGAAATTTCAAATTAATATTACAAAAGACTGATTTAATTTCATTTTCCTTGCATTCTTAGTCTGTTGAAGCATAAATTTGGTTTAATTTGAAGTTAGACTTAAGTCATTCGAGGCTTGTGCTTTGTTTTAGTTTGCTGAGGCAGAAATTTGAGAAATGCATGATTTTTTTTTTCTCTTTTGGTTCAATATATCAAAGCTGCATTTCAATTTGCTTCAACTGATAAAGAAAGCTGGTGAATTTGGGGTTATTGGCTTTCGTATTTGATGCATGTTCAAAGTATTAATATGGTAAATTAGTTCCTTGAGCATTTATAAAACAAGACGAATGAGAAATGACAATTTATCCTTAGGAATATATGCTGGAATCATAGACCTCATTACCACAGTATATACTTATGATTAATTGAGTGTGTGTGCATATGTATCCAGTTTTGATTATAGGAAATTACATATATATCATGCAGTCTTGATATTTACATATCTAACACCTTAACTTAGTTTTGCATGTGCAGAATTTTAAACTCTTTACTTATTCCATACTTCTATAATTAAATATGTATTACCCAATTTCTTCACACTCATATGTTCAGCCTTTAAATCATTATATTGTTGTATGGGATATACATATTTTATTTTGATTTTATTATTAGTAATCGGGCTGATGTTGTTGGCTCAACTTCATGTCGTGTGGTGGCTCGGATTTAGCCTTATAGTGGAGCTAATATCGTGTGTGATTGGGCTGGTTTTTGTTAACAGCATCATGTATTCGATTTTGGGGATTTTCCTTTGCCTAGGTTTACTAAAGCTGAATTTCAGAATTGTGATAATTTCTTCCAATTTGGTTGCTGAAATCAAATTTTGGAACATGATGTTTAAGAAGATTGCCTTACATTGCTTGAACAACTATTTATGAGCAAATTTATTGGCTTTTTGATTTGCTGAAATTAAACTCGATGGTATATTTTGCTTTCAATTATTGGACTCATTTATTAGTTTGCTGGATCTTCCCTGCACTTGCTGAAGTAGAAGTTTTTTTTGGAGAATATATATATATGTTTCTTTACCTTGGCTTGGATGAGCAAAATTCTGGAATTGAATAATTAAGCACAGTTTAATTGATTTAAATTTATTTTATTGGATTTGGAAATGCCATTTAGATTGGCTTCACTTGTGAAAATCGAAATTTATTTTGATTATATTACATATGAAATATCAAAGTGGGAGCATAAGTCGGATACGCGGGGTACAGGCAATGATGCACACTCGAATAATCGTGCTTTTATAGCCGAGACAAATAAAAATCAATACTCGAAAATAGATGCCCATCTCACCTTGAGTTAGATAGTTCTAATCCTTACCTTTAAGAAATCCGTGAACCGTCGACGGATACTACGATGTCGGATATCACGCCGACACGATAACGGATACTTCGATAACAAGATACTACACCGCACCCGTACTACAATAAACACCTCGCCGGCACAACGGATACTTACATTGCACTTGCACGATAATACTACACTGCACCCATACGATAACGAGATGCTACACCAACACATCAAATCAAATGTCACACACATAGTGGAACACATATTACCTCACACACATGTTACATCAAACATATACAATACATCAAACACATACAACACATCAGGCACATCATATCAAACATAACACATATAATTATCAAATTCACTACGCACACATACACCACATATTAAACATCACACACTGCATACTATGCACTAGTTAACGTACATTACACATCACATGTTAAATATCACACACACACACATATCACTTATCAAATCACATACACTACACATTACCCTACTACACACTATGCACCATACACCAGCTAACACACATTGCACATCATAGAACAGATACTACAACGTACCGGATATTACACTCGGTAAAGAATTCGGATACTTCGATAACGGATACTTCACTCTCGAGGAGCTCAGATACTCCAAACTGGTTCACTCACTAATTAAGTGGTAGGGATTAGGATTGCCTACTCTAGGGTGATTTGCTGGTGACTTAATCTGAGATTGATACAGACTTCAATACTTCGGGTTGCTTGTGGGATCGAGATAAAAAGAAGTCTACAGACTGAGCCTATCCTCAAATAGAATTCTTATTCCCCCACTTTGATATTTTATATGTTTATGGCTAAACTGGATTATATAGTTGCTTGTAGCTATTAGCCTGCTTCCGAGGCATCGACGGAGTTGGCCAGGTACACATTTATTTATTGTACAGTTCATTTACTTTCTTTATTGCATGCATTCTTTTACTTTTTGTATATACATTTACCTGCATCTATATATATATATATTTTTTATGCTTGCCCCTAGGATAGGCCATCTAGGGCATGGTTAGTTTATTTTCATTACATATGTTTATTTTTGATTATTGCTTCTTTTGCATACCTGTACTTGCCCCTAGGATAGGCCCTTTAGGGCATGTTTGTTTTCTTTTTTTATTACACATATTTTCCCTTATATATGCCCTTAGGATAGGCCGTTCGAGGCATGGTTTTTCTCTTTTCTCTCTTATCTCTATTCTTTCTCGAGACGAGACGACAGAGGACGAATGAAGGATCTTCGATCGAATTTCCGTAGATTTAAATAACATCCATAGGACGTTGAGGTTGTCGTTTGATACGACGTAAACCCTCACACTATCTTTTAGGACTTAGTACGGTTTTATATCGTACGATATAAGTCCTAAACTGTTTAGGATTCCGAGGTTGTCGTCTGGTACGACATAAACCCTCTCATATTTTTGGGTCATTTGCATTTAACATGCAGACATAAATCCCAAATATCTAAATAATTTACAAGATTGAAACATAAAATACAACTTCACTTTCAAAGACATAAAGCCCAACCATAGTTTAAGTTGAGATGTCACTGAAGTTCTTTCAGTATCTTCGACGTCTCCTACTCTTTACTTCTTTGGATTCCGAAAATAACTGTTCCACATTGAACCATTCCCTTTGATTTTCCTACAACCAATCGTGAAAACCTAAACGTTGATATCCTTGAAGACGAAGCCCATGATCCTTATCGAGAGTTTTCTTAGGTGACTTCGGTTGCTTAAGATGTAATTAACTATAGGGGCTTGCCTCTATAGGGAATTAGGAACCCAGATTAATCTAAACCCTGCCTAATCTGTGTATTAGACAGGGGAATTTGTCGGCTATGGAATACGCAGACCAAAATAGAGTCATAAACTTTTAAGTTTAGATAGTTAAGCCTACTAACAAATGGTACGCTCATCTTTTGAGATGATATGTCACTTGTGGTATCGTGCTCAACTATTTAAACTATTTGATATGAGATCTATCTGGTCTCGTTATTTTCAAAATAAAATAATATATCACCATTTTCAAAATCAAAATAAAATACTTTACATATTACATTAAATTTAAATTTTAAAATTTTATTTTCAAAATAGTAAGGAAAAATTAGCCGACAGGGTTATCAACTACGGGATCTTGCACTTCTAGAAAGTTAGATTTTATAATATAACAAACTGCAACACAACATTGAATTTGATTAAATTAAACATAAACTATGTTATTGAAAACTAATCATACATGCAGATGACGTGGATCACACCATTCGGTCGAACGCATGGCGTGTTGAGATCCACACCATCGTCTGCATGTTGGGTTAACCGACATGCTATTTTCTCCACTATTTGTCGATGTATCTTTCTTCAAATGCACTTCCATTCTGTTCTTCTGGCATTGTTCATTGAGGTCGCTCATAGGGTGTTTTTTTGAATGTGTCAATGCTGATCAAAGGCTCAGCTATTTTTCTAAATGTCTGGAAATGTATAAGAATAAGTATGAGAGACAATTTACTTTAGTATGAAGACTCTCATTTCTTTGCTTGAGGTGAGAAATCATTTTTTGAAAAATAATAAATTTATTAGATTCAGATATTGTTTTTTAATGTGATGAATTTGTTTTCAAATAGAAAGTGAAAATAAATTAGTCAATTAAATTTATTATTTAACCTTCCAGGCAATTTCAAAGGAATTAGTATTGTCAATGAAAATGAGTCCAATTATAGAATACGCAACGTCTGCAAGTGTTTTTGGCATGTTAAGGAGTCTATTTGAGTGTATTGGATATTGGTTCATGCCCTCAGTGAATTCCTAAATGTAAAAATCAAATTATAAGATAGTTTTAATATTTCATTGCAAATGAGGAACCAATGCATAACAAAATTATACATGTGCAAGGACAAACATTTTTAAGAACAATAGAAGATCTTAAGTTGTATCACTGTTATAGAGATTACAAGTGTTTATAACAAATTATAGGATGCTCCACTCAATTACAAGAGTTTATAACGAAGAATTCTCTCTTTGAGTACATAATACATTCAATCTCACTCATCAACACTTGATCTCACTCAAGAGAATACTCACGATCACTAATCACACTCCCACAGATTTCTCCTTCGAAGTGCTCTGATCTCAGATGACACCCCTTCATCGTTTCTTTGCCTTTCCTCCCTTTCATTCTCTCTTCAAAGCCTCAATCTCCTTCAAATTCTACCAATATAAGTTATCACCCGCGAAAAGATGTGAATTGAGACATTTGAACAGTAATCTAACGTGTACGGGGGCCCGAACACTTGTTACTCTGGTTCGTTGCACCTGGTCTTCTAGTTCCAGATGCCTGGGTGACCATGATTGGAGCCTGGTCATCTGGCTTCTGGTGCCTGGCCACCCAAAACTGGCGCTTGAGTTTCGGTTCAGCTCGTTTTGTATCATTCTCATCTCTTTTACTTTTCAAGTTAACTAATCGCATGTACACTGCATAGACAACCACAAATATGAAAAAGACATAATAATAACATAAATAATATACAAATTACATTAAAATATCACTCTCATTTGATATACATAAAAACAATCATATTAGGTGGAATGTCCTTCCGCCTTACATACTCTAATGAGTCTCTACTAAGGGTACAAAATTGTTCTTTCAACATAAAATGGGTTTATAGATGATCAAGACTTGTAGTTCTTACATGCTTCAATTTTTCATTTAAAGATATGATAATTATTCTATCAAGATGCACCGACTTTAAAGATGCTCATCAGGTCGCATACTACATTCTTCTCTTAAGACTGTAATCATTAGTAAACCATATTTTAAAGTGCGAATGTGATACTTATATCATAATCATATTGTATACAAAATATTCTCCCCCAAATTTTTCCTTATTCCAGTATAATCCATGAAAGAAATGGAAGGAAGAGTTGTGAGGCAGAGATACAGGAAAGAGAAAGAGAATTTTCTATGTATTCCAATAACAAATATCACAATTGCAGAGGGTATTTGTAGGGAGCCTATTAACACTGCATGAGCTGAGATATTACAAGCTATATACAAATAGTTAATAAACCATAAGCAGTGAACCATATGAGTGAGACATAATTCAGGCTTTTTATCAATCCTAAACTCATATTTTATTTATATACATATTTTGTATGCCGAAAGTAAAATTCTTATTAATTTCAACTGTAAATCAACCAAATCACAAAATCAAACAAATCCAATAATTTCTCCTAAAGCATTATCTCAATGTATGATCATCAATCCTTTGGCACCAACTATAACTTGTACATAAAATACATTTAATCTGTTCCATTCATAAAACATTAATACATAAATCAAAGTGCTTATATATATATATATATTCTGACGGGTTCCATTGCAACCATGGTTGTTAGCATTGTTGGGCTTGTCAGCGTGTTCTGCCTACTCCCCTTCGCCTATTCTGCTGCCCAATTTTGGCTCTCCTTTCAGCACTTCCTTCCTTAACTTGCCAACCATCAGCCCAACTCTGCAACTCTCTAGTCATCATGCACCTGTTTACTAACATGATTATCACAGGCGTCCGGTCCATTCGCAAGATCTCAGAGCACTTGGAGAATTTCTACAAGTATTTATTTGAAGAGCTAAGTATGGTGTACTTGGGTGCTTGAAGTATATGACAATCTTCTTGCTGATCAGAAGGTAGGCAATGTGTGTATGATCAGTTCAGGGCCATGGAGTTGTTCTTATTGATGATATTCTTATAAAAGCTCCAACATAGAAATAAATAATCATATAAATGATCCATCAAGTGCTCCTTGATCTTGGGGATCAAACTCTGTTGGTAAACTATTTTCTTATGCAAGATCAAACCAAATGTACATTTGTTGGGTTTAATACAATTGAGAATAAACAAAAACCATTGGTGTTGAGGGAGTTGATTAAGATATGGGACAAAAGAGGAAGCCAGCCTCACAGACGTGGGACAAGGGGGAGTACTGCTCTCCATCAAATGGTTTGTTGGCTGATGATTCACCGTACAAGACCCTCTTATAATTTTATCACTGTTAGCCTTTTACATCTATTGATTTTTATGAGGTGATATATATATCTATTATTGGTTGCTGCTTTTGGTGTAAGTCCCTCGAGTCAGGGGTTCGAATCCCACTCATGACGGGAGGATTTGAATAACACACAGGATTGGAAGGGAGTCCACTCCTCGGTAAGTTCAACCTATGAAATATATATATATATATATATATATAACTATAAAATCAATGTATTTGTGAGTTAGTATCAAATATTTAGATATTTGGCAAAAGTATTTAAAAGGATTTTTACATTCATGCTATATAATTATTATGTATATACATATCTAACATTTAAACAGCCATATTTACATGCATGGCACTGATATTTATTATCATATCAAGAATATTACTAACAATAACAAATATTAGAAGTAAAATGCTATAAGTATCACATTTGAGTGAATGCTAATCTTATCAGGTCACATACTATATTTTTCTCTTAAGACTGTAATCATCAGAAAAACCATACTTTATAGCGCATGGTATGATTATGGTGGGGGGGGGGGGGGGGGGGGGAGGGGGGGTCATTGTATGTCCCTCAGGTCGGGCTTTGATCCCACCGTGAAGCGGTTGATCGGTCTGTTTAGGCACATGGCAAGGGCCCTCATCATGGGTCACAAGCGCATGAGAAACTAATATTTAGGCCTTTGTCAAATATCAGTTTCTTTTTTTTTTTTAATATATGTGTGTGTGTGTGTGTGTGTGTGTGTGTGTGTGTGTGTGTGTGTGTGTGTATATATATATCTCGATAGAAGATGGGAAAGGCTAAGAGTCGTAAAATTGCAAGAGGGCTTTGTATGGTGAATTATCAACTAACAAAGCATTTGAGCATGGAGAGGAGTAGTCTTCCTTGTCCCACTCCTCTTTGTCCCACAACACTAATGGTTCATGCCTATTTTCAATTGATTAATACCAATAAATGTGCATTTATGTTGATCTTCCATAAGATAGGGTCTTCAATGTGATTGATACAATAAATTTATGGATAATACTGAAGAAAATAATTTACCAACAGATCTGATTGATTAGCAATATAAAATTCTTTTGCTAATAAGGATTAGAATTTAATCTTTGCGACTCTTTACTTGTAGATTGGAAATATTAGGACTAGTTCACATCTAATGAATTTCCACA
Source organism: Papilionanthe hookeriana x Papilionanthe teres (assembly GCA_022702705.1). Lineage (NCBI taxonomy): Eukaryota > Viridiplantae > Streptophyta > Magnoliopsida > Asparagales > Orchidaceae > Papilionanthe > Papilionanthe hookeriana x Papilionanthe teres. The sequence continues at coordinate 117,939,508 of CM040432.1, read as the reverse complement.
TTTTCAAAATAAAAAATATTGTGCAATTTATAATTTGCAAGCTACTTGCATACATATGTGCAAGAATTCATATAATATTAAGATAAACATTCAAATATTCTAATAAAAAAATATATCATAGATAAATATAAATTATAGCCATATTCTATGTCATTAGGCAATGAATTCTTTTTATTATTATTATTTTTAATTTGCACGACTCACAAAAAGGCATGTGCTGGCAAACATGCAAGTCCATGGTCCCATATATATGTGGGCATGCGCACACAACAACAAGAGCAACATATTTATCTCACTAAGTGGGATCGGATACATTAATCTTTTTTCTCCATTGTGTCCTAATGAGTGTCGTGTTTTCATATAATTCTAATAGATTAATATCATTTTTAATACAATATATCTGAGGGTCCGTTTGGGGCGACGTTGTGGTGGCGGTGTGACACCGCACCGCAGTTTTGTTCATTTGAGTAAATTGCATTTTGTTATCTTTTCAAAAATTTGCCCTTGAAATCTATGTTTTCCCACACGTCTTGGCTATGTGCGGTGGTAGCTTTCTAACTGTGCGGTCTGATTATTTTTTTTTTAAGTAGTATTAGTCACCGCAGTTGTTTGAACATCATATTGTTTTTCAATAGCTTGCTTTATAATAAGCTGTAGCTGCCCCCAAAAAGACCCCAAGTATTTTTAGGTCGACCTCTTCCTTTCTTAACATAAGACATGCACTGACATATTGAAAAATTGGAGATTAATTTTAGCATCACATATGAGCGATCATCTTTCATCTTAAGTTATAACTCCAAATGATTCAGTTAACTCTTAAGCTAGATGATGCTTTGAGAAAAATTTCCACGTTATTAAGGACCGATAATGTGATGTCGATAATAACTACTGATATATTACTTTTGTTGGAAATTTTATTTCCCAAATAATCTGTACTTTAAGCCTTTTTTTTTCATATATAATGCCCTCTATGGATAAGGAGAAATCCTATACTATCTCCTTCTCCTCTTGTTGGTTTAAAATTCTTCTCTTAGTAAAAATGTTAAAACTTTCTCATATTTAGGCATTGAAAGAGGTGTTGATTCCCCTCATCATTTGAACCAAATTGTGAGGTGATTGAGTCCCAAACAACATTATTCTCTTAATAGATGGGTCAATTGCAATCATCCAAAGGTCTAGATGTACATTTTTAGCTTGACTTTGAATGTAAATATTAGTGATATTAAATATTAGTGTTGATTTTGATGCCATTAGATGAGCTATGATGGAGGTTGATTGTAGTGACATGTTATCTTTATTGCCTATATTAATGACCATAAGACTACCACTCAAGAATTATAGCACAAGTTTGAATGTAAAAGAAGACTTCAAAAAATCTCTAATAATGCTTTGAGAACTCCATAACATATGAGATGTATGTTTTATTGGAAATTCAATATGTTGTAATTGAAATCTGTGTCATTATTATTTTTTTTAATCATATGCCTCTCATTGTAAGAACCAAACATCGGCTCTCTTACATTGCTAATTGCATTACCCCCTTATACAATCTCTTCATAAATGGGAAATTGTTATGTTAGAAGAAGATAGCGCACTAAAAATCTTATGTTATCACCATATTAACATCTTGTGACGACATCCTGCTTACATCAAATTTATATATTCACCTATCAAGAAAATATTACATCCGCTAAATTGGACATGATATTGATCATACATAATACTTCCTCCACATCTTCTCCACCCATTGCTACATGCAAGTCATTATAACATAAAAAACACTTCATCTCACCCTCCCACCACATTTGCTCTTCCTCTACTTGAATTTATACATAAGATGAGCCCTCTCACTTAGTGAGTCGCCCTTACAATCATTAGATTTGCTTTATGATTAGTGTTTAAATAAATTTTAGATAGCACGAATCTCAAAGCAATCAACCAACTCTAAGGCTCACCTTTACCCAAAACTTATATTTATGATTTTCTTAGTTCCATCTTACTACTATAGTTTCCTTCTGAGATCCACAATCACGACGGTAACGTTGTCCGCGCTCCCCCTCGCCAGCGCCAACTTCGTTAACAAGGTGGCTGCGTCCGCGCAAGCCTTATCCGAAGTCTCGGCCGACACGTCACATTTAACCTCACCCCTTCCGCTGCCCCGCAGACACATCCTAGCGATCTCGCACGCTGTCGCGTTCGTCACCACGTCCCACAGGCCGTCGCTCGCCAGAATCAAAAACTCGTCCTCCTCCTTCCTCTCCGTCACCGTCACCTCCGGCTCCGCCGTCACGTACGGCTTCAGATATCCATCCCCTGTTACGAAATTACGACAATAAAATTTAATTTATTTTGAATTACAGTTTAAAAAAGTTTTTGAATGAACGTAACATACAGATAATTAATGTTATACCAACGCTGAAATAAATAAAACCAAAAGTTGAAATTTTTGTTGCAGAGTTTTTAGACGTTGTTCTAAAAAATTAGTTATTGTTTTCAGGAATAATAAAAGCTTATGATGATGATGATTAAAACATGACAGTAGTCTTTGCTTCCACTTAATTTTTCATGAAATAATGAAATGGAAGCTAAAGAATTTTGTTGCATTTAAATTTTCTGATAAATTATCATAAAATTTAGACGATAGATATGTATGTAAATCAACAACAACAATTCATTCATTCGAATTGGAGTCACATAAAGAGTTGATCGATATATATATATGAATTCATACTTTATAATTTTTTGTCATTATAGTTTTTTTTTTTTAATTCCTTAAAACCAAAGAAAGTTTAAAATTCTGAACAAATATAATTGCTAGAAAGGAAGCTTACCAATCGCACGTGACATCGCAAGAACACCTTGAACACGCGGCCCGTCCCAGTAGATAACGCGACCGCCGGCCGCCTGAATACGCTGCAACTCATCCGGTCTGTCGGGCTGTGAATCGTTCAAAACCATATTCGTTAGGTTGGAACTAGCTAGACACAGGAGATGATTATCTAAACCTAGAGAACTATAAGCAAAAGTTGCAGAACCTACCTTGTGATCGATGGAGAGCGGCACAGCGGCGCCTCTCCGGCAAAGAACCGCCCGTGAATCGCCGCAGTTAGCAATAACGATTCGCTCCGGGGCCACAACTGCAACGACGGCGGTGGATCCGACGTGTTCGCACTTGGGCGTCTGTAGCTCGCACCGGCAGGTAGTATTTCGTTGCTCGCCTGCAGCTCCTCCCCAAATCACGACCTCCTGATCCATCCGCGCGAAGCTTCGATCCATCACTTTTTTCCACTCCATTGGTGAAGGCGGCATACCCGATCCCAGCTTAGCTACCTCTTCCTCTACCATCTCGTGCATCCGATCCTTGCACCACGCAGCCACCTGATAAAAAACAATCATCGCAACCTCAAATGATCAGATCGAGCTTGTATCTAACTTGATTTCAGGAATATTTAGCTTATTCCCAAGCTTACATGTGAGCAGCCGTGGCCATCGAAAACGCCGAAGTAACCATGCTTTCCTCCACAGATTTTGAGGTAATCCGGAAAGATGGATACCGCGTCCTCCATCTCTCTGCGCAAGCCGCACACCGAAGTCATGCCGTAGCTCGGCGACTGCTCCGATGCAGCCTCCTCCTCCTCATCGGAATCTTTTTTCAAGGATACAACCCTAGGAGCTACGGAGATGTCAGGTCTCTGCCTCTTGCGGCTGAGATCCACTGGTCTCGCCATCGATTCCTCGCCGGCTATGCATCTCAACCTTCGGATCTGCATCCTCCGCCGCCGCGCGGCCTGGGTGTTCTTCTCACACGGCTTCATCGTCGTTACAGTCGCCGCTGTACTCTCTATCCCCGCGATTTCTAAGCAAATCTCGGCCATCGGTAACGCCCACTAGATTTTCCACGAAATGCCGCTGCAGCTGCGTTAAAAAAGGCTACTTCGGCCACAAAGCAGCAGCGAGCCATTCCCGGGCAGGGCGGGTAGTTCGGGCAATTTTCACGCAGCAACTTTACTGCTGAACCACATCTTTGACGCCATCATGACCGTCCATCTGTCGAAACGAATCTCCCTTTCTAAAGTATTGGACACGTGTACTCCAATCCAGCTCTCTACAGTACTTTCCCGGGACAGCTGTCGCGCTTCTCGCTTGCGCGAATTGTTTTTACAATATGGTGTGATACTTATTCGGACGGCGGAGATTGACTAGGTGTATGGACACGTGGAGTCAGATCTCATCTCGTAATATAAAATTATTTTATTTTTTATTATTTTATTATTTTATTATTATTTTTTCTTTTTCTTTTTCTTTTTACTTGGAAGGAGAATTAGATTTTTTACCTGTCATGAGTATTGATGTGGCACGTGGACCTCGGTTGACGCGCTGGACCGGCTTGTCGAGAGAAAAATAAAAAATGCAGCAGCACTTCGTAAGTAATGGAAGATATTTTTTGTAAATTACAATATAATTAGGGCCGTCAAAAAAGTTCATTGTTCGCGAATTGCTCGTGTTTTGCTCGTTTACTTAACGAACGAGCCGAACACGAATAAATTTTCAAAGCTCGTATTACAAACGAGCCGAACACCAACAACTCTTTTGTTTGCTCGTGTTAGTTCAGTTTAACTGAAATAAATAAATAATCATATCATTATTTATATAATAATTTATTATATATATTATTTATATATTAATATATTATATATATTTATAATTAAGTTTAAATCATAATTGTTTGTGTAGTAGCTGGTTATGCGTCTTGTTTTCATTACATTTAATTAAGGTTTGAATCCAGTATTATGCATATATTTTTTCAATTAATTTTAACGAGTCAATTTCGAGCCGAACACGAACAAAAATATTTAATTCGAGCCGAACACCAATACACCTTTCACGAGTCATTTCGAACACGAGCTGATTTCGAGCTCGAGCCAGTATCGAACGAGCCGACGCTCAGGCTCGGCTCGCTTATAGCCCTAAATATAATCGTGTAAATATTAATTGTACTTAATTTAAATAAAAAATTTAAGAAACCTACACGTCCAACACGTAGATAAAATATCCTGAGGAGGCTGAGAACAGACAATAAAATATAATAATAATAATCATTCCTATACACACACAGACAAATATATATATATAGATCATATATTAGATATATAAAATTATATTCAGCTATTTTAATGAATACATAGTATTAATAATATAGATCATATATTAGATATAATTGAAAACATACATTTTATTCTCTAATTAAACTATATAAAAATACACGTTAATAAGCAAATAATGATTTATATAGGGAATGAAGTATATAAATGTCTTATCACTTGTCAGACATGTAACGTGTAGGTTCTGAGCTGAATTATTTTGGTGAATTTTAGCTTCCACGTTTCGTTTTATGAGAGGATGGTGGGGGTGCGATTGGGTCGTGGGTCAACAGCAAAACAGTTCAACTTCTCGCCGGCGTGCGGTAAACTCGCATTCGTCGCATATATGGCTACATTAATTAAGACTTTATTAAAAAGGCGATATAGCCACGTGTTGAGAGGCTTAGAAGACGCGGGTCTTATTAGTGGGAGAAGAAGGTGCAAGGAACTGATCTATACTGAGAGAGCACTGAATTTTCAAGTCTATCTATATGTGCTGTAAGTCGTGAGCGGTTGGTAGAGCAGTTATTTGTAATTTCTATCTCGTTACGTGTTTGAATTTTACTCTGGCTACTTATCGATAGTGAGGGAGGCCATCGAATAATTAGATATATGAGGATGACTGAGAGCTCATATAATAGCCTCCGCCTATTCTTTACACACACACACACACATACATATATATATATGATTTTACAGGGATTATGTGAGAATATTGCAATGTAATGATATAAACATTGAGATCACATCTCTAATTAGAGGCTTCTCAAACTTATGCATGATGAAATTTTCGAGAGCTTAAACTTAATAGATTTTTGAGTTTTGAGTTTTGAGTAAGAGCATCAATGCGATACGAACAAAAAACTAAGTGTTAGGAGTGCTACAATTATCATAAATTTATGCATATTAAAATCTTTGGGCCATTCCCTATTGCCTCTAGGAATGGATAATAATACTTCATCTTGTATGTAGATAATTATTTGTGGCTTGATTATTGGTATTTGCAACATGAAATGTTGCAATTCTTTGACATTTCCAAGCTTTTTAAAGCTGAAATTGTACTTCTTGGAAATAAACTTAAGCCTATCAAAGAGAATACACAAGTTTTGGGAGAATAACATGCATTACCCTTTAGCACTTTTCTCGAACAACTGAATTTTTTCCGTGATATATATACTATGAAATCCCAACTTGAATGGTATTAAAGAATAATAGAAAATAAGCTTTGAAGAAATGAAAAATAGTATGATTAATTAATCAAAAAGTGATCAGAAGCTTTAAATGTTATAATATATTGTATTGAGAGAGAGTGAAGCAAAATAGTTGCCAAAACTCCCTAAAAGCTTTAGAATGATAAAAAACGAAACATGAGCACTTGCACATTTGTGATTGTATAGTTGAGTCTTGGTCTTATAAACATTTTGAGGAAGTTGAGTTGGGGCTAGAAGAAAGAATAACACATGTTTTCCAAGGAAGAATATATTGGTGATAGGATTTATATTTTTAGATTATTGCCATTCAAGAGTAAACAACTCTAGTATTCGATACCAATGTTCATGTTGGTGTACCTAATGTTGCTCTAACTATGATAATAACGAGATTCCTCTACAAACACGATTGATAGAATAAAATCAACAACCTCAAGAGCTAAAAAAATTCCATGAGATTAAGTAGAGAAAAAGAAGAAATATAATTAGAGATGGATACATTGTCTTTCTCGAATGTCTTTCTCCAATGATATAAGGATGAATTTGATTTTATCAAATGATGATTTGATAAACTTCTATAAAGGCTCTTAGAACTTAGAAGTTGATGGATGCTATGAATAGAAAATGCCTTAGAAAGATAATTATGTCTAGGATTTCATTGAATTCTCTAAATATATAAAACCCATTTAATTATAAATCAATAATTAAAATTAAGATGAGTTCAAATGTAATGTTGAGAGATATAAGACACGTAGCTTTAAATCAAAATCGACCACTAATGTCTAGAGTTTTCCACGATGACCATAATTAAATAAGACTTATTGATGATAATACGTTGGTTTAATGGGGGTTGTTTAGGGTCAATTTTGGTTTTTTTTTCCTTAAAAACAAAAAAATTAGAAACAAATATAAAAACAGTGCTTATTTGTTTTTTCTTTTATTTTTTATTTTATTTTTTGGAAGAACACTTCCATTTTTTAAATATTAAAAAACAGAAAAAACATCGTTTTGTCGGTTTTTAACATCAAAACAACCTTCTCCTAACCTGGCGTCAACCGCCCGCCGTCCGATAACTCCCCCGCTAGTCATCGCCAGTCACCACCGTTTTATGCCAACCTCTGTCAACAGTTGCTACCCCACCCGCCCACTGGTAATGCTTCATGCAGGAGGAGCAAGGAAGATACTGTACCCGACATTGACGAGTGGGCTCAACCGTTTTATTAAAACTATAAGTTTTTTTTAGATAAAAAATTATTTATATTTTTATTTTTTAAAAACATATAAATTATAAAAGTATAAATACATTTTCTAAAACAAAATAATAGACTAAAAATAAAATAAAAATAAAAAATGTTCCCATATTTGATCATTGCGGAATAGTATATTTTTATGATGATATTTATGGCTCAATCACCACACTATTGATATAAAAATCATGGCGGTTGTCCCATTGAAAAATGATTTGAGTACTTAAATATTAGTTTAGAAATAAATTAATAAATATATAATTATTGTACCAGAAAACGACGGTGTGCTTACCTTACCATACCGCTAAGCAGGGCTGTGGAAGCTACGCAGCCCTGACACGTGTAAGTCTTATGCCTCACGGCTCTATGATTAGCAGATCTTAAAAAATCTCTTCAGGGTACTGAGTGTCGAGAAAACGTAGAAATTCTCCATTAAAATTTTGTCTGTGATGGTGCCACGTGGCACTTTAATTTCTGTTCGGTATTTAGCTGGCAAACAACCCGAGAATGGTGGGCCAACCGAACCGTTGTTGCCGTGATCCCTCCGTTCTGCTCATTATTTTATTTATTTTTTATTTGTTTAATAGAATTCGAGAATGGATTGAATTTGAATTTGAATTTTTAATTTAATTATTAATTTTTCTATTACATGAATATATTTTTTATGCTAAATTTTTACAGTTATAAATGATTCGATTCATAGATTTAATTCGAAATGATATGATTCATTAAACTTTAATTTTGCTATTTTTTGTAACTTATTTTTTCCGATCCTATTATTGTTTTTTGCAAACTAGCTTTTCCAACATAAAATCGCAAGTAGGGCTGTCAAAAAAAGCTCGTTGTTCGCGAATAGTTCTTGTTCAATTCGCCAAGAAGTTCGTATTCGATAAGCAAACGAGACGAACACGAACAATTTTTTTCGTTCAGTTTTTTAAACGAATCAAACATGAACACTGATTTAAAATAATTTTAAATAATTATATATAAAAAACTTATGAAATTTTAAAAAGAATTATATATTATAAAAATTTATTATATTTTAAATAATTAAATTTCTATAAATTATAATATATGATAAACTATTAAGAACAATAATAAAATCATAGTATTAATTATATTAATATAAATATTATAATATTATAATTAATATACTATACTATATATTAAAATAAAAACCTAAACAAAATCATAAATATCTTATTAGGTTTGCTTTATTTTGATGAAGTATGGATTACCTGATGTGTACATAATACCTGATCAATTTGCTTCTTTTTGAGGAAGTATGCTATCAAAGCTAGGGCTGTCAAAAAAGCTCGTTGTTCGCAAGCAGTTCGTGTTCGGTTCGGCAGGAAGTTCATGTTCGATTCGTTCGATGAGCAAACGAGACGAACATTTACAATTTTTTTTCATTCGGTTTGTTAAATGAACCAAACACGAACAGTAATGTGTTTGAACATTTCAAACATAAACACTAGTTCTGTTCGTTCGTGTTCGGTTCGTTTACACCCTTAATCACAAGAAGAGGTGTACACGAGTCAAAAACGATATGAGGTCGTTAAAAAATATTACTGTTCTTGTTCAGCTTGTTTATATTTAGGATACAAAAATTTATTTGTGTTGGAACTCATTTGCTCAGTGAGCCAAACATTAGCTGAGCAATGAGGGTTTTTGACAATCTTAGTCATGCATTCAGCTATTAGTGATATAAATGAGCTGAGCATGAGCTAGCCCATACTTGACTTATTAAAAAAATATTATTATTCGTGATCAACTCATTTATATATCGAGCTCAAAAAATTTATTCATGTTTGGCTGATTTGGATATTGAGGCAAACACGAGCAGTTTACAAACAATGAACTACTTTGATTGCCCTAATCACACAGTCGTGGGATGCTACGGACAGAGCAAGATTTAAATCTTGTTATTAATATTCTTTTAAATATAATTTAATATATTATTATTATATATATATATATAATTTAATTATTTCGAGTCAAAACAAACCAAACACAAACGGAAAAAACTTTATTCGTGTTCATTTATATATCAAGCGTAGAAAAATTATTCCTGGCTCGTTTACATAGCGAATGAATTGAACACAAAATTACTTAACAAGCCGAAGACGAACTATTCGCGAACAACGAATCGTTTTGACAATCCTAACCACCGCAAGAGACATCGGTGTAATTTATGTTTTACTTGTATGTCAAATAATTGATCATGATAGGCATCGTTAACTTTTTATTTCTAATATTATTTTTTTAAAATTCTTGTTTTCCTTACGCTTTTATTGACCCACGCTATGTGAAAGTGAAATAAATGAATAGAATATTTATTGTATTTTAGCTTCATTCCAAAAGGAAACAAAAATATAATGGTTTTATTTTTATCATGCTTAAAATTAATAGCAAAACAATTTATGTATTTATATATCTGACTCCAAAATTGCTATGTATTTATATATCTGACACCTAAATATTAATTTTTGCTTATATATCACTTTACTTATGCATTGACGAAAAATTTTGGGTGTTATAAATGTAAAAATCAAAGTGATATCAGATATGTAAATGCCCCAAATTAAAATATAAGCATACTGCTACAATTAAATGATGTGAAATTATATGATTTAATTTACAGATAATAAAGAAATAATAAAATATTAATTAAATATATGATAATATACTAAACTATTACAATTTTTAAATATAATCAGTATAAAAATTGGATGGTATCAAGTTTGAATTACTATCATGATGCAAATTGAGATAAAATATCGGACTCAATTTCTTTCTAATCTTAACCCGAGAAAATAATTGCTGTTTTAATTTTAAATTTAAGTTTTCATATATCTCATAAATTTCAAAACGTTTTTTTTTTTGTTTTTATGAAACGAAATTAAAATGCAAACAGTTTGCTGAGACTAGGGGTGTACACGAGCCGAATATGAGCGAGCTCAGGCACAGTTCATGGTCGCCTAATTAAAAAATATCATTGTTTGTGGTCAGCTCGTTTATATATCGAAAACAAAAAATGTGTTCGTGCTCGGCTTGCTTGGTCAAGAGCCGAACATGAGCTATTCGTGAACAAAGAGTCGTTTTAACACCTAATCGTGCAAATGTAAGATGTTTAGTGTTGGGGCCAGATTTAAATCTTATTGTACATATTAAAACATCATTTATATATAATTTAATGTATTTTTACTCTATTTTTTAATTAATAATTTTAATTGATTATAAATATTTGTAGCGTTGTAGTCAATTAAATTTTTTAAAGATATTATATATAATATTTCGAGCTGAACACGAACGAACAAATATTTATTCTTGTTCGGCTCATTTATATATCCAGCACAACAAATGTGTTCGTATTTGGCTCGTTAACTTAGCGAACTAATCGAACACGAGTTATTCGCGAACAACGAGCCGTAGCCCAAGCTAAGACAAGGCTTTTTTTAATGGAAGTTACTATGACCATATTTATTGAAAAATAAATTTTATTTTACAAATAAAAACGAATTCTCAGTCAAATAATCATTTTTTTTAATGATAAGAAGTAGTAATAGATAAATTTTATTTATCTAATTATATAAAAGCAGCAGAATACAAAATTAATTATAAATCAATTTCGAGCATGAAGTGCTGAAATTTTTTATCTGTATTAACGCTGAATTACTCTATAATTTAGCTGTTTTTTATAATAACAATGATATATAATAATATTTATTCATTAATTTTAGAAATTTTCCAACAAAGTGTAATCAAATTTGGCGTGTCACCAGAAATTTTAGAAGAGTACAACAAGTTCGAAATTGACTCATCAGCAGAGTCAAGCAAAAGTCAAAACAAAATTCAAATGTGAGGCCAAACAAAAATGTCAAAAAACCAAAACCCTATCAAAACGAAGTCTGATGACACAAAAGAGATCCAATCATAGAAAGATAAATAAAAAGGTCATATAGGCGTATCAACAAATATTCATCATTTAGTATGAATTTTGAGGTATGACATGAATCTCATGACAATCTTTCGAGTTAAAATTATTATTCAACTCAGAGTCAACAGAGCTCCGATTTCAGCAACCCTACAATTAAACTAACTAGTTTGACGGGACAATAATTATATCAAAATGGATCAAATCTGAGTCAAATCAAGCTCAGATCATGCTATTAAACCGCATTTGAAAGATTTATGAATATTTTTGGATGGTCAAACTGATGTCGAATCTGGTGAGTTTATAGTCAATTTGAGCATCTCCACAAGGCAAATCCAATGAACTCAAGATCACTCAATTCTGACATCGTTAAAGCTCTCAAATGTCCATTAAACGCCATCCGATCGAGGGGATCTCTCTGGATCTTCAAATCAAAGCGATTCATATTCTCGCATTAGTTGCCCCTACAACTCTTTAAATAGAGGCCCACCCTTCTCATGAGAAAGAGGACTTGGAGGTATGAAGAGAGAGCTTGAAGACTGGGGAAGAGAGCTAGAATCTTGGAGAATGAGCTAAAATCCATCATCACTTTGTCGTTGACCACCAGTTGTAGCCTGTCGCTGACCACCAGTCTCCGACAGTTGCCGACTACCACCTGTCATTTCACCGCCAATCACCATCAATCACCGCTCACTCATCGCAATGAAGCACCGTGCGAAGTGACAACTGACATCGTAGAGTCACGAAGCAGCATGCAAAGCGACGCATTGTCCCGAACACTTGGATGTCCCCAAAGGCGATGTGGCAGTGCGTCTCGAAGATGTTGTGATGAGGCAACTTGCATACACTCGTGTAGCTCCCGAATACAACCCTCACGGCCTATAAACGTCATACTACTCGACACTACGACCTATGTGACCAACAACGACCTATGTGGTCCGCAACTAATGCTGCTCCGGACTTCGTCCCCTGCGGTCTACAGACGTCACAACTACTCAGCACTATGATATATGAGACCAACTATGGCCTACGTGGTCCACAACCCACACAATTTCCTACTATGGCTTCTTTGGCTAATCAACGCTTCTGGAGCAGCCATCTACAACAATCACGATGGACTACTACCTTCAAAAAATTGATTATGGCCCTTACAGCCTATTGTCGCCAAAAACTACAACCATGTTATGGTTATACAACTTTGTAATTTTATCCTCCCAAATTCAGGAGAAGAGAGGATTTATGTTTTCATCATTCATAGTAGATTATTTCAACTGGGCTAGGCTCTGTGTCTTTTCCCCCTTTCAAGGTTTTTCCATGTAAAAAGTTGAGGTATCTCCTTCTGCTTACTTCTCTTATTTGATCTGAGTGTGTGTTGAATTCTTATGCAGTATTAAGATGATAATATATTACTCTATTGTCCTGAATCTTCTAGCACACATCAGTTTGGCATCATGTGGGAAATTAAACAGCATTCGACATTTTCTTTAACTCTAAGACGTCGAGCCTCTTCTTTATTTCCAAATGATGTACATCATCCAACTGGTGAAGGAACCTCATTTGCATTTTGAAAATCTTCTCTGAAGTATTCTTCGATGTGAGAACCGACTTTAACAATAGTTTGAAAAAAGTCAACTTTCAGGGCACGATTGTAGCAGAGTTATTTTTTTGAATCTTATTCAGACACAAAATCTTTCATAACTTCTTCCAGGATGGCGGGCAACTTTAATACGATTACGAAGTTTAATCTAGAACTTGATCAAATGGATGCCAAAATAACTTTCTTGAATGGGAAATTAGAGGAGGTGATCTATATGAAGTAATCAAAACATTTTTAAATTGATTAGCATAACAGCATATGTTGTTTAAAGAGAACCAAAGATGGCTTGAAACAATGATCAATCTAATGGTATATTCAATTGAATGCAAACATCCAAGTAGTTGGCTTTGAGAGATGCAAACAGGATAATTGTGTATATCTTAAGAAGTCATTAGATTTCATAATTACTACTTACCTGTTATTTATGTTCGTAACATTCATATAATAAGTCGGCGGAGGTTTGAAATTATTTGGCTTAAGAATAATTATTTTCTGATTTAAAAGGATAGACATTGGTGACGTTAGCAGGATTCTGAGTATACAAATCAAAGGAATATATACGAAGGTAAACTATTCATTCTCACATGCAATACTTGAAAGCACTATTTATTAGATTTAGCACGATGGATACTAAGCCTATTCAAACACCTTTAGCTAATCATTTCAAATTAAGCGTTAATAATGGTCCAAAACTTGAATAGGAAAAAATATATATGATAATTTTATATGCCAGTGTTGTTTGAAGCTTAATGTATGCAATGATTTTCACTAGATCTGATCTAGCATATTCTTAAAGGATAGCTAGTCAATTCGTGGGTTATCCATGAAAACTCCAGTGGTTAGTTGTTAAATGGATCTTCAGATACATTAGAAACTCGTTTCATGGTGTATTATTGCTTGGAGGTGATAGTAACAATGTTTTAATATGTTACACTAATTCAAAGTTCACAGGTTGTCCAAACACAAGACAATCTATCTCAGGCAATATGTTTATAGTTTATGATATTTTAATGAGCCAGAAATCTTCACTTCGGTGGAATGTTGCTTTATCTTCCACCGAAGTGATTAAGAAGGGTTTTTGACTACAAGCTTTTATTAACCAGTTGGGTTTGACACAAGACAGTTTCACACTACATTGTGACAGCCAAAGTGCAATCTATTTAATGAAAAATCTAATGTTCATAAAAGGTCAAACCACATAGATATTAAATTATATTTTATTAAAGACATTATTAATTTACGAGCTTTGCAAGTAGAAAAGATTACAACTGATAATTCAAATATTGTTTGAGCCTGTCAATTTTATTAATGAGATTCAAAATTAAGTAGGATCAAAGTGGAGATGGTAGATGTTGATCCTAGTATAATTGTATTCAAGTCTTATTTCTGTTTGTTGCATTTGTTATTTAGTTTTGTCTTTGCCGTTGGCAGCTTTGCTTTGTTTTTCCTATTTCTGTTTGTTATTTTCTGGGCTATTCAGTTGTATCGGTTGTTTTTGTAAGAGTCCTATTCTTTCCCTTTCTTAATCAGTTTTCTCTTTAGTTGTAAGAGCTGTGAAGCTGTAGGGACTCTGTCTCCATTACTGAGTGTTGTACCAACCTTGATTTATCAAAAATATTGGTTTAATTCTTACAGATTTTTCCTTCATCAGCTTTCTATATCTGCTAATATATTGGTCATGCTATGTTATGATTAGAGTCTTGAATAATTTCAAGCTTACGGAGGCACAAATTTCAAAACAAATACAATTCTTAAGATAGAAGATAAAGAATGCAAAAAATATAATACTAACGAAGAAGATGTTGATTCTAATTACTAGACATAATTAATACAAGTGAGGTGGTGTCGCTAAATAGAAACAAATTGTTGCAAGATTTTCAAATTAAAATTTAATATTGATGAATATGACATCAAATTTATTTTTAAAATATGTAAAACTTTAAAACAAATTCAATAAATTTATATTTTTTTTTATCTCAACATAAATTAAATAATATTAAGATTATATGATTCACATATTTTCTTAAATTTACTTATAAAATATGTTTAAAGAAAATTGTGGAAGTGATGAACTTGATAATCCAAGTGGTGCAATGTGGTGCCTTTTGATGAAGTCGCTTGTTGGAACGATGACTTATGGTCAGAGGCAGCTGCAACTTATTAATAAGCTACTGAAAAATGATCTGTCGTTCAAAAGCTGCGATGCATTATTACATATATATATATATATATATATATATATATATATATATATATATATATATATATATATATATATATATATTTGAAAAGTCAGATCGTAACTTGAAGCTGTTACTACACCTAGCCATGAACGGTGTGATTTCAGCGGTTTTAAAAAATTAGATTTTTGAAAAAGCTGCCAAAACGCAATTTACCCAAATGGGCCCGAGTGCGTTTTCAATTTACCCTATCACTAATAACTTTATTGGTTTCATTCCTCAATATATAGGAGAAAATATGACATACATACAACATATATATGAATAGCCAATTAGGTTTGAGCATTATTGTACAGACTAGGGTGTACTTCATAGCGTATTGCATCGTAATTAACTGTCTGTGTGTATGTTGTACGTACGTTATATTTTCACATATCCATAGAGTTAGTATTTTTGTTGCGTCTAAATGTTAATCTTTATCTGACTTCATTTGACATCTTTTACTATGAAATAAAATAGTGATAGTGTCAAAAAAATGCATTTGAGCTTATAAGTTCTTCCCACAGGAAAACCTAAGTTTAATGACTATTTTTTTTTAATTTATTTCAAGCATCTCCATCCCAGCGAAGGGATGATTTGGCTGTCTCTAATGGCCTTCATCTTTTCCATCAATTTTACTCTTTAAATCAAGATTATTCTATTAATTATGATGTAAATACTGTGATATCAAGGATATCAAAGAAGCTCATCATTCACGAATAGCTTGTGTTTGACTCGCAAAGAACTCGTATTTGAAGTATTTGTTTAGTGCGCTGAACATGAATAATTTTTATAACTCAATTTTAAACAAGTCTAATACAAATATTATTCTTTAATATTTTTCATTCATTTTTATATTATATTTTAAAATGTTAAATTTCATTATTTTTAAAATCATTCGGCTTAATTTAAGTCAAATAAATACATTTAGAATTGAGTTGAACACGAATTTACAATTTATTTGGAAGATGAGAGGAACCAATTTTGTACAAGAAATTTTTTGAACAAGCAAAAAAAAAAAGTACATACTTGCAATTTCATCTATATTGATAAAACATTTATTGATTTATGGAAGGCCAAGGCATCAAAACTTGCTATTGCTAGCAGAACTTATTTCAATAATGTAGATCTGTTATTTTCTTATAGGCATTTAAATCATGTTTTCTTTATGTTAGATCTGATTTGCTCGTCAGGGCTGCGTACTATTTGACAGATTTGATGTTCAAATGTTCAGCCTCATTGATCATTTCTGCCTGATTATAGTCATGAAAGGAATCAGACCATGTGGACGAAATATTTTCTCCTCTATCTTATTCTATAATAGTAATAATAATAATGAACATGTTATAGTTTACTAACAGTGCTTTATTTATATTAAATGCTACAAAGCAGATTTCTCAAAAGAGATCCAACAATCTTATTTAATAACATGCACCCAACAGCAACCACATTCATAGACATTCTTTCAAACTCATACGAATAAATATGTTCAGGAGATGGTGATTCCTCCATCAGTGCAAATAACTTGGCCAGTAATGTAAGAGGCGACCGGCATGCACAAGAAAGCCGCAAGCGGCGCCACTTCGTCTGCCTCCCCAGCACGGTCCATCGGGCCTCCAAACCCCTCTGTTTCAGGACCTCCCGGTGCTCCAAGTAACTGTGATAATCAAATCCATATTTCAAAGACAGCACTTTAACCATAACGGAGAGATTTTAAAAAAAATTAATGGCGTTTGGTTAACTAGTTTGAGATCTCACAGACTGTAGCATCTCAGTCTTTATGGGACCAGGGGCAATGCAGTTGACGCGTATCTTGTCTTTCGCCCATTCCAAAGCCAGATTCCTAGTTAGTTGATTTGATGCAGCTGCAGTGATGGTGATCGACAAATATTAAACTTATATGAATCAGACAAAAAATTCACCACTCTGCTCTTATCTCGTCGAGGAGAGAATATGCTCTGATTGGATTGGTGATAACAACTAGCACTTAATTCATGCTTATCATATCCGCACTTAATTTTACCTCTAATGGGGTCTGAATAAAGCTTATATAATTACCTTTAGTAGCGCCGTAAATGGCGGTAACGGGCAAAGCTACGATTCCGGCGATGGAGGAGATGAAGACAATGCTTCCACCACCAGAGGCCTTGAGCAGAGGGTGTGCGATTTGGCTGAGATGAAATCCAGCTTCCAGGTTTGTAGCCATCGTTATGGAGTAATCTTCCACTGTTGATTTCAGAGCGTCCTTGAACAGTCCCTTCGCCGCATTATTAATCTGACAAAACTCAAAACATAGATGAGATGAGGATCAAAGATTAAAATACTTTGGGATTATTTACTTACAAGTATGTTGAGCTTTCCTTGGAACAAGGAAGAGACAGTCTCCATAAGTTTCTCTCTTTCAGCTCGAGAGCTGACATCACAAACAGAGCCAGAAACGTTAAGTTTTAGGAGCTTCCATTTCTGAAGGCATTCATGGAGCTCAGACTCATTGCGAGCACAGGTGTGCACAGTTGCGCCATGGCGGGCCAGTTCTTCCACTATAGCTAGACTGCACAACTCGAATAACACCACCGAGAGTGAAAATAAATCAAGTTGGAAAATTTTTTTAGTTAGTGTTAGCCATGGCGAGGAAGACGAAGAAGAAGAAGGAGAAGGAGAAAACGAACCCGATTCCTTTAGTGCCGCCGGTGACTAAAGCGGTGGTTCCCAGAAGAGCCCATCTTTTGTCGGTGGTAGCCATCGCCATGGTTCTTCGAGTTTGCTCTGATGCGCAGCTCTCCCTTTTTATATTTGATTTAGTATATTTTAATAATAGGAAAGATGGGGGCCATTCCATATTCTGTGGAAGCAGCCTTATTATTTCAAAAAAAAAAATACCACGTTCTGGAAGTAATTGTTGGTACGGGGACAGAGTAATTGTTGGTATAGGGACAGACTTTACAAATATATATATATATATATATATATATATATATATATATATATATATATATATATATACTATTTATAAACTGAATTCACTTATGAAATAGAAATTATCGTTATGCCCCCGAGGGCATGAGTACACTGCTGAACCTCATAAATCTCTTGTATTTTTGAATCTTCTTATGATTTTTATTTTTCACTTCAGTAAGTTGCGTTCAGACAACATATGTGATACCATCATGATTTTTTGAGATGCTCAAATATTTTTGTTTTTCTATTTGATTGATTATATTTGAATGACAAGAAAGAAGAAAGTCATTCTATATTTTGTGGAATTATCCTCATTTTCTTGAATAAATATTGCTGTTCAAAATCTGACCATAATATTTTTTCCATTTTTCTGAGGATAGGCTTTATATATTTATATATTTATATAGAGTACAATATGTATATGTGTATATATATAATGGTATAGCTGATGAGATGAGATAAAATAAAAAATTCCACTTAAATTTAGTCAATTATTTACTTCTATTTTTTTTTTAAGTTAATAAATATGAATAAGAAGAGAGGAGCAAAATTATTAGTTTATTTTATACGGTATTAAAAAAAATTACAATTTAGGATGTTCAATGAAATAGTTACTTAGCATCGTGACCACGCCCCAGTAGGGCGTAGCTACGCCGCGCTCCCTCTTTCATGACTTTCAAACATAGAGAACACAAAAAAATTACGTCAACGGTGGCGTGGCTAGGCCAGTGAGGTTATCTCTATAGTTCGGTTCTTAAATCTTTGATTTGGAAATACCTATGTGCACACAATGATCTCGAACGGGCTTTCTACAAGAACGATAAAGCTTTAAAAGTAGATTTTGGAACATGAAATTTTTCTTGTGGGATCAACAGAGAATTTAGAGTTGTATTATTTTAAGTTCTAATAATTGCAAAGAGAAGTTCTGAGTGGTGTCATCTATGTTTTTGTCTCGTTCATAGAGAAATTTTGGTGTGGCGTCGCTTAGTAATTTTTCCAAGTAAACCTTGATGTGCTTTAGATCTAGGATAAATACAAAAACTTGTGGCACGAAAGAGGCTGACAATGTGGTTGACATCTTCAGTGAAACCCAATTTCATCAAAATCTTCATTTTGACCTTTTACCTCTAAACTTTTCTAAAATTATTAAAGTACCCTTGAACCCTAATTATCCCAAAATGGCCCAAATATTCAATTTCTATCCAAAAATAATTTCGAACCATTTCAAACCACTTAAATTGCCTGAAATACCTCAATTTTCCTAAATTCTCAAAATACCCTCAAATTTGCCAAACAAACAAAATGTCACTCATAGCCTAAAAATTTCCAGAATCTCCAAAATCACTCAAAATGTCCCCAAAATCAATTTGAATCACCCAATATCTCTAATTGTGCCCAAATCCACCAAAATTGCCAAATTTGTCAAATTGCCCCTAAAGGCCCAAAATCCCTAAATGACTCTTAATTTCCATTAAATTGGTTTCAAATTCCCCAAGTTTCATATCAACATTAAATTAATCTCGCTGATAAGAATCTTAAGATGTTACACATTGTATGACACTTCCTTAAAATTACAAACCTACCCACGAGGATTTAAGAGCTTAGTAGTGAGTTAGCGTAAATAAAAAAGAAAATCATTTAATGAGGCTTAGAAAAGAGTAACACAATTAATCATAATATTTGAAAACACTACATGCTCAACTTCCATTGAAGAGAGTGAAGACCCCTTTGTGACTTAAGTTGCCCTTAAGAGTGCCACCCTCATAATCCTCACATTTAAAATCAAGTGAATGACTAGTTACCTCGCTCATGGCATAATTAAAACATCAAGATGTCCACTAAGTAAAAGCTAAAAAATTACAATTAAATTAGTTTTGGATGATTGATTTAACAAGATAATAAGTCTGAATAAACTTGAAATGATTCAAAAGATTCTAAGAGATGTTTAGGGTTATGCTTCAAACACTATTGCGGTTTTTTGGATATTTTGGAGGATATTTGGATCTATTATTCTTTGTTGAATGAAATCATTATCAAAATGATTATGGACCCACCCAATAATGCCCCTCGTGACCTGTTAATTCACCAAATCAATAGAAATACCCCGAAACTACTTATCCTATATTAATGATTAATGACTTAAGTATTCTTTATGCTATTTAAGTCCTTGTGAGCAACTATGGATATTTGGCTTTTACCACATATGAATAATCAGACTTTTATAAGTCTGAGGTCTAGGTGGCTAGGGCAATGAATATAATACTAATGTCTGGTAAAACGAGGGATAGAATGTGATATTATTAGAATAGTATCTCCTATCTCAAAGACCTTCAATAAGGGAGAGGAAATGACCGATGATAATATTCGCCGACACTTGGTGCGACTGTTGCCCCCGATACCTTTAAGTTGCCAGTAGTCTTAGCTTAATTAGAGTGACTAACATGTGTACTATACTGCTTTATAAAATATTTGCAAAATTAATACAAATTTCTTTTTACTTGTCAAAATGACCTCTACATGAAAAATCAAACAACTTTTGCATGAAAATTAAAGAATTTTGATAAAGAATTATAAAATTCCATGGTTAGTCATTTGAATCTAGGATAAGACTACCATTTTTAGGTTGTCGGGTTGGTAGCTCTTACCAAAGGTCGGGAATCACACAATCCAGCTCTGAGCCCCCACCTTTACTGATGCATTATACCTAGTTTTAGTCTTTCATATGTGACAACGAGATTTTGTTCATGTTATCAACGACTTGTTTTTCTCACTTTTGTACTGGGATTTTCTGCCTTTTACATACTTTCTTAGCTTTTACTGCATATTTATTTAAATTTCATGCAAATTATATTATGCCTGCAATACTAATCATGCAGTGGTAGTAGAAGCTCATGTATATATTTACAATTTATTTACAGTGCTTACCTTACTGCATTTTATTTTTCAGTACATTTTATTTACTTGCACTTACTTGCTTTACATGCAAAACCGAAACCAAAACTACAACAACAATCAAAACCAAAACACTGAAACATATCTGGTAAAACCTTTTGGACTTTGGACTTTAGGACTGCTACTTCAGCAAAGAGCTTGGTGCAAATACTGTGGTCAACACGATAAAAGAGTCTACAACAACAAATCTTTTTCTTAGTTTAAATAACAAGTCATAGGACTTTGAGGTTGTCTGCATTGTGCGACATAAAACCTCAACTTATCTTTAGGCTCCTGCACAGTCATACCGAGCAGTGTAAGCTCTAACTTATCTTAGGACTCTTAGGTCGTCGTTTGGGATAAAAACAAAAAGGATACAGATAGATGAATACCGCTATGAGAAGAAACTTCATCTTCCAGTTAATGAGGAAAAGATCAGAAAGGATTGACGAGGTTGAATGAAATTTGTTGGATCAACAAGTTCAAGAGGCTATTCTATTAACTTTTTTGAGGTTCGTTGCACACAACGTTGTCAAGGAAAGAACTACTGTAGTTCTCAAGACAGCCTTGTCAGGTATGTATGAAAAGCTTTTAGCAAATGATAAGTTATATCTGATGAAAAATTTATTCAATTTAAAGATAATATAAGGTACGTTTGTTGTACAACACCTGAAAGATTTTAATATTATCACAAATTAATTATCGTATGTAGAAATTGAATTTGATGATGAGATACAAGAATTGATCTTGTTGGTTTCATTGTTAAATGGTAGGAAAGCCATGAGGATAGCTGTCAGTAATTCTGCATGTAAATCTAAACTGAAATATGATGATATTCATGATTTGATTTTGGTTGAAGAGGTGTGCAGAAAGGATTTTGGCGAGACCTCGGGTTCAAGTTCAATATTAAATGTTGATTCCAGAGGGAGAGCACAAGACGTGAACTCAAACAAAAAGGAAGATCAAAATCAAAGCACAGAGGCAGGAGCAAGTTAAGGTCTGGTAAACAAGTAACTTGCTGAAATTGTGGGACCACAAAAAGAGGAACTGTAGAAATCATAAGAAGACAGAGAATGATAGCATGAAATGTGGTAACTGAAGAAATAAAATATGCACTACTGCTGATAGTTCATAGTTATGTTGATGACTGTATACTAGATTCAAGAGCTTCTTTCCATACAAATTTTCATGAGGAATTGATGTGAAATTATGTCACAAAAAGTATATCTGACAGATAAAGAAGCTTTGAATGTGGTAGGAATTGGAGACATTAACATTGCACTTCCAAACAAGAACAAGTGGACTCTGTAAAAGGTCTGACACATTCCTGAATTGAAGAAGAACCTCATTTGTGTTGGGCAGCTTGATGAGTGTAGACATTCAATAGCGTTCTCAGATAACACCTGGAAGGTTACTAAAGGAGCATTGATACTGACTCGGGCTAAGAAAACAAGTACGCTATATATGACTGCTAGTTTAATTAATAGTGTTGATGCTATTGTTGCAGAGATCACAACAGAGTTGTGCAATTGCAGCCTTTACCACATGAGTGTGAGAGGTATGAAAGAACTTCGGTCCAGAGGCAAGTTAGCAGAACAAAAATATGTTGATCTCAGCATGTGTCTGACCTTTTGTAGAGATCTCGCTAGAACTTTTTCTGTGCACTTCCTCAGCCAAAGTCAAATCATGAATATCATCATATTTCAGTTTAGATTTACTTGTAGATCTACTGACAGCCATCCTCATTTCTTCCCAACTATTTAACAATGACGTCAACAAAATCAGAGCTCGTATCTCATAATGAAATTCAATTTCACAGATGATAATTGATTTGTGATAGTATTAAAATCATTCCTGTTGTGCAACAAACGCACCTTCCGCGTTCTTCAAATTGAATAACTTTTTCATCAGATATACTCTGTTATTCGCAGACAACTTTTCGTACATACCTGACATGGCTGCCAGGATATCTGCAGTAATCCTTTCTTTAATGATGTTTTGTGCAACAGACCTCGACAGGGTTAGTTGAATAACCATCGGAACTTGTCGATCCAACAAATCTCATTCAGCCCCATCCATCCTTTCTGGTATTTTCCCCAATAATGAAAGATGAACTTTCTTCTTATAGAGATAATCCTCTATCTGTATCATCCAATAAATAAAATCTATGCCATCAAATTTCTCGATCCCTGAAACCTTCACTTTATCTCCAACCATCATTCTTCCTCACATTTGAACCAAAACTCTGATATCAATTGTTGTTGTGGTATATATATATATGTATGTATGTATGCATGCATGTGTGTGTATATATATATATATATATAATAGAACAATCGACAATGAAACAAAAAAATTGAACGAGAAAAAATCACACAAAAAGGAAGATAAATTGATGTGATTCAGTAAATTGCATATGAAAGCGAATTGCAGATAATTTTAGAAATAACACCGCCGTCGTCACTTTGAAGATTACAAAGAAAATCCTACAAGAGAGTCACCGGAGAGGAAACTGCCGCCTGTTGCCTCCTTAATTGTGTCTCTCGGCTACAAGCCTTACATGAGTTTTGCAGAGAAAGGGAAGACGCCAACCGACAGAGACCACGGAACCTATTAAAGAATTCCTTTATCGAAAACAAGGGAGGCGTGATTTTCTTCTTTACAGCCGCTCAATTGGATTTTCTCCTCCTTCCTATATATATATATATATATTATTCAAACAGAGAAGCACTCCTACCTATCCAATCCAATTTCTTCTGCACAATTTAAAATTGATGGCGGGACCAAAAAATGCGTTATTCCAAAACAGGGAAGTGGGATTTGGCAAAACTAAAAGCAGCAGGGAATTAAGTACAAGGAAAGTATTAAAAAGCAAATAGTAGACCGGCCTCCTCTGTTTCCAACATAGATAATAATAATAACAACGAACATGTTTTAATTTACTGACTAACAGTGTTTTATTCATGTTAAATGCTGCAAAGTAGATTTCTCAAAAGAGATCCAACAATCTTATTTAAAAACATGCACCCAACAGCAACCACATTCATAGACATCTTTCGAACTCATATGAATAAATGTGATCAGGTGATTGTGATTCCTCCATCAGTGCAAATAACTTGGCCAGTAATGTAAGAGGCGACCGGCATGCACAAGAAAGCCGCAAGCGGCGCCACTTCGTCTGCCTCCCCAGCACGGTCCATCGGGCCTCCAAGTCCCTCTGTTTCAGGACCTCCTGGTGCTCCAAGGAACTGTTAATAATCAAAACCATATGTCAAATACAACACTTAACCATGACATTGAGATTTTAAAAACATTAATGGCGTTTGGTTAATTAGTTTGAGATCTCACCGACTGCAGCATCGCACTATTTACGGGACCTGAGGCAATACAGTTGACGCGTATCTTGTCTTTCGCCCATTCCAAAGCCAGATTCCTCGTTAGTTGATTTAATGCAGCTGCAGTGATGGTGATCAACAGATATAAAACTCATATGAGTCAGGCAATAAATTCACAACTCTGCTCTTATCTCGCCGAGGTGATAACAACTAGCACTTAATCCATGCCTATCATGTCCGCAAAAATTAATTTTACCTCTAATGGGGACTGAAAAAAGCTTATATAATTACCTTTAGTAGCGCCGTAAATGGCAGTAACAGGCAAAGCTACAATTCCGGCGATGGAGGAGATGAAGACAATGCTTCCATCGCCAGAGGCCTTGAGCATAGGGTGTGCGATTTGGCTGAGATGAAACCCAGATTCCAAGTTTGTAGCCATCGTTATGTTGTAATCTTCCATTGTTGATTTCAGAGCGTCCTTGAACAGTCCCCTCGCCGCATTATTAATCTGACAAGAACCCAAACATAAGTGAGATGAGGATCACAAATTAGAATACATTGGGATTATTTACTTACAAGTATGTTGAGCTTTCCTTGGAACAAGGAAGAGACAGTCTCCATAAGTTTCTCTCTTTCAGCTCGAGAGCTGATATCACAAACAGAGCCAGAAATGTTAAGTTGTAAGAGCTTCCATTTCTGAAGGCATTCATGGAGCTCCGACTCATTGAGACCACAGGTGTGCACAGTTGCGCCATGGCGGGCCAGTTCTTCCACTATGGCTAGACTGCACAGCTCGAATTACACCACCCAGAGTGAAAATAAATCAAGTTGGATAAATTTTTTAGTGAGTGTTAAGATGGAAAATAGGTGAGGAAGACAAAGAAGAAGAAGAAGAAGGAGAAAACGAACCCGATTCCTTTAGTGCCGCCGGTGACAAAAGCGGTGGTTCCCAGAAGAGCCCATCTTTTGTCAGTGGTAGCCATTGCCATGGTTCTTCGAGTTTGCTCTGATGCTCAGCTCAAAGATTTCTCTTTTTATAGTTGATTTATTATATTTGAATAACAAGAAAGATGGGGGCCATTCCATATTCTGTGGAAGCAGCCTTATTATTTCAAAAAAAAAATACCACGTTCTGGAAGTAATTGTTGGTGTGGGTATGATGGTATAGCGAATGAGATGAGATAAAATAAAAATTTCACTGAAATTTAGTCAATTTTTTTTTTAAGTTAATAAATATAAATAAGAAAAGAGAAGCAAAATTATTAGTTTATCTTATACGGTATTAAAAAAAATAAAAATTTAGGTTGTTCAATTGATCTTGCTAAGCTATTCCTAAGTTGTCGATTGTGTCAATAATTGTTGCTATAATTTTTTATGGAACGACCATAGCTACACTAACAAAATAGTTATTGGGCGTCGTGACTCGTGACTACTTCGCAATCGAGCATAGCTACTCCGCTCTCCTTCGTTCGTGACTTTCAAACACAAGAGTAAACAAAAAAATTATGTCGAGGGCAGTGCGGCTAGGCCAGTGAGGTTCTCCACAGCTCTGTTCTTAAATCCTCTATTTTATAATTAAGGTTTTTCTTTGTCATGCTATATGTAGTGCTACATACAAAAAATGTAAAGAATACAATATATAATAAGATGTATAATACATAACAATATTGCGAGGTGTGCGGTCTAAGCATCTCATAATCGTTTTGTAGACTTGTACAACCTCTGAAACTTACTTTTGTCTGACTATCAAGGGAATTGGTAAAGACCATTTCGATTATGGGCGAACACAATGTTAGGTCCATTCAATGAGTTTTGGCTGATTTGTTTGCTGTCATAGCAAAGTTGATGGGTCGCTTTATACCCTTGTCGATTGAAGTAGCAAAATTGTCTTAGTCAAACCGATCAGATTGTTTTTATCTTGAGGTGAATCTGGTTCAGAGGAATTTATCTATACATACTATGAGGCATCATAATATGTGCTTAAAGACTTTTGAGATCACTAATTTGGAAAAGAATACAATTTTATTAACGATTTTTGGTTCTTAATTTCATAAAGAAAAATGGGCAATTGGTGATTCAGCCCATCCATCTGAATAACATTCTATTAAGATAATTAGCTATCGTTAAAGCTGAACTCATGGTTCGTATGCATGAGAACCACGAGTTAACTACCCATTGAGATGATCAGTCAAGTAGAGAAAATCTTTACCAACATATTTTCTAATATAATTTAATGCAATATTTTTAACCGATATCTTTCATATTCAATCCAAAATTTTATGATTTTAGATGACAAAATATTGAATATACGTGCACAAAAAATATGTCTGCATGGATCTCAAAGCAGAACGAACGGCTCATAAGGATGACATGGTTGATTGACATTCCTATTAATGATTGACGGATTAATACTAGCAAGGAAAATGTTTGGATCGATCGATCATAAGAACGTGCTAGAGGATTTCCCACATGATAACGATCGACATTAGGGCCGACCGGTAGATTGTTGAGTTTTAGATCGAATATTGGAGTTAAAGTTAGACAAAAAGCTGACGAACTTTTCGTTAACCGGCATCAATCCGTCAATCTTAGTATATTTAAAGATCCTTGTAATTACTAAAAAATTCTTTGTAGAAGCCAATGCTAAAGGGGATTGGCCTTCAATTTTGTTAAACTGAGGCCTATTCCTATAAATAGAGAGCCTATACTATAAGTAAAAGTTACATGTTCTCGAGCTTTTCTACTACACACTTTCTCTTGAATCTTGCTACACAACATTCCATATCTTAGGTGTATTTTCGGACACTTTTGAATTCAACAAAATGAATCTGTTCATTAACTAATATAAATTAGTTAGTACTCCTGGACTGTAAGAGTCAAAGAATTATATATATATTTTTTGTTTAAAGATACAATAGGTTGTTTTTGAAACAATATCACATATTAGTATAATATATATATATTCATATTCATATTATAGCATAAACCAAATGAAAAAAAAAAAACAATGAAAAACAAAAAATATCTCAAATGAACCCAAAGTTTTTAAATTTTATTTAGTGATCTGATTGCAAAATTCTAATTAATTAAGTTCATCAGATTTCATTACATGTGAAATTTGATGGAGACCTTCGCCTGCAACAATTATTGTTGGCCCATGGTTAGGTACTGTGCCAATCTTGGATAGCTTATGATATGATCATTGTATTATTATTAGGTTGTATCGTATTTTTTTGTTACGAGCAATAATTGCTGCCAACTAATCACTTCCTACACTTTGGGCTCATCTCACCCAATCATATACCCGATGTAAAATACACTTTATGATCTGGTTGTTTACCATCACTCCATCCATAGCTCGTTCTTTCCATCCTCACTCAATGATTCGAGAGAATATTAGGTACGGAATTTACATGCATGTATGCTCCTTATGTAATATTATATAACTCTATTGTACAAAGAATTCACATATAAACTACATGCATAATATTTTCATCAACTGTTCCACGCTTCATTCAATCTCCCGCTAAATTTCTACATTAGTAAAAATATGTTCTTCTTGATCTTGTAGTCTTGAAGTGTTCATGCCTTGGCTTGTAACCTAACGCCTGAAAGCTATCGATGGGCTAGTGGCATTTACAACTTGATGCGTCCTACAAAAATCGTGGCAGAGTAATGGATTATCTTCTTAACATTACACGAGATTTCAGCACACACTCAGATAAAAAGAAAACAACTAGTTGTGACACCAGAAGTTTTTACGTGGAAAACCTGTAAAAGGAAAAAAAAATCACGATGTCCGGCCTAGTGGTAAAAATCTATTGTAAGTTGATGATTACAGAGATCGCTTGTCCCAAAGGCAGGAAAGAGTTATAAAGACTTTTGAATTAAGACGATGACATGCGAATGAACTTGTTGTAAGAAATGAGCGACAATCGATGAAAGTGTTAGGTATGGCTCATATCAAGGGAGTTGGAGTCTCTTGAATGAAGAGGTGTGTCTCCTGGTGAAAAGGAGTGTCTCTTGGAACTTAGTGGGTTGGGGGGAGTGAGGGCGTGTCGGTAATTATATCTGTATGGGTTTTATATCTATATATATGTGTAACCCTATGAGATGTAATTTGAACTCCTTTGAAATAATGCATTCGTCGGCTCGCTCCCGAGGACGTAGAGAATTCTTTGCCGAACCTCGTTAAATCTCTTTGTGTTCTTCTGGTTTGTGTCAATTTTTATTTTGCTCCGCTCTAATTTTTCATAACAATTAGTATCAGAGCCTCGTTCGAGGGCACAGGAGGAGATCGGCGCAGAAAAATCGAAGAAGAAAAGAAGATTTCGGTTGGAGTTTGAGAAGTTCGTTTGTCGGTTTGATTTGCGAGAAGGCTGCGAGCAATCCGAGCGAATCAAGAGTTCGGGAGGGATTCAGGAGGATCTCTTCCGGTACAGGGAGATTCGCGAGTCAGAAGTTCTAGCGGCTTTAGGAGTTCGCAGTTTCTGCAGTTCGAGCAGGCGAGGAGGTTGCATGGCAGCTTGTGAAGATCGCAGAGGAGTCGCGAACAGCAATTCACTGATCGTGGAGTTGGTCGCAGCAGTTGGATTCAAAAATCGTCACAGCGATTTGCAGAAACAGTTCGGCGTGGTTCCTCCAAGCAGCCAAACCAGCGGGCGTGAGGAGCAGTTTGCGGCAGGCATCGTGTTCGGCCTGGGCAAGGCTTTGCGAGCGGGATCTCGCGGTGGCAGAGGCGAGGTCTTCTGCGATCGGTGCGCGGCAGGGCATTCGCGAACGAGGACCAGGTAGACGTCTCTCAGACAGGGAGTTCGTGACGGTGGTCTCCTTCCCCGCACGCGAGAGGCACATCAGGTCCACATGACAGGGAAAAGGCTTCCCTGCGGTTCGCGACAATTCGCAGTCTTGTGCGCAAACCATGAGGAGAAGGAGAAGTTTCGCGTGAAACAGAGTCGCGATCGTTCCAGCAAGGGTTGTGGTTTCCGATCGCTGCAGCTTCAGCGCACGGTTCGCTTGCGGCAGGGAGGACTCGTGCAGGCTTTACTCGTGTGCAACAGTTAGAGTGGCCTGTTTTCGTCATTCTTTTTCTCTTTTTTATTTTAAAAGGAGTCGCCAGCTTGTCAGTCGTCGTATACTTCCCCTATTCGAATAAATCTCCATCCCGAGATCGAATAAGTGATTCGAAGAGGAGAGGAACCGATAAGAAGGGACATACGACAAAGTGACAAACGAGAGAAAAGAAAAACGTGGAGAGTCTACGTGCGATAAGCCTCGCGAGGATAAGTCGAGCATGTCCTCCCAAACAAGATCGGGCAGAGCACGCTCGGACCAATATCCGTGAAAGAAGTATCTACGTAAACTACCCATGTAGCGAGAGTCGAGTGTATGTACCGTTGCGGGGTCAAGAGCACTCCAGGAGGAACGTATTCCTGCGGTTAATTACATCTTGGGGATACCGAGAATACTCTCGATAAAAGGAGTTTCGACTTATATTATCATAGACACAGGGTATAGGCAATCAAGGGAGATTATTCCGTGTGGGAAAGTCTCGACGCTTCGAAGCTCTCGCTAGCCATCGAGCGGAGAGTGAGTCTCTCACATCCCGAAATGGGGTAGCGGCTCGTCGACATACTGAAACCCACAAAATAACCTAAATCATCTTGACGGGGTATCCCAACACGTCGAAGCACGTCCGGCCATAGGGCGGAGGACAAATCGTCGTATCCCAACGAGCGGCGGCTCATTGGCATCGGGCCGTCGAAATGATATCAACGAAGTCGAGGAGCGAAAGGGCTCAACGAGGGGTAGTCGAAGGAAGGAAGGAGTAATCACCAAGGGGTAGAGGTAGCCAAGTCGAGTACTGCTGGACCGCGTCATCCAAGCCGATGGGACCCTAAGTCTGCCCGAACGTGAAGGTAGTCGACCCGACACATCCCGAGATCCCGGTCGACGATCCAAGAAGTGCATTATCCACGGGGACCTCGGTAGCCCTAGGTCAAAGGAAGGAAGCTACATCCTATGATTATAGTTCGGAGCTCCGAGAGGTGGGTCTTACACTCGCCGAAGTGCGAGGATGCCTCGGGAAAGAAGAGAAAGGGAGGTTCGACTACAAGGCGCAAACGCTCCAAACAAAGGACTTACACCCGTCGCGGGTCGGGAGCGCTTCTAACACCCTGGCGCACTAGACAATCACCTATAAAGGTATCTTTGGGCCGGTCAGTTGGAGAAGCACGGGGACTCCTCCTCGGGACATGCGAATATGAATGCGATTATCTGAGCGGTCCTTAAATAATGTGAAGGCCCTATTAGTATGACTCAGGTGATAGCAAATGCAATGCTAACCGATTTAAAATCCGACCGAAGGCTAAGTACGAAAAGTAAAAGTGCATATTTTAAAATCTTGAATATTTTAATCACTAAAATTTATTTATCTTGAATATTTTATTAGGACTTTTTAAACATATAAAGTTCTACGATTTTAGAGTCCTTAAAGAGCTTAAATGATATCGCAAAATCCCGGATCACGAAGAAAACGAGGAAAACACATACGAGCATGCAAATATGCGATAAAAGCGAAAGAAAGCACTCCATAATAAAATAAAAGAGGCAAAATGCCGACTGGACCAAGTAACATAATCCAGGAAAAGAAAAATGCGACCGGACTCCGCATATACGTGCCGGTCCTAATTCTATACATCGATATAAAAATGCGGAATTAAGATACGGGGCACGAGCATCGGCTCACAGTCCCCTCCACGTGGTTCCTACGCCAAACGCCTTGGAACCCGTGCCGTATCTTATTTCTCGCTACGAGACTCTCTAGACTCTAAAAGTACTGAAGGAAAATAAAAAACTCAATCCTGCATGAAAACAAGTGTTAGCGGGAAAGCTCGCATGCTAAATGACGAATAATGAGCCATGCTTTATAAATGGGGAGCTAATAGCACGCACAAACAAAATGTCGAAATCATCACTTGCCTCCCCATGCCATGATGCTGTGTGTGTGTATAAATAAGCATAGCTCACTGCGAAAAGCGCCTAACACACTACACATACATATGAAGCATGCAATCACATCACGAGCGAAGTGCGGAAGAAGATGCACAGCTAGGGCAGCCAATCCATCAGGAACAATAGCAGGGCATCGAAAAGACTACCTAGTAACCTAAGTCCTAGCACAGACACCATCTAACGAAAGTGCACAAGCCTCAGTGCTCTAAGTGCGGGGTAAGTGCTGGGTATAGTATGACTTTGACGGGGTCGCCATCTAGGCCTCGGACCTAAAGATCCGAAGGATCTAAAGGGCGTCACGAAGAGGGGTGACACGAGTTAGATCCGATGGATCCGCAGCACAATCATCTGCATGCCGATCCCGATGACTTAACCAAGCATTGCTCGTTGGGATCAACCCGTAGACGATGCTCGTTAAGGCATCGCGGCCAGACACGGGTCACTCTCCTAACGAGTAGGACAAGCCATCGAGGAATGGGTAAGCGAACGATCATGCGAAAGCCACATTGTGATTGCTCGGCCGAAGTACGAAACAATCACAACGGGCGCCCGAAAGGCGAAGCACACACATCATGCAACATGCGAGGATGCTTACGTACGAAGAGAATGCACCAAAATGGTGATGGTGAGTATACCATGAAGACGATGACTCGAAAAGAGCGGGCGTGTCGTAGTGGCGGCGGCCCAAAGGATGGGTATGCGGGAAGGCGATGACCGAAGGTGGAATAAATCTCACCAGGGAGAATCATAGAAGTGCGGTGCAAATGGAAATGCAAACACAGAATATGGTGCAACATGCAACCAGACCAACATGCACAAACATACAAACATGCAATATAATGCCATAAGTGGTCACATGCAAAATGCAACAAGATGGAGCATGCACATGCAACACAACCCCAACACTCGACGGCATGTCGAACTCGTCCTAACGACCTCACATAAGTACCTAGGGTTGACGCTCTTGGATGTGCGGCATCGCCGCCTCCAGCTTTGGCGTGGCTACGTGGAGGGCTTCCCCCTCCGATTTCTCGTGGGGGGAACTCGCCACCGTTCGTAGGGCGGACTAGCTACAAAGTTTTTTCCGCTCTACGAACGCCCCGATCTTATAGGACTCGACTAGCTACGAAAGCTTTTCCCGTCCTCTAAGATCGAACTCGACTAATCCCTCCGAGGGAGATTAGGAGCTCCAGACTGTGGAAGTCGAGATTCCGGCCCGGTAGGATTAAGATTTAAAGCTCGAACGGGGAAATCGCTAAGCTACGAATAGGAATTGCCAACGCACAAGATTCCTAACCTATAGCTCGCTCTGGTAAATCAACGATCCATCACATAGGCGACTCGACCGGTCGACACATGTCGTCCGACACCTCCACCCCACGTGGGCGATCGAACCCACGTGCCAGATCGGACTAAACCCAGGGTCGCCTAAGGGATAAGAAAATCTCACCGCCGCGAAGGTTGAAGACGCGTTCTCTTTATGCTGAAGAAGAGCCCACGTTTCCGGTGAACTACCGGTGTCCAGCCCGCCGCCAGCATACCTCACAATGAATCATGCAACGAGAAAAATACGACGCAATGAGGGAGCGGCCGACGCACCTCGCAACGAAACAATGCAAATAAGGGGGAATATGTGAGGTATACAAGCACCCACAATAAATGATTATAACATAAGAAAATATGACCAACATGTATACCTTAGCGAGATGGGTCGGACGGGCTTCCACATGTTGTGGCGTCGTCGCCGCTGCTATGGCGAGGCTTCCGGCCGAAGGGAGGAAGCTGGTGAGGTCGCCGACGACCACGGGTTGCTGGCTGCAGGAAGGAAGCCGCCGAGGGTGCCGGCGGCAAGGGAAGGAGGCGGCCGAGGAAGATCCGAATAGGTTCGGAGTGGCCGGTGAGGGAGAGTTTGGACTGGCGGCATCAGGACGCCAGCGTTAGAAGGAGTCGTAGCCAAGCGGTTTCCGGCGAGGGCCACCGACCGGCGGCTTCGAGTGAGGTCCGGCATGACTGTGCGACGAGAGAGGGAGCTCGGGAAGGGAGCTCTCAAAACGAGCCTAGAGAGGTGGCGCTGGGCTTCGCCGGCGAGGAGGAAGGTGCATCGGTCGACGTCGAGGTTCGCCGGCGAAAAGGCGAGCGAGGGTTTCGTGCGACGGATCAGATCGGGGAGAGGGTGTAGGCGATTTTTTGCTTGGCCGGCGGCTGGAGAGACGGCGGAGGTCGGAGGGGAGGCCGGCGAGCTTGCCGGCGGCGTCGCCGGTGCGAGATCGACGACGAGGAGCTAGGGTTTTCGCGAAGTTGCGGCGCTGGGAGGGTTTTTTTTTCCGCGTGCGATGGATCTGAGAGGGAGAGGGAGATATGCGTAAGTTTTTTTTTTAAAAGATAATATAATAATAATATTATAATAATAATAATGATAATAATAATAATATTATTATAATTATCCTCCGCGTTCTTTTAGCGTGTATACGTCCTCGCAGCGAAATAGATGTCCTTCTTAGCTAAAATTGACGTTCTGGATTCAACGGCGCGGTCCGTTTCGTCATTCGGGGTCGTTCGAGCTCATTCGAGCTATTTTACGAGCGATTTAGCAAAAAGGATAATTTACGTATTTTAAGCGCATTCGCGATGTCGTGACAAAATGAACATTCTCCGTAGGTAAAATCGACGTCCCGGACACAGTCGTGTGATCCGTTTCGTCATCCGGAGTCGTTCGAGTGACTTTCAGACGATCACGTTAAAAACGATAATTTACACAATTTTTTTACCTCGCCGCATAGCACGTAGCAAAATAAACGTCCTCCCTAGGTAATATCGATGTCCCGGACACACTCGCGTGGTCCGTTTCATCGTTCGAGGTCATCTGAACAAGCTCGCATGTGGATGAGCCAATTTGAGCTAATTTCTCGCACGACGCATCGAGTAACACCTGTCGACCCTGGTATGCTCGAATGGACATCCCATGCATGTAATATATAAAAAAAATGATGCCAACATGGCCTTCGATCACGACCAGGAGCAGGCGCGGACGGATTGGCGCGGGGGTTCGCGGTGCTGACCGGGCGCTATCGCGACGGAGGGAGCAGCAATTCGTTGGTAGAATTCGTGCGAAGCAGTTTGGTTGGGCGGTTTGGCTGTTGACAGAGACATAGATAATTCATGTTGTGGAGGGGATTTCTTAAATTCGAGCAGAGGAATTAATTCCTGTTTGGTGCAAAGGGAAGAAAATTTTGGAAGAATATTCTTCTCTCAATCCAGGAACAGGTGGAGTTCGTGAATAGGAATTTGCGTGCATTTTCAGGAAACAGAGGAGTTCGGCAGGTTCAACAATCCGCAGGAAACAGAGGCTGTCCATCGCGAACAGGAGCCTCGTTTTGCAAAAAATGAAGGTGTTCAACCAGTTAAATTCTTCGGTTCATTGCAGGAGATTTTGCGACAGGTGGAATTCGGCAGGGTGCAGGTGGCGAGCAAGCACGATTATTTCGTGAACAAGAGCTTCGTGGAGGTATTCCTCGAACAGGTGTGAAGGGATTCGTGGCTCGCGGAATAGAAATTGGCCGAGGTACTAGTACGAACAGGAAATGTGCTTCGTGGGGAAATTTGATTCATGAATCACAGTAGAATCGCGGGATAGTTGCTGCATTTGACAGGAAAAATTTCAGGTTTCTTTAAATTTATTTGCGAGTATTTTCTTTTGTTTTTTCGAAGAAAGGCAGGAAATTACGGTGTATGATTAAATTTGGATGACAATGTCTGGAGCGAAATTCGAGATAGTGAAGTTCGATGGAACCCGGAACTTCGGATTGTGGCAAACAATAGTAAAAGATTTGTTGGCACAACAGGGAATTTTGAAGGCTTTGCGAGGCTACGAAACACGATAATATGGAAGATGAAGATTGAGAAGAGTTACAACTCGAGCGGCGAACACCATACGTTTATATCTGGCAGATGAGATTATGTATCATGTTATGAATCTGAAATCTTCAGGAGAAGTATGGAAGAAATTTAAATCTCAGTTTATTTCTAAATCACTGACGAATAAACTGTATCTGAAGCAAATGCTATATGGGCTGAAGATGCAGGCAGTTTCTGATTTGGCTCAGCACTTGAAAGTCTTCAATCAAATAATCACGGAGCTGGCATGGCTTGATGTGAGTATTGAGGATGAAGACCGAGCAATGATTCTTTTGTGTTCATTGCCTACTTCTTATGAACATCTGGTGACTCTTCTTACATATGGGAAAGAAACAATTAAAATTGATGAGATTACTACAACATTGTTGGTTCACAACCAACGGAAGCAGAATGTAGAGGAAAGCTCTATTGTTAATTGTTTTTATGCTAAGAGTAATCATGATCGTGAAAATAAGGAGGAGAATGAGAATTCTGGAAGACAAAATTCCAGGTAGAAGCCTAAAGGCAAGAAGATTCGTTGCTTTAAGTGCAAGGAACAGGAACATATGATGAGAGATTGTCTGATACTCAAGAAGAAGACTCGTGATGTATCTTCCAGGGCTGCGAATATGGTGCAGAGTGACATTACAGATTACAGTGATAGTGATGCGATTTTAGTTACAACAACTCAATTAAAGGATGGATAGATTCTTGATTTATTGAGAAGCACTCCTCTCTATCCAATCCAATTTCTTCTGCACAATTTAAAATTGATGGCAGGACCCATTATTACCAAAAAATGCGTTATTCCAAAACAGGGAAGTGGGATTTAGTAAAACCAAAAACAGCAGCGAATTAAGTACAAGGAAAGTATTAAAAAGCATATAGTAGACCGGCCTCCTCTGTTTCCAACATAAATAATAATAATAATAACAACGAACATGTTTTAATTTACTGACTAACAGTGCTTTATTTATGTTAAATGCTGCAAAGTAGATTTCTTAAAAGAGATCCAACAATCTTATTTAAAAACATGCACCCAACAGCAACCACATTCATAGACATTCTTTCAAACTCATATGAATAAATGTGATCAGGTGACAGTGATTCCTCCATCAATGCAAATAACTTGACCAGTAATGTAAGAGGCGACCGGCATGCACAAGAAAGCCGCAAGCGGCGCTACTTCGTCTGCCTCCCCAACACGGTCCATCGGGCCTCCAAGCCCCTCTGTTTCAGGACTTCCTGGTGCTCCAAAGAACTGATAATAATCAAAACCATATGTCAAATACAACACTTAACCATAACATTGAGATTTAAATGACATTAGTAGCGTTTGGTTGATTAGTTTGAGATCTCACAGACTGTTGGATCGCACTCCTTACAGGACCTGGGGCAATGCAGTTGACGCGTATCTTGTCTTTCGCCCATTCCAAAGCCAGATTCCTTGTTAGTTGATTTAATGCAGCTGCAGTGACAGTGATCAACATAAATAAAACTTATATGAGTAAGGCAATAAATTCACAACTCTGCTCTTATCTCGCTGAGGAGAGATTATGTGTTTATTGGATTGGTGATACCAACTAGCACTTAATCCATGCCTATCATGTCCGCACTTAATTTTACCTCTAATGGGGTCTGAATAAAGCTTATATAATCACCTTTAGTAGCGCCGTAAATGGCGGAAACAGGAAAAGCTACAATTCCGGCGATGGAGGAGATGAAGACAATACTTCCATCGCCAGAGGCCTTGAGCAGAGGGTGTGCGATTTGGCTGAGATGAAACCCAGATTCCAAGTTTGTAGCCATTGTTATGTTGTAATCTTCTACTGTTGATTTCAGAGCGTCCTTGAACAGTCCCCTCGCCGCATTATTAATCTGACAAGAACTCAAACATAAGTGAGATGAGGATTATAGAATAGAATACTTCGAGTTTATTTACTTACAAGTATGTTGAGCTTTCCTTGGAACAAGGAAGAGACTGTCTCCATAAGTTTCTCTCTTTCAGCTCGAGAGCTGATATCACAAACAGAGCCAGAAATGTTAAGTTGTAAGAGCTTCCATTTCTGAAGGCATTCATGGAGCTCCGACTCAAATAGACCACAGGTGTGCACAGTTGCGCCATGGCGGGCCAGTTCTTCCACTATGGCAAGACTGCAAAACTCGAATTACACCACCGGGAGTGAAAATAAATCAAGTTGGATAAATTTTTTAGTGAGTGTTAAGATGGAAAATTGGTGAGGAAGACGACGAAGAAGAAGGAGAAGAAGAAAACGAACCCGATTCCTTTAGTGCCGCCGGTGACAAAAGCGGTGGTTCCCAGAAGAGCCCATCTTTTGTCAGTGGTAGCCATTGCCATGGTTCTTCGAGTTTGCTCTGATGCTCAGCTCACAGATTTCTCTTTTTATATTTGATTTACTATATTTGAATAACAAGAAAGATGGGGCCCATTCCATATTCTGTGGAAGCAGCCTTATAATTTCAAAAAAACTACCACGTTATGGAAGTAATCGTTGGTATGGCGACACAGTAATTGTTGGTATGGGGACAGATTTTACAAATATTATATATATATATATACACTATTTATAATCTGAATTCACTTCTGGAATAGAAATCACTGCTATGCTCCCGATGACATGGGTACATTGCCGAACCTCGTAAATCTCTTGTGTTTTTTGTTTTTCACTTCAGTAATCTGCGTTCGGATAACAGACGTGAATCCATCATGATATTTTGAGATGCTCACATATTTTTGTTTTTCTATATGATTTATTTTATTTGAATGACATGAAAGAAGAAAGTCATTTCATATTTTGTGGAATCAACCTCATTTTTTCGAATAAATATTATTATTCAAAATCTGACCATAATATTTTTTCCATTTTTTATGAGGATAGACTTTATATACTTATATATTTATATAGAGTACAATATGTATATGTATATGTTAGGTATGACTCATATGCCGGAAATTTGGAGTCTCTTGAAATAAAGAGGTGTCTCCTGGTGAAATAGAGTATCTCTTAGAATTTAGTGGGTTGGGGGAGCGAGGGTGTTTTAGTAATTTATCCGTAGGTTTTATCTGTAAATAGATATGTAACCTTATGGGTATGTGAACCGAACTTGTAACTCCTCTGAAATAGTGAATTCGCCGCTTTGCTCTTGAGGATGTAGGCATCTTCGCCGAACCTCATTAAATCTCAGTGTTCTTCTTCTGGATTTATGTTTTGTTCGCCTTAAATTGCACAACAATTGGAATCAGAGTCTGATTTTAGGGCGGAGGAGATCAACGCAGGAAGAAAGAAGAAGAAGATCACATATTTCATATATATATATATAATGGAGTTCGGTTGAAATAATATCACAGATTAGTATATATATATATATATATATATATATATATTCATATTATAGCAAAAACCAAATGAAAAAAATAAAAGAAAGAAAAACAAAAAATATCTCAAATGAACCCAAAGTTTTTTTAATTTTATTTAGTAATGTGATTGGAAAATTCTAATTAATTAAGTTCATCAGATTTCATTACATGTGAAATTTGATGGAGACCTTTGCCTGCAACAATTATTGTTGGCCCATGGTTAGGTACTGTGCCAATCTTGGATAGCTTATGATATGATCATTGTATTATTATTAGGTTGTATCGTATTTTTTTGTTCCGAGCAATAATTGTTGCCAACTAATCACTTCCTACACTTTGGACTCATCTCACCCAACCATATACCCGATGTAATATACACTTTATGATCTGGTTGTTTACCATCACTCCATCCACAACTCGTTCTTTCCATCCTCACTCAATGATTCGCGAGAATATTAGGTACGGAATTTACATGCATGAATGCTCCTTATGTAATAATATATAACTCTATTCTACAAAAAATTCACATATAAATGACATGCATAATAATTTTATCAACGGTTCAACACTTCATTTGATCTCCTGCTAAATTTTTGCATTAGTAAAAATATATTCTGTTTGTTTTGTAGTCTTGAAGCGGCCATGCCTTTTAACGCCCGAAACCTATCGATGGGTTAATGACATTTACAACTTGATGCGTCCTAGAAAAATCACGGTAGAGTAATGAATTATCGTCTTAACATTACATGAGATTTCAGCACACTCAGATAAAAAGAAAACAACTAGTGGTGACACCAGAAGTTATTATGTGAAAAACCCGTAAAGGGAAAAAAACCATGATGTCTGGCCAAGTTGTAAAAATCTAATATAAGTTGATGATTACAGAGACCTCTTGTCCCAAAGACAGGAAAGAGTTATAAAAACTTTTGAATTACGACGTTGATGTGCGAATGAACTTCTTGTAAGAAGTGAGCGACAATTGATGAAAATCGATGGAAGCTGGCAGGTGGTGGTCGGCGCGATGTCAACGGTGGTCGGCAATGACCAATGGAAGTCAGCGGCGATCAATGACGGTCAGCGGTGATTGATGGTGGTAGGAATGATTGATTAAGTTCAGCTCCTTCTCAAAGCTTTAAGTTCTTAAATGTGTTTGCCGAAAAGTATTGTGCTCGCTCAAATTTAGTTTTTTTACTCCCCTATATGATTTGCATTATATAATTGCAATTTCATCTATAGTGTTGAAATCTTTTTTTGATTTATGGAAAGGGCAGCTCATTGTAACTTGATATTGTTAGTACAAATTAATTTAGTATTGTTAAATCTGCCAATTTTTTTATTAAATTTTAAAATTATGTTGATGTCATTTTCTTGTAGACTTTTAAATCATGTTTTCTCCAAGTTACATCTAATTTGGTCATTATGTGTTCAACTAGTTTAGAACTTTTATGGCTAATTTTTTGACCTCACGCATCATCTCAGGTCATTTCTATATAGTTATTGTCATGAAAGAATGCACAGAGCTCCGCTTTCATTGCCGAGGCATACTCTGAAAAGTTTTCATTGCTATCATCATCTCTTCCATTTGCTTTTCTAGACGACTGATTTGTTCAAACGTTGCATAACTTCATATGGATTGTTCTCATCTGTTGTAGGCAGTACCTCTAGTAGAGACGAAGAAGCAGGATTCTCCATGACATTAATTTCACCAAACTCTTCTTCCGTATGATTTGTGATATCCTCTATGTCTTCATCCGACGATCCTCTTTTTTGTCATCAGCCAACTGCTTTATTTTTGCTTTGTGTTTCTTAAGAACTTATTCTATGGAGTTCCCTATGAAATTCTTTGCATCCACTTGCACGAACTTTTGCGCAGCTTCCAACGGATCGGGCTGAGGCACAGTAGACTCCACTTTCAGCACCACTGATTTTGGCTCTGTAGCGACTTCTTCCTACTTGTCATTTCTATTGACTGACCAATGAAATTAGGGGACTTGAAACCTTTGGAACAGTGTCAACACGGAAAGAAAGAAAATGGTCCCCAACACGCAGAAAATCATTACACTAACTGTGATGAAACATAAGTTCCCATGGCAGAGCAAAGAAGAATTGACACAGGGAAAGAATTCTGATAAGAGCATCTTGTCACGTTCCATTACATTTTACATGAGCGAGCACATAGTTTTATATAGACTAATTAAGGGTACAATGATAAATATACATGTTAATAAATATAACATATATATGTAGGAGAAAAGGGAATATGAAATCCCTAACTCACCGAACCAATGGAGGCACAGAGAAAGAACGGTTTCCCAGAGACGAACTTGGGGTTTTCCATCAGACTTCGACATAACACATCGAGGAACTATCCTTCGAAATGACGATCAACTTTATAAACATGGAAAAAACAATAAACAAGAATCACCCGAGCGGATGAGTCGATCGGTCTTAGTGTATTTAGTATTTATGTAAAATGCTAAAAAGCTCCTCACAAAGGACAAGGATGAGAGAAAAAATTTATAGTTTTGTAAAACCTGAATTCATTCCTATAATAAAAGGGTCAATATAATGAATAAATGTTGCTCATTCTCTACTGTTTCCCAATATACTCTGTTTTCAGTGTGACAATCTATATCTTGGGTGTGTTTTTCAGACATTTTTGGATTCCACATTATACTTTCACAAAATATAAAATACACATACTTTTGACATAACATTATTATTATTTTTTTATCTTGTAAATTTTTAAAATATATATACTGATCACAGAAATTAAACAAAAAATAAAATATTAAAATTATATATAATATTATAAAATTTAAAAAATAATGTATTAAGTGTTGGAATGGAGAGACTTTTGGGATTTGGCAAAGGCTAGAAATTTATGGAAGAAGCTTCACTTTTTATTTTATTTGCTTGATTCAAACTCAAAGACTCCCTTCTATTTATACTAGTAGCATCTCCTAAATTAACTGGTAGGATTGCGCCAGCATAATTCAATCCGATGGTTACTGATAATTCCCACCTACTGCACGATAATTCAACACCTACCATACAATAATTCTACCTTTCTGCACCTACCATACGTTACAGAATAAGGCTTCAGATGAGGCTCTTATTAGACTTTTAAAACAACTAAAATCAAGTTTAAATTTCAACATTAAGATGAAAAAAAGAATGATCTAAAACTAGTAAAATATTTAAGTTATGAAAATAATAATAATAATAAATACGATAAAATAATACTTAATTAAATAATAATAATATTATTAAAATTTTATCCAGAAAATTGCATAAAAAAATAAATCTATGGGGTTATTTCGCTGTAAGTAGGATTTAAAGTTAAATAGATGAGATAAATCCTCGAATCAATAAATCTTATTAAAAGCCTCTGCCAATATATATCCAAATTTAACATCTAACTACACATTTAGTTATTATTTATTAAAATATACTCAATTAATTAGGATACACAATTTTGAAATTTTCTTAAATTGGATATGCAAATATGCCACTTCATATTTTTCATAAGGAAATAATGATTCATGATAAATTGTTTTATGCCAATTATAGTGTAAAGATACTATTTTAAAAAATATATATAATGAGTATTATTTTTAAATAATTTAATTGACTACAACGCCACAAAAATTTATAATCAATTAAAATGGTTTGTGTATATTGTGATGATGTTTTGTTGGAGAACAGCTCGTGCTCAGCTCGCCAGACAAACGAGCTGAACACAAATAAATTTTTTGCATTTGAAATATAAACAAGCCGAACTCAAATGTGTGTGCGCACACTCATTTTATGTGTGTGTGTTCCTTGCTTCAGTATCCACATTAAAAGTATGGTTTTCTCAAGCAAAGCAATATCACACACTTGAATATGTAACACATCCAAACTCTTAATTGGCTTATCCCAATTATTGAATAGATATAACAAACACCAACAAAATGATTTATCAAGAAGAAAGAAGAACAACAGGGTGGGATAATTATTCAAATCCTCACATGGCTTTGAAAACTAGTTAGCTTCATGAACAATCACGTCCTATAGT
This sequence comes from Papilionanthe hookeriana x Papilionanthe teres, assembly GCA_022702705.1. Classification (NCBI taxonomy): domain Eukaryota; kingdom Viridiplantae; phylum Streptophyta; class Magnoliopsida; order Asparagales; family Orchidaceae; genus Papilionanthe; species Papilionanthe hookeriana x Papilionanthe teres. Next base: position 117,896,588 of record CM040432.1, on the reverse strand, counting down.
TATTCCCCCATCAACAACAATAACTTGACCTGTGATATAAGAAGATGTTGGCATGCAGAGAAACGCTGTGATTGTGGCCACCTCCACTGGCTCACCTCTACGTCCTAGCGGAATTCCCATACTTTCTATTGGAGGAATGTCCTTCGTTTCAAAGTACTGCAACAGTTATAAATTTTAAAAAATTAAACACCTTAAATGTAATTGTGTATGTAGTAAGAGAGCATGAATTATAGTTTATTCTCACAGATTGCATTAAAGGAGTAAATATTGGCCCCGGGGCTATGCTATTAGCTCGAATATTGTCTTTTGCCCACTCCAAAGCTAGATTTCTGGTTAGCTGATTTATTGCTCCTGTAATATATGATGAATCATGCATGCATGGTAAAATTTGAAAATGTATAGGAGAACTTTAAGAAGATTTAAATCTTTATTTTGTGAATCTATTGATATAGTTTCAAGTGACAAATAAATCCATAATGGTGAATTTAAGCTTGATTTTTACAATGATGTTTGCAAGAAATATTATATATGATGTACTACCAATAATTATAAATCCTTAATTCTAGAACTTGGACACATGCTTGTTCCATTCACTTTGCAATACATAAGAGTTTGTTAACTAACTATTTGCAAAAAAAAGATTTTAAGAAAACTTATTTTATTGATGATGAACTGTTAAAGGCCATGAGAACTAAAAATGTACAAGTCAAGATTGACAACAAGACAATATGAAAGCTTTGTAATGTAAGTCATGATATTCTTGGGTTTGAAAAGAAATTGATATTTTTAATATATTTCTTAGTAATAAAGTTGATGTCTCAATCTTTTGTAGTGCTTATTGAATGATGATTAAGAAAATCATTATGGTGATAATACGTGGAAAATTGACTCCTTGTGTATACCATGAATTAATTGGATAGTAGGAGGTAATATGAAATTTATTGTAAAGATTTTGATGAGATAAATATTTACTCAAATAGGAGCTTCCGAAGACAATAGTTGATGCAATGTAAGCAATATTTTTGGATTCACTAGTAAGGTTATAAGGAAATATTATGATGATCAAGGTTGTAAGATTTGAAGTGATGAATATAGGTATTGTCAAACTTCAACTATTTACCAAGGTTGGTTGGCCTGACCTCTCATATAAATTGATGTTTAGAAATACAAGATTAATAATATAAATATTAAAAATTTATTTTCAAATTGGAAATTATTAAATTTATGTGGATAAATTTATCTTATAAAATTGAGCTTTTCCAATATCACACGTAACCTCTTCATAACTATAAATCTAAAATTAAAGTTCGGCTAAGTTTATTTTTGAGTGAGAATATTATGAGAAAAATTTATATTCATTTTATAATATGTTTCAGATCTTTATATTAATTGTTTATATATCATGTCTAGAAAATTTTATTGTTTATGTATTCTCTCTTTATAAGTGTACTCTTTGGTATCAATTTATATGAGAATTCATAAACATTAAAATTTGGGCTACTTGACCAAGTGGGAGGATGAGCTTTAGTTGTTTCACAGAGTAGATGGTTATGGCTTTTCACCACCTGATTTACTCAATTTTCTCTGCCGATAACAAAATTTGCTATTTTGTCCTATCAATATGATAACTTTCATCTATCTTATATTTTGTAAGAATAATGTCTCTATATATGAGAGAATACTCAAACAGATCCATAGAGATTAAAAAATGATAGAAACAGTAATTGTCTACTTTAAAAACCGAAAATGATTATAATTCTTTAGTAATCTATTTAAAAATTCGTGTTAGAAATGTATTCCACAAGCTTTAGAGAGGTAATATGATTTATAGCAGATTAACAAGGCATAAATTGGAAAATGAGACCAAGTAATTATAATCAATTTTACATGTAAAAAAATAAATTTACTGTAAATAAAAAATAAATTTAGAAAAAACAAGGCAGAATAAAAAGCAAAATAAATCAAATTATGCTAATATATCTATTTCAAAAAAAAAAAGAAAAAGAAAAAAAAAGACTTACATGATCCCACTTACCTTTAGTAATACCATAAACGCTTAAATGTGGAAGTCCACATAAACCTCCAAGAGAGGAAATGAACACAATACTGCCAATTCCCGAAGCCTTGAGAAGCGGGTGAGCTAGTTGACTCAGATGGAAAGCAGATTTCAAATTTGTTGACAATAAAAAGTCATATTCTTCTTCTGTAAATTCAAGAGCTCTCTTATATATACTCGTTCCTGCATTATTAATCTACATACATACAGCCATTTTAAATATAACTACTTATTAGCAGACAATCTCAATCTCTCTTTATATATATATATTAATGCATTTGGTTACTTACAAGTATGTTGAGCTTTCCTTGAAACAAAGAAGAGACATTCTCCATTAGTTTCTCTCTCTCAGCGCGAGAAGAAACATCACATACGGAGACAGTGACGTCAAGCTTCAGGGTTTTCCAGCGCTGTAGAGACTTATCTAGATCTTGTTGATTCCGAGCACATGTGTGCACTTTTGCTCCCAGTCTTGCTAACTCTTCAACTATTGCTTCCCTTTATAATATCATATGGTTAATTATGATTCATACAAACTGCACTAATCTAAGAAAAACTTTGTAGAAAGGAGTAGAAGAGAAGAGAGCAAACCCTATGCCTTTGGAGCCACCGGTGACCAAAGCGGTGGATCCTTGAAGAGACCATCTCTTCTCAAACTCAACGGTCGCCATATCTAAATGATGAACAGAGATGATATGTTATTTCCGGCTGATGTACGCAGAGTGATAGCTCGCATAAATTTAAATATTTGCTGCATGTAACTTCGTGCCACATCAATCATGCTTTCTACAAAAGAAAAAGGAACAAGAAAAAGAAAAAAAAAGGCTTTCCACAGAAGAAGGCATTAATATTAATTAAACGGTTAAGTCGAGAATTTTTTAAGTGTAGCTTGTGGAAAATATTAGTCCCGTTGGAAAATTAGGATTGTGACGTTAGGTGAATGCTGCCAGCGGATGAAATTGCTTGCCTATTACATATTGGCGTAAAAACTACAAAACAACAAAGTAGAGGTCAAGCGGCGAGAATAGCAAAGGAAAAAGATGAAATACCAACAGGTGCCATTCACTATGAGAAAATATTACAGGTGATAAATTGAATGTACGGTTAATGGTGTGGATCACACCACACCACCAAATGTATGGTATAGGAACGTAAAATTTTTTTCCTCTACTAAAGACAAGCGCAATGTATGTTTTCGGTCCTTAAGCATAGAACCCCAACTAAAACAAAATTACTAAACCAAGCAAAGAAAATATAAATTAGTCAATAAAAGTAGTGCCTAATATGATAAAAAGGAAATAACGGAAATATGCCGCATTAAGGGCCTGTTTGGCACCACATTTTTCGCACGGCGCAGCCCAAAGAGGCAATATGCTTCGTTTGGAAACTGCATCAATGCAGAGGTTTTAATATTTTTCGACAAAATACGGGTCGCGGGTTCGACTCTGCAACCAGCGTTTCGTTTTTCTTTTTCGTTCGACTGTTTACTGCGCTACCTCGAGAGGTCCCGCTCTCCCCTCTGTCGCGAGCTCTGCACTCTCGTGTCCCACTCTCCTTTTTCTTGTGATTCTGCCCTAAAGATAACATCCCGACTCTCCTCCTTCTCTCCAATCCATGACATCTTTGGCAAAGCTTTGCCTGTCTTCTCCTCTCCCTATCCCCTATGTTCTTTGGCTTCATTTCGTTCATTTGTTCTCCTTCGACCCACAGTACTCTCTACTATTATCTATAGTAGAATTTTGATTTTGTGATCATTTTTGCTTCTCAGAGCTGGTCGATGATTTTTGGGTCGTTGTGCAATGATGTTGGATTTTGCAATTTCGGTGATTTTGGTTTTTGTAATTTTCTTTATTTGTAATGTGGTGATGGCTTGTTGAGAGCATTACTTGTGTTGTGATTTTGGTGGTTATTGTGATGATGAAGATGGCATTCAGTTAATTGTGCATGGGCGTTGGATTTTGTAGGTTTTGTGATTTCGGTGTTTGCAATTTTGGTGATATCCTTGTTGCTATTGTGATGTTGGTGGTTAATGTGATGAAGAAGAAGATTGCTGGTGGTAGGTTGGCCGAATATTGCTGCTGGTGGCTACTGTGTTGGTGGTCGTTGGCCGAATATTAGTGTTGTCATACTGACAGTTCTTGTAATGTTGTTCAGTGATGTTGTACAAAGATGTTGGTCGTCTACAGTTAATGCGACAATGAAGAAGATTGATGGTGGTGGGTTGGCAGAATATTGCTAGTGTTGGCTGGTCGAATATTACTGTTATGATGTTGGTGGTTACTATAATGTTGCATAGTGATTTTATAAAGTAATGTTGGTCGTTTGTTGATGTGTGTTGTGTGGAGGTGTGGTATGTGACTATGTGCGGTTGTATGTTTTGTAGAGGTTGTAAAGTTGTTTAGATGTATGTGGTTGTGTTTGTAGAGGTGAGAACATAGTGGTGGTGTGTAAAGATGTGGAGGTGTGAGATTGTTGGTGTGTGGTTGTGTTTGTGGTAGTGTTGGTGATGGTATGTAGAGGGGTTGGTGATGGTGTGTGGAGGTGTGGAAGTGTTGTTATGCTGTGTTTGTGGAGGTGTTGGGTGGGTGTGTGTGGAGGTGTTGGTGGAGGTGTAGTGTGTGATTGTGTATTGTGTGGAGGTGTAGTGTGTGGTTGTGTATTGTGTGGTGGTGTGGTGTGGTTTGTGTGTGGTTGTGTGTTTTGTGGAGGTTGTTGTGGTGTGTGGTTGTGTGTGGTTGTGTGTGGTTGTGTTTGTGAAGGTGTTGGTGTGTGGTTGTATTGTGGAGGTGTTGGTGGTGGTTTGTGGAGGTGTTGGTGGAAGTGTGGAAGTGTTGGTGTGTGTTTGTGTTTGTGGAGGTGTTGGTCATGGAGTGTGTGGAAGTGTTGATGTGCGGTTGTGTATGATGATGTGTTGTGTGGAGGTGTGGAGGGGAAGGCATGTGATTGTGTTGGTGTGTGGTTGTGATTTCTGCTTATTAATTATTCTATCAAATATTTATGTTTAACTTTTTCTATGATAGTAATGCAATGGTTAAGACAAAAGAAGTCAGATCATCAGCTATGTGGGATAAGGAAATAAAAAACATATTTTTCAAGCTCTATCTTAAGAAGGTCGAACTAGGAAATATGCCCACCACTTATTTTAAGAAGGGTGGCAAAATATTATGAAAATGTTCAAGGAAATGACGGAAAGGGAGTACGATAGGATGTAAATGAAAAAAAAAAGTGGGATCAGTTGAAAAATGATAAGAATTTGTGGAAGGAATTAAAATGAGGATGCACAGGCTTGGGTTGTGATCCAATCAAATGAACTATTGATGCTTTGGCAGAATAGTGGGCTGGGTGAATGAAGGTAAGAACATATCCATGATTGAATTTCTTTTCCTGGCTTTTAATGATAATGACCTCTTCTTTTTTCGTTTCTCTACCCTCGGACGCTTTGACCTACATGTGGACTTCACTTCATTTTGGTTTGAGCTTGAGCCTTCAAGAGAGTCTGTTTTTTGTTTGACATCCAATTTCTCATGTATCTCTGCAAAACATTGCTCGCAGGGGGTCCAGGCATTAGTCTTCATTGTTATAATCTTGCCAAACATACAATAACTTTCCTTCCAAATCGAGGTCAATACCATTGAATTTAAACTCTTGGCGGCTGGCACTAACTACAATATAAGAGGGCGCGGATATGTCCATACAATTATAAAAACTAGTGGCTTCATGCATCAATGACCCTGAGACTTCACAAGTGACCTCCATCAAAGATGTTATGCGAGTTTTGGAGGCAACTTCAAAAATTATGAGAGTATGTCGTTATATTTAAACTCCATGAAGTTGCTGGAGGACCAAACCCTTAGAGAGTTCTTCATGATGATGACCCCTAACCGTAGGGTCAATTATTTACGTTTTTTTCACGACAGAAGGGACCATTGATTTTATTTAGTTTTCGTTTGCACTATTAGTATTTATTTTCCATTAGGTTTATCATATCGCTGATTTTGATGTTTTTCTTTTTCCTTGGAACAATATTAATGTTATTTTGGATGTTTATATTTATCATACACCTTGTAATTTGTTATTTGAAGTTTATTAAAGTTGTTTGTTTTAATTGTATTACATGATTGGAGCACTTATTTAAAATGGATTCACAAAGAGAGAGATGCAGAAGGATAATTGAGGCAACAGTATGTTTGATGTACGAGTACTTTAAGCCATGCATAGATTGGTCTCTCTATATGACATCATCATACATTGGCGATAAATAGATTGGGGAGGTATTTGAAGGACACCATACAAGATTCAGTAACATGTTTCGTATGACACAACCCATATTTATAGATCTCCTAGGAGAATTACATAGAAATCATAGACTTCATGGCTTCTCTAAATGACAATAAGAGAGGTGTTTGCAATGACCCTCTACATTTTATCATAGAATGATTCAATGAGAGGAGCGATGAAACAATTTCAACATTCATCGAAGACAATCAATAGATATTTTTCAGTGGGGTTGAAGTCTTGACTCCTATATGTTTTTCATCGAAGACTATCAAACCAGAGGGTACAATATTTGAGATGACTCCAATGAAGATAGCAAATAACCCGCGGTATATGCCATTTTATAAGTTAAATCTTTTTACTCGTTTTATTCAGAAGTCAAAATGAGTAATGCATTTCACACAACCTTTAATTTGCCAGAATTGTATTGGAGTGATCTATGGACACACATGGATTCATGTGCATCCAATAATGAAAGGGTCGCATTCATTGAGTTGTGTGGATCACCAACATAAAATGTGATGGTTGTATGTAATTTCAACATGTGTTTTACTTTTGTTATGATTGGGTGGGAATGTAGCACATGACAGTCAAATATTCGCTTTATCAACAAGAAATCGAAGCTCAAATTCCCTCACCCACCACCATGTTTGTTCAACAGTTAATCATATTATTAGATATTTTTTAAGTTCATTACTTGTTATTTTATTTACGACAAATAAATATTACGTGGTTGACGCTGGATATCCCTTACAAAGGGGGTATTTAAAGTCATTTTCGAAAACTAAATATCACATTCTTAACTTTGAAAGATCCAACAATGTTGCTCGGGGCAGGAAAGAAATGTTTAATAAGAGACACTAGTCCTTACACGATATAATGGAAAGACACTTTGGAGTGTGGAAGAAAAAATGGGTCATATTGTGTGATATCCTGACATATCTATTTCCGAAGCAGGTGCAGATTGTTGTGGCCACAATGACTCTCCATAAATATATTTAACGGCATCATTCGCGCAATGACGTAGAATTCAACATGTATGATGATGATTATTTACACGCCACGCCTGAAGCATTTGAATATCACATAAGACATTCTATATGACAGACAGAAGTAGAATCACAAAAAGAGTTGCACCTAAGATGACATTGGTGCTGAGGAAATGACTGAATTGAGAGAGTGGATTACAGACTCAAATTTTGGATGCTGAATGGACCGATTCTTATTTATTTTATACAGATCATGTTTATTTATGTTCCTTGTATATTTGATTTAGATTTTTTTTTGGTTCTTTACAATGTTTGTAAGTGTTTTTTTTGTTTCATTTCCTTTTTTGTGGTTTTGAGAGGTCCATGATGAGACGTTAGACCTTATGGGTTCTTCTGGATGGTCTGTTTGTCGGTATTGGTTGGTGTCATATATGAAATCCTATTGAAGACAACCAAGTTCCTCCTTTTTTTCTGCGATACAGTTTTTGAGGTTCTTCTGGATGATCTTTTTTGGTGATATGCATATGTGACACACAAGAGAATGATTTTACGTGGGTTAAAGACAACCAATAAATTTTTTTATAATGTTTGTTGTCTTTTGGTAGTGACAAATTTTGTTGGTTTGCGTACCAAGTTCTCTGAGGCCTTTCGGCTACACAAAACTATAATTAATTACTTCTTTTATCAATTTCTACATGTGTTATGACTAATTGATTATCTTTTAAAATATTTAATAAAGATGAGCTCGAGGATTTCTAGTACCTCACAAGGATTGATGTGCCATTGTAGACTTCAGAGTACCCTGCTGACGTTACACTAGCCACATAGCTATAGCAGACGATTCTATTAGCACCCGCGGAGAAGCATATATAACTGTGACTTCTTCTAGTAGGCCAATAGGCTGGAATACTCGACCGTCGAGAGTGACTGAGCATGGAGAGTATGCCTAAAGGATGGCCTAGCTCATGACATACGCTGTTTCCATTTTAAAAATAATATTATCATACTATTAAACATTATTTTAATTATCTTTTTCTTTATTTTAGTAATCATAATACTAACTGTTAAGTGAGGTGTATATCTTATTTTTTTTATTGTTATGAAGTAGATTTTTGCTTCTAAAGCATCAAATATATTGCTATAATAGTTCAACTCCAAACAACATTACTACATAGAGGTAGAATACTCATTTGTCCAGAAATAGCTGTGGTGCAACTGTCTTCAAACTGCAATAAATAAAAAGCAAGCCAGCTTATCTGCAGTAGCTTTTGCGCAACAACGTTTTGTGGTAGCTACTGTGCAACAACTTATTGTTACACTTCAGTTGCCCCAAACAGACCTTAAGTCTCCCATATTTCCAAAGAACTTGACCCGAGTAAAGTCAATCGATCTGTCGTTTCATCTCGAGGGCGATGTGCATATTTATCAAATAACTGGAAAGTAGAGGAGGTAAGTTTGTCGGAAGATGGACCTATCATGGAACCAAACAGTGAGGCACGCCAATTTTGCCTTGAAGAAAGGACTCGAGACAGCAGATGGGGCTTCATTGACGAAGAAGGAGACATCACTAGTGATGGGGAGGTCTACGATGTCACAACCAAGAGGCAAAGCCAACGACCAAAACGGGCAATCTGGTGCCTTAGTTTGTGTAGAGAAGCAAAAAAGGAGTCATCGTGTGAGTATGTAGGAAGTCGGCAGTGGGTGTGATCAAGCTAGCGTGCTTGGGCTTGGATGAGTGGAGACGAGGTTGGCATGCCCTTGATCGGGAAGAAATGGAGAAAAAAGGGGGCGGGGGGGGGGTGTGCTCACTTGAATACTCTTGTCTCATGTAAAAAAAAGGTTTCTTTTTATATTAAAAATTTTATGCTTCAACCATTTTTTTAATCACTTGCATCAATTTGCACGTTACTTTGCTCGTGCATAGAATCACAGCAATACGAGTGTCATTCGTAGATAAACTCGACGTTCCAGACGCACTTGCGCTGTTTCTTTCGCGATATGGGTTCATCCGAATGAATTCGCTGACGATCGAGTTAATTTGAGTCTGATATGCGTTGGAAAGGTTTTCGTCGACGTTTTGAGTTACGGGAATATGTGTATTATAAAATATTATCCTATAACACCAAATAATTATGCGTCAGGTAGAAGAAATACAAAATTTTTTGAAAATATAAACTTTTCAAATTTTTCTTTCTAAACTTATGTACTATATTTTCTTTGATTAATAAAATATGTTTCATTTTTTTTAAAATACGAACAAACAAGAATTCTATTTCTATTCTGATTTGGTGAGTTCAAGTTCTAGGATTTGAATTTTGTGCATGTGACTTATTTGCAACTTTGTTGCGGCGAAGTTTTGACCTTTCAATCTTCATTTACGGTCAACCTAACTAAGTGAGTTGTTAAGACTCATTGTAATCTTATAGTTTCGAAGAATCTTTGGTGGAACAACCAGATTAGAACTCATTAACTTAGGATAATAAGAATATTGCTTTTAGGTTTGTGCAATCTTGTTAATAAATACTGATTCCTGAGATTTTCACTTGTTATAGGGAACATAACTTTTTGATGTCCAAACCTTCTTATCGCCATCGGGAGATGATAACAGAGAGATTTATTCTTGATTATTACCGTTGTTTCTGCCTCATTGTTAACCCTAAGCTTTCATGATCTAAATCGGAGTTACTCCCACTAAGTTGAATATCTCACATATTTAAACTATGATTTTTTTCAGAGCAAAAATTTGGTTTAGATATCTTAAAAAATCACCAAAATTCAAATCTTTGGGCTAGACTCAAAACCAATAGGTTAGAACATTCCACACTTTGAGAGTTCAATAGTTCCTTGCGAGATCGACACACTCAATTCCATATGCTACTTGGAAGCCACGTGTATTACCTGTATAGCCGGTGCTTCACAACTTAGTTTGTATCATATATATATATATATATATATATATATATATATATATATATATATATATATATATATATATATATATATAGTTATTATTAAGTTGAAATATATGTACATTACTTGAGCCGGGTTGGATGCTCCTAAAGATTATATACTCGGTGGCGCTTCTACTGCTGATGGAGCTACCATAGCTTGTGTCGGAACACGCCTAGCACAGGCACGAACACTGTTCTGAGATTATGGGTCTGTTTGGGGCAGCTGCAGCTTATCCAGCTTATCCAAATAAGCTGCTTATCCTGATAAGCAGCTAATCCGAATAAGCTGTCTGACTGTTTGGTTTGTGAGTTTGGAAAATAACTGAGTCTGGATAAATGACCATTCTGCCCCTGTTTTAGATAAGTTGTATAGCTGTTTGCTGTTAATTTTTTAAAATTTTAACCATAAACCCTAAACTCATATGTCTTCCTTAAGTAGACCTAAAATTTCATGCTCTATGAGTGTTTCAATTCATAACAAACCTTAAGGAAGCGAAACTCATAAATAATCATCTACAATAAAAAGTGCAATTCATAATCATAACGATAAAAAATGTCAGCAATAATACAACACAGAACAGTCAAAAGTATAGCATAGGAAATATGAATTTACCTAGCTTACTTGCTAGTAGATTCATGGAGAAAAACATTGAGGGCTTGAAGTGTGTTTTTGTGATTATGCATCCATGAAAAACATTAGTCCTATATAGCTTCCTGTCGCCCTTCCCAAATCCTGCTACCCTGGACCTTCCCCGCCAGCCCGTTCCACCTGCTTGCTGGCCACTAAACATAGCCCCAGCTCCCTGGTTGCAAGAGCAGCACCCACCTACAAGTCACCACTGCCGTAACTTCTTCCCAGGCCCCTCCCCACTGCCGTAAATCCTTACCAGATCTACTCTCTGCTGCTGCAACTCCCTTTCCCCTCCATTACTACATCATATACCCTCAACTACCTAAGCCATTCCCGTAACCCATCATTCCCTACGCCAAGCGGGAGAGCCTCGATCGACAGGGGAGGCCGAATGAAAAGGGAGCCAAATTCTTTCACGTTGAGATTGATCCGGGACGAAGGCTTGGATGCCATTGTTATCCCTTTGAGGTTCTCTAGTGTTCTTCCTCCTGTTGTCTTCACCGCCGACGGAGATCGCCTGGCTAGGTAGAGGAGAGCGACCGAGGATGTAGGAAGGGACCGTTGCAGGAGAGTACGGATGACGCCATTAATGGCGGAGGTGGAGGGTAGGGGCGGAGAGCAGGACCTTCGTGCGAGGTGGAGGGGCGATGGCGGAGAGCATGACCTTCGTGCGAATGGGAGGGGCACGGGAGTCATTCGAGAACGAAAATGCGGAGGAAAAAGCCGCCCGCGAGGGTCCTACCGAGTATCGCGTGGTATAAATTTGAAACAGCGTTTTCAAATAAGCAGTTGATAAGTGCAAATCAAACAGGACGGCGGCGTTTTCAAAAATATCGCCACAGTTATAAACTGCCCCAAACATACCCTATATGCGCTTGAAATGTCCCGTAGTTCATGTCAACACTTGATATTTATGCAGGTTGATACAAATTGGTTGCGGAGGTTGTTGGGCTGCATATTCGTTTCTTGTCAAAGCCACTCTTGTACGTGGAATAAATATTCAATTATTTGATTCAATGCACCGGTTACATTGCTCGTATGTTTTAGAAATTACGCAACTAAATTTTAATAAATTAAACAGTTTAGGGCTTGTATCAATAGACAGACGTCGAACATTTTTTAGAAAATATATTAGACAACTTTCTTCCATAGATATAAAATTGAAAAAATTTGAAAATTTTCTCAAAAAATAAATTTAAACATTAATATTTTTTTGGGAAAAAAATCATATTAGAGCATCTTAATATATTTATTATCAGAATGAGGCTAGATGTTCTTGCACATGTTTGCTATCCCATAAGTTTATTTAGTGATATTAAATCATAAACTAGGAAAATATTAAGTTATGAAAGAAAATATATTAAGTACAGTAAAATAATAATAATTAAATTATAGCAATAACAACTTTTTTTTTTAGAAAATTTCATACAAAAAATAAATCTTTAAATCTTATTAAAAGCTTCTACCAAACCGATCATACTTGTGATACAACTTAAAATATAAAATTTTTTAGTGGTTATGAATGTAAATAATATATATCATTAAGCAATATCCAGATTAAAGGAAGGTTTTCTCAAGCAATCAATATCACACACTTGAACATATGACACATCAAAACTCTTAGTCCACTTATCCCAATTATTTATTACAGATAGAAAACATCAACATGATAATTCATTAAGAAGACAGAGGAACAACATATCGGGATAATTATTCAATTCCTTGCACCGATTAGAAAAATTAGTTAGCTTCATGAACCAAAACGTCCCATAGTCATTCCCCCATCGGCAACGATAACCTGACCCGTGATATAAGAAGATGTAGGCATGCAAAGAAATGCTGCAATTGTGGCAATCTCCACTGGCTCACCTGCACGTCCTAGCGGAATTCCTATATGTTCTATTGGAGGCATGCTACCCTTCTCTTCATAATACTGTAATTATTACAAATTTAAACAAATTAAACATATTTAATGTGTTTGTGTGTAAATTAAAAGAGCTTGAATTGTAGTTCCGATTCTCACAGATTGCATTAATGGAGTGAATATTGGCCCCGGGGCTACACTATTCGCTCGAATGTTGTCTTTTGCCCACTCCAAAGCTAGATTTCTGGTTAACTGGTTCATTGCTCCTGTGTTATATATGTGTTATCATGCATGCATGTTAAAATTTGAAAAGTAAAATTAGGAGAACAATTGGGAGATTTAAATTAGTATTGGTCATGTCGCTTGATAAAAATAAATAAATAGAAAATTTACTTACCAAAATTCAACACTTACAATGAATGATGAAAGATAGACAATTCACTTTGTGGAGAGAAATTTCTAATGTGAAATAGAATTTTTAGAATATGCACTACTAAATATTATAAATCCTTAATAGTAATAAAAAAAATCCGTAATTCACTTTGCTATACATAACAATTTGTTAACTAACTATTTGCAAAATGATTTTATGAGAATTAATTTTATTAATAATGAACTCTTAAGTGTTATGAGAGTTAAAAATGTACAAGTCAAGATTGACAACATGAATATATAGAAGCATTACAATGTGAGTGTTATACTTGGTTTTTAAGAAATTGATATTTTTCATATTTCTAAGTAATAAAGATGATGTCTAAATCTTTTGTAATACTTATTAGAAGATGATGAAGAGAATTGCTATGGTGATAATATGAGTAAAATTAACTCCATGGGTATAACATGAAATACTTGGATAGTGGGAGTTAATATGAAATTTATTGTAAATATTCTAATGAAATAAATATTTACTTAAGTCAGAGCTTCTGAAGGACAATAGCTGATGCAATGTAAGTAATATTTTAGGATTCATTAATAAGAATACAAACAAATGTTATGGTGAAAGTTGTAAAATATAAAATGATGAATATAGCTATTATTAAGTCTCAACTAATCTCTAAGGTTGGTTAGGTTGAGCTTTCCACATAAAATGATGCTTAGAAATAAAGAATTAAAAATATAAATAAAATAATTGTATTTTTAATTTAAATATTGTTAAATTTAAGCAGAAAAATTTCCTTTATAAAATAGAGATTTTTTAATATCATACATAACCTCTTCATAACAACAAATCAAAAATTTAGATTTCTGTAAGTTTATTTGTGAGTGGGAATAGTATGAGAGAATTTTCTATTTAATTTATGATATATTTGAGATCTTCATATAAATTCTTTAGATATCAGGTCTAGAGAGTTTTCATGTTTGTGCATTTTCTCTTTATATGTGTCACTCTTTGGTTATCTTCCAAAATCATTTCATGCAAACAAAATTCACGATAAAAGGAAGAGAGGACTGTACTAAGTATGAAAATATAATGATATTAACAAAGTGAGAGTGGCATCACAAGTCTATTTCTACCCTATCTAAGAACTTGAGCTCTTGTTATAATAGTGGTGTTGATTGCATATAAAAAGAATACTAATGGTTTATTATAAACAAAAGATTTTGTGATTCATGGCCAAGTGGGGGGATGAGCTTTAGTTGGTTCCTAGTATTGGTAGCTATGGCTTTTCACCACCGGATTTGCTCAATCTTCTATTAGTCATTAAAAAAAACTTGATATTATGTCTTATCAAAATGCTAAGCTTTGATTTATATTTCATTTTGTAAGAATAAAATATCTATATATGAGTGAATATTTAGAATTCATCAAACTGACCTTAAAGTTTAGAAAAAGATAACAACGGTGATTGTCTATTTTAAAAATCCTAAAAGATTATATTTCTATAGTAATCTAATTAATTTAGAGCATCCACAAGGTTTCAATCTTGATCATGATATTCCCTCCAAGTTCTTATTTGTTTTTTTCCCACACAAACAATGAATCATAATTCATGGTAGAGTTTTACTTGTAAAAAAAAACAATTTTCATATAAATAAAAAATAAATTTAGAAAAAAATGGCAGAGTAAAAAGTAAAATAAATGAAAATATGCCAACATATCTATTTTGAAAATAGATGTTACATTTTACCTCTTACCTTTAGTGATGCCATAAACACTTGATTCTGGAAATCCAAAAAGACCTCCGACAGAGGAAATGAACACAATACTGCCAATACCCGAGGCTTTGAGAAGTGGGTGAGCTAATTGACTCAAATGGAATGCAGCTTCCAAATTTGTTGACAATAAGAAATCATAATCTTCTTCTTTGAATTCAAGAGCAGTCTTAAATAAATTCGTCCCTGCATTATTAATCTACATACGTACAAACATTTTAAATATAACTACTTATATGAAGAATAAATTCTCTCTCTCTCTCTCTCTCTCTCTCTCTCTCTCTCTCTCTATATATATATATATATATATATATATATATATATATATATATATATATATATTCATTTAGTTTCTTACAAGTATGTTGAGCTTTCCTTGGAACAATGAGGAGACATTCTCCATTAGCTTCTCTCTCTCAGCTCGAGAAGAAACATCACATACGGAGACAGTGACGTCAA
Organism: Papilionanthe hookeriana x Papilionanthe teres; assembly: GCA_022702705.1. Taxonomy (NCBI): domain Eukaryota; kingdom Viridiplantae; phylum Streptophyta; class Magnoliopsida; order Asparagales; family Orchidaceae; genus Papilionanthe; species Papilionanthe hookeriana x Papilionanthe teres. Next base: position 117,881,209 of record CM040432.1, on the reverse strand, counting down.
GCTTCAGGCTTTGCCAGTGCTGCAGGGACTTATCTAGTTCTTGTTGATTCCGAGCACATGTGTGTACTTTTGCTCCCAGTCTTGCTAGCTCCTCAACTATTGCTTTCCTTTATAATATCATATGGTTAAATATGATTGATACAGATTTCATTAACCTTCAAAAAATTAGTAGAAATTAGGAGGAGAAGAGAAGAGAAGAGAGCAAACCCTATTCCTTTGGAGCCACCGGTGACCAAAGCTGTGGCTCCCTGAAGAGTCCATCTCTTCTCAAACTCAGCCGTCGCCATATCTAAATGATGAACACAGAAGACAAGTTACTTGTGGCAGATGTACGAAGCGTAATGATAGCCCACATAAACTTAAATATGTATTTTTTGTAATCATGATTGCCTCATCAATTACGTTTTTTGTAGAAGGATACAAACAATAATAGTAATAAAATAATTAATTGGAGAATTTTAGTCTTCCAGCTTGTGGAAAATATTAGTCTTATCGGAAAATTGAGATTTTGACTTTAGGTTCTGCCGGTGGACGAGGTTGCTTGCCTATAATCTTGTATCTAAGGCTGTCAAAATGGCTCGTTGTTCGCGAGCATCTCGTGTTCGGCTCGTTAAGAAGCTCGTGTTCGGCTCGTTCGCTAAGTTAACGAGCCGAACACGAACAAATATTTGTTCGTTCATGTTCGGCTCGTTTTAACTCAAAATATTACTCATCAATTATTACACACACACACACACACACACACACACACACACACACACACACACACACACACACACACACACACACACACACACACACACACACACACACGGATGACTAGTATTTTTAAAAAAATTAATTGACTATAAGGCTATAGTGATTTATAATCAATTAAAAAATATTAATTAAGAAAATATAATAAAAATTATTAAATTAGATTTAAATGATTTTTTAATATAACTAATAATATGTCTTATGGGTACATGATTAGAGTTGTCAAAACAACTCTTTGTTCGTGAACGACTCATGTTCGGTCGCTAAGCAAATGAGCCGAACACGAACACACTTTTTGAGCTCAAAATATAAACGAGCCGAACACAAGTTGATCCTGTGTTGAGTAATTTAGGGCAAAGTAACAAGAATAGACGCAATCCAGAAGAACACACAGAGATTTAACGAGGTTCGGCAAAGATGTCTACATTCTCGGGAGCAGAGCGGCGACTTTCTTTCCACTATTCAGAAAAGAATACAAAATACAGGATTCAGCATTAGCCCTAGGGCTACTCATTAGGCTTATTTATAAACTTAGAGTACAATATGTAATTATCAAATTACCCCTGTACTAATCCACAGGGCCTTGCCCCCGCACCCCCAACCCACATAATAAACTCCCCATATTCCCTCGCTCCGCTCCAACATTAATTCCATATTAGGTATATGAGTCATACCTAACAAATCTAACATATCTCAAAATTCTTTTTTTTTTCTTTTTCCTGCGTCGATCACCTCTATGCCCTCGAACCTTGTTCTGATACCAATTGTTGTGTAATTTAGGACGAACAAAACGCAAATTGACATAAATCCAGAAAAACACAGAGATTTACGAGATTCGGCAAAGATGCCTACATCCTCGGGAGCAGCGCGACGAATTCACTATTTCAAAGGAGTTACAAGTTCAGTTCACGTACCCTGGTTACACATCTATTTATAGATAAAATCTACAGATAAATTGCTAAAACGCCCTCCCTCCCCCAACCCACTAAATTCCAAGAGATATTTCTTTTCAACAGGAGACACCTCTTTATTCCAAGAGACTCCAAATTTCCAGTATATGAGCCATACCCAACATCCTGACTCGCTCGTGTTCGGCTTGTTTACACCCTTACTTGTATCTGAATATCTCTGCAATTATAATTGCTTTTTTTGTGTTTTTTTTTCTCAACTAAAATATTAAAAAATAAGATGATGGCGTGAGAAATACTATAAATTTATTATTTTTTATGTTTTATTTTTATTTTCGGTTTACATCTTTTAATAATAGTAGTATTACTTAGGGGTGTAAATAAACCTAACCTGCTTGAGCTCAGCTCGTTGTATAGTGAGCCGACTCGATTAACTTGTCACTGGTCACTTCGCTCTATTATTTGATGAGCTGCCCCTGCACCTCCGTCGGCCACCAATACATTTTCTAGCTAGCTTCCGTGAAAATTAAATCTTTTAGTTCGAGCTAGCGAGTCGGCTGTGTTAAGTATTACCCATATACCAGATAAGAGATAGATGTTGGAGTAGAGCGAAGCGAGCGAGCCAGCAGAGTGGAGCTCGAGAGCGCAGTTGAGCTGAAGCATCTGTCCAATTGAGGGTGTTTCGTTAAGTGGGTTGGGGATGCCGGGGTAGCGCCCCTGTGGTACGGTACATGATAATTTTATAATTACATATTGTACACTAGGGTTATATATATGTTGTATTTGTAACCCTAAGGTAATATACTGTTTTCAAGAAATCAAAAGGCCGCTGCCTCTAATTGCTCCCGAGGACGTAGACATATTGCCGAACCTTGTTAAATCCTTGTGTTATTTTTTGATTGTTTCGTTGATGCTTGCGTTTCTTTGCCTAATTTCTTAATAGGCTGCCACCACTATGAGCTGAGCTCGAGCTCATAGATTGGCAGATAAGCAGAGAGCTTGATAATAATATGGCTCGAACTCGACTCAGCTCATTAACACGCTTAGTATTGCTATAATTTTATTATTTTTAAATTTAAATTTTATTTTTTGTTTCTTTTTAAATAATAATTGTAACAATAATTAAATTTGTTTTTATTTTCGATTTATTTTTAAATTAATTATTGTAATGCTATAAGTCTATTATTTTTAAGTTAATTTTTATTTTCTATTTAAATGTTTTAAAAATAACATTAATTCTGTAAATTTATTATCTTTAAATGTATTCTTCATTTTAGATTTTTTATTAGTAATAGAAATACTTCTAATGTGTTATTTATAGCGTTATTTTTTATTTCGGTTTTTTATGTTATATTTATAAATATATTTTTAATTTTTAGCTTACATTTTGATTTAATAATTAAAATTAATATAAAATTATTATTATTATTATTATTATTATTATTATTATTTTCGTTATTCATCGTCAAATAATAAATACAAAATACGAAATATTAATAAAAATTAATTAAAATTCTAAAAATTAAGGCAAAAACCACAAAATACAACAGTAGAACTCGACTCAAGTGAGGTCGAGTGGAGGCTTCATCTAGAAGTTAGAAATGATGAAAGTGGAGAATGTATGTCGGAAAATAGATCTATCACGTAAACATAATCACTAACTTTCCCGTCATAGAAAAATGTCCTAGTTTCAAAGGGTTCAACTTTGAATAGGACCTAGGGGCAAATCCTTCTTTCCACATTCGAACCATGAAGGGATATCCTGGTTTGAAAAGTTTGAGATGTCAATGTTGGTTAGCTAGTTTGCTTACATTTGTCATTAGCCTCCACCAGTTTAGAATGTGCTTCCTGAAACAATTGGGTAACATTATTTAACGTGGCTGTTGCTAAATGACATTTGCAGTTGGGTAGGAGAACTGCATCAATAGCAAGATTAGGCAATTTAGTATAAACAATAGAAAATGGACATAAACCAGAAGATTGGCTCAGCAAGGAGTTGTACGGGAACTCAGCTTGGCCAAGGACCTCATCTCACCATTTTACCTAGTTTTTTACCAAAACAACGAAGCATATTGCCAAGAGTGCGATTGACGACTTCGGTTTTGCCATCAGATTGAGCATGAGCATGTCGTGTTATAAACATTTCCACAATTCCCTCCGAAAACGGCTAAAAAACGTAATATCATTATCAAACTTTTATTATTATTATTTTCTATCATACAATAGGCTGGATGCATTCCTCTACTTCAACCCACCTACTTGAAATCTACTATTCACATCCATATCTATATCGCCTAAACTTACGAGAGACCTTAGATATCTAAAATGTTCACACATCTTAATGAATTGATCACCTATAATTACAACTCTGTCACTATAGCTACTACTACTAAAATTACATTTCATGTATTCAGTTCAAGATCTAGTCAAATGAAGTCCTTTAGACTCCAATGTCGACCTCCATAATTTAAGTTTTGGGACGATTACATGTGGGGCACCCAAAACATTGCTATTTACAAATCAGCCTACTTCTTTCATCCATTTATCAAATTCTCACTCAAATATCAAAGGTCGTGATAAAATCCCAATTCATATTTTTCTTTTTATGAAATTTACTATTGTTTAATTGTGACATGAGTGAATGCATCACTTTTTCTAAACTTTTTTCCTAGTCTTATCCACGGGAAGGATATGAGAGGCGAAAAACATACACCAAGATAAATCCTCCTGTAAATGTCTAGTAAGAGCATCCATAACTAAAGCAAAATTGTACCTGTTGTAATCTAACAAAAATAGGAAAAAAATTATTCTAGTTGCTAAACCCTAAATCCAAAACACATTTTTCAAAAATACTATAGAAAATGAAAATACAAATGAAGGAGAGTTTCTTTCCTCAATAATTCCAGGTAATAGAGGAGCGAAAGAACATAAAAATTGGGATTTCTGGTCTCCGTAAGCTGTGATCCCCTCGTTGCATTCCCAACAACTTCTAACGACTTTATCGTGAAGGCGGTGGAGGGACATGTGTCCCGAGAGGGAGGGGAGAGGGTATTATGGTAGAAGGGGAAGGGTCGCAATTTTGGCAGTATAATGGACTATTTCCGAGTGCTTATACACGACTTCAAATCCTTCAGTTTTTAATACTATTTTTGTCGCACTTCGGTTAATACCGCGCCAGATGGCGGTTTGAAGAAAAGCGACGACAAATTACTGTCGATTACCGACGGTTTATTGTATCGATAATAATAAAAACCGTCGTACAAAAAGATTGTTGTTAGCAAACGATGAAAATTTTGTAGTTATGTCATCGCAATTAGCCTAAATATAAATTGTTGCTAGACCTTCAGTAATTTATATTATAACCAATGAATAAAACTGTCGCTTATTAAAAAAACACTTTAGTAAGCACTTCACCAAATGGCGGTTCATAGATAATCAACGCAATATGGAGGTCGGTTAATATGTACTTTTAACTGACGGCATAAGGCGTCGAAAATGATCAAAACATCAAAAAAGTTTTACTTTTTATAAACGACGACATGTTATGTAGCTAAGCCATCACAAATAATCTAGATCATAAACCGTCTCTACACCGTTGGAAAATGAAATATTTTTTGTGACGCAAACGTAGGCCGTCGGTTTTAGTGCTTTTTCCTGTAGTGATCATTAATTCAATATTTTTTCATATTGAGAGCGTGGATTAGTTGATATAATGTGGATATAAATTTGAGTGAACTTCTTAAGAAAAAAGATGTGTAATTAATTTATATATAAACAAAAAATTATGATCACCAAATTTAACTATACTTTTTTTAAAAAAAATTATTAGACTAACTATATTTTATGGATGCTCATGTTAAGTAAAAATATGTTTAAGATGGTAAGGTTAAGTATAGTTTTAATGAAAATATTGAAATGAAATTTTTTTTAATAAAAAAAATAAAAAATAATTCAATTTTATTAACTATGGAAGTCTGACAAGATAGATGAAAATTCAAAAATGATTATATTAGATAGATAGTGAGATTTGCACTTAATATATGGTTTGATTGGCCATACAAAAAATGGAAAATCCATAAGGCAAGGGATGCTATGAGTCAAAATAAGCGGAGGAGCTTATGATATTTTAATATGATGAGATTTATGATGCAATAGCAATTGGAGCAACTAGTCCAAATATGTCCTAAGATGAGAGTTTTTCAAGGATAAAAATGAGATGCAAGGTCAAAATAAATCAAATTATAATTTGATTATTCTTTTTATTTTTATAAGAAATGATAAATGAAAATATTTTGTCTATTGTGGGAGATATTTGAGTTATTTTAATTTCATATATATGGACTTGGAGAGTTTTCATATTTATATATTATCCTCTATAAGTGGCATGCAACCTACATTGACCACCTTTTGTTTTTAATATCCTAATCACAATGGTTTGTGACTTTACTTTCATTTATTGTATTAGAAAAAAAAAAAATCTTGTAGCATTATCATTTATTTTTTATGTTAATATCTCTTTTATATTATTTCAGCACTTTTTGTCTATGTGGGAGAATTTCAAGATGGTGGATTTTCTCAAGGTTTAAATTGGGCATAGAAACACTCATTTAGCTAAAGATGCAACTGAAATTTTCTCATGTTTTGCAAAGATTAAATTTCAGTAAGCATTTGTATTTGCACTACTCCAATGACCAAAACAACATTTCTGCATAGCCAACACTAAGGAAAAATATTATCTTGTACACCTCAATAAACTATCTTTATCAAGGATTCTGAAGAACAAGTACAAGAAACTTATTTTAAAACCATGAATTACAATGCCCAGAGATCAAAGATGGCAACATTTATGCCAATATTATCACATATAGATCAAGAAAACTTGACCCTTATTTTAGATGCTTACCCCAAATTTTTAGTACCAACATCATTTTCTTATAGAGAATAATTAACTAAATTGATGCATTGATAAGGATATTAATAAATTTATAGACCAAAACGACCCATAGTCATACCCCCATCCGCAACAATTACTTGACCGGTGACATAAGATGATGCAGGCATGACTAGGAATGAAGCAACTGCTGCTATCTCCACTGGCTCTCCTATCCTTCCAAGAGGAATACCCATATTTTCTATTTTAGGAATGCCACCCTCCGCTTCCAAATACTGCAACATTTAGAATTCCAAATTAATTGATTAAATTAATCAAATGAATAAATATGTATATATCATCTTTAACTCTATTTTTGGAGCTCACAGATGATAACAAAGGAGTTATGATTGGCCCGGGTGCAATGCAGTTGACTCGAATATTATCTTTTGCCCACTCCAAAGCTAGATTTCTCGTCAGCTGATTCATTCCACCTGACATTGAATCATACAAATATGGTTTATCATTAATTCAATGATTTTCAAATTGAGAGGGTGGATTAGTTGATAATGTGGATAAAACATTGAGTGAACTTCTTAAGAAGGACATGTAATTTGATTACATAGAAACAAAAATTTATGAGAAGGAGGTTTAAACAATAATTTCAGAAGAAGGATATGTTTTCTTTTGAGTCATTTTGTTGATCTTTCTCTACGGATTTTAACAACTGTTCTATTCAATATGTCTTTATTTAATCGCGATAAGTTTTTAATCTTCTGTACTAAGTCCTGCCTGTGTCATGTGGGTGTGCCGAATTTCAAACTTGTTACTCAAGGGTACCTAAAATTTTAGTTTATTACAAATAAACTATCTTTTGTTAAAATTTGTTGAAAATAAGACCAAAAAGAAGAAAAATAAATCCAATAAAGAGAGTATATTCAGCTGAGCAAAAATGGCTTTTAGACTTTCACTTGCCTTTAGTTGCACCATAAACACTTGATAGTGGAAATGCCATTAAACCTCCGGCCGAGGAAATGAATACAATATTGCCGATCCCCGATGCCTTCATAAGTGGGTGAGCCAATTGGCTCAAATGGAAAGCAGATTCCAAATTTGTGGACATTAAAAATCTGTAATCTTCTTCTCTAATTTCGATGGCAGGCTTATGTACGTTCGTCCCTGTATTATTAATCTACATAACATACACAGACGCACAATTATTTTAATTAATGAACGTACTTATAAGCAGATAGAAGATGAAGATTTTTATACTTAACGAGTATGTTGAGTTTTCCTTGGAACAAAGAAGACACTGTCTCAATTAGTTTCTCTCTCTCTGCTCGTGAAGAAACGTCACACACAGAGGCCGTGACATCAAGCTTCAAGCTTTGCCAATTCTGCACTGATTTATCGAGTTCCTGCTGATTTCGAGCACATGTGTGTACCTTCGCTCCAAGTCTAGCCAACTCTTCAACTATTGCTTGCCTTTGATTAATTATATAGTTAGACATAGCTGATTCAGGCTTTATCTAATCTCCAAATGAATAATATAATAGAAAGAGAGAAGAGAAGAGAAGAGGAAGAAGGCCAACCCGATTCCCTTGGAGCCACCGGTGACCAAAGCTGTGTATCCATTAAGAGACCATCTGCTCTCAAACTCAACCTTTGCCATATCCAAATGATGAATAGCTTAGAGATAAGCAATTTATGGCCGATATATGCTGAGTGTTTGCGCTCATATGTATTTATTTGCAGCTTATAAAAAATTGTTGGGCTATCTCATCATCAATTTTTATAATCAGTCTGGTGCTCCTTTTCATTATTTCAACACTTTTTGCTGGATGGTAGAACTTTGAGTATGTCCGATCATCACACCACCTTCTCATCTGCCAATATTCGAGTCAAATACAACTCAGATGTGGCATGACTGTTTTCTCTTCCAAGTGGCTCACGAACTTTTTATTTATTAATTTTTTCATGTTGTCCTGCAGCTAAGAGATTTTTATTTTTTTATTTTTATTTTTTATTTTTTGTGGGGGAGGGGAGGGGGATGATTTATGTACAGATCATTTGATTCCTTTGTATTTACATATCTAACATCTAAACTTAATTTTTATTTACTTATAGGCCACCTGATCTTTGCATGAAAAACTATATTTAATTTTTTTAAAGTCATAAATAATGATTATTTTTTAATGATATGAAAGATTTGAGTGGTATGAATGTAAAAACTACAATTTAAGTGTTAAATTTGTAAATACATAGGAATTGGGTGGTGTGCATGTAAACGCTCCTTTTTAAAAAAATTGAGTTCAGGGGTGAGCTGTTTTTTTTTTTATTTCTTTTTTTCTAAATTTATTTGAGATTTTAATTTTATTATTCTAACACTCCTTTTTCTTATACTTGTTCCCGTGATAGAAGACCTTTTTATATCAATAATTTAAATTAAATTAATTAATCATAATTTTTTTTTAGCGGAAAGAGCACACGCGTTTCAACGAAAAAGAAAAGTACAAAAACCGGGAAAGAGGTCCTATCTAACACAACCCAAACAACTCACTCAAAACAAAAAAAAAAAAAAAGAAAAAAAAAAAGAATCTAAGGTCCTCAAACGAAAAATACAACTCACACCGACAAACATACATATAGATAAAACACAAACAGACAAACAATAAAAACAAACACAGACAAATTACGAACAATCAAAAGAAACAATATAAAAAAGATACAAAGGAAGAGTTATCATTATCAAAGGCTTAGCCAAATTCAAACCAAACTTCGCCGTCCAATGCGCCGCTTTGTTACCGTCTCTTTTTACATGAGTCCAAAGTATATTAATTTGGGACGCCAAATTAAAAATTTGTTTCATTTTTAGATGAATAATACAATGGTAATCAACCTTCAAAGAACAAAACTTTCAAAGCACAAGATAATCAGTTTCAACAAGAAGAAAATGCCAACCACCAAATAATTGGAGCAAAAAAATTTCAAAAAAAAAGAAGCCAATTAAATAAAAAAAGATATTTGCATATATACCACCTAATTCATTCATATCACATAATAATATCACCAGAGAATCCCTATATAAGCCATCCATAACCAAAGAACCAAAAAGAACATTTTTGTTATGGGGTCAAGAGTCTCCCAGAGGAATGCATCTCTCTGGTTAATTATATCCTGGGAGATACCCAGGAATGCTCTCGATAAAATGAGCTTCACTTATATTATCATGAATATGGAGAATAGACCATAAAAAATGATTATTTGGTATGGGAACGCCTGATGCTTTTCAAGCCCTCGTTAAGCCACAGGACAAAATGTGATTCTCACATTCAAAATGGGCAGCGACTTTTCGACATACAAGGCCTATAAAATAACCAAAATCATCTTGATAGCGATATCCCTATTCGTCAGAGCTCACCAGGCCAAAAGGTCAGATGATGAATCGTCGTATCCCAAACGTGTAACAACTTATCAGTAATCAGACCGTCAAGATGATAACAATGAAGTCAAAAAGCAGGATGGCTCTATTAAGCATTGTTGACTTCATTTTTTGTGAGGTCAGACTTTTTCTTTAAGACCCTAAAATCTAGATATAAAACTTATCTACTTACTCTCCTATAAGACTAGAATGGGACCCAAAACATTTAGAAATTCGAACTGTTTCTTGACTCATTGTAGTCTTATATGTGTGGTTTTAAATCCTCAACATTTAGTTGAGTAAATTGGCTCGGAAGATGAAAATACAAGAATTGAAGTGAAGCAAAAGCCAAAGCCCGCGAATGATTGGGATTTCTCCCATGATCTTGAAGTTCGAACAGCTCCAACTGCAAGTTTTAGTTTTGGGCGCCTAAGTGCCCAGGAGCTAGCACTTGAGTGCCCAGGAGCTAGCGCTTGAGCGCCCAGCTCACGGGTTGGACATACATAACTGGCACCTAAGTGCTCACCTTCGCGACACCCAATCAACCACAGTCACAGTGCCTAGGCGCACACTAGCTAGCACCTAAGGGCTAGTCTCTCGGGTTAGTGACTCTTTTTGAACAGGTTTTGACACCTAGGTGCCAATGTCCAGGTGCCTAGTAGCCAAGTGATCCTAGTTCCAATGTGATTCCTAATGTACAATTTGAGCTGCAACCTATAAAATAAAAAATAAAAATAAAAATTTTTCTCAAAAGTGCAATTTTAGCAATTAAAATATATAAATGCAAATAACATTAATTGCTAAATCATCAACATGTCAGGTATGCATGTAAAAATTGATGTTTTATTGTTAAGTATGTATATACATGTTTTCATTTACTTTTTCTCTTTTTTATTTTAAAATTGATGTTTTCGTGAACCCTTCAATGTTATGGGAATAAATGATGCACAACTCAAGGATGCCAACAAGATCTTATGAGACATATTTTTGACTTAAATAAGAATTTGATCGCTATCAAGTTAAATATATATTATCCTCTTCATAAATGTCATGCAACCAATATTGGCCTCTTTTTTATTAATATCCAAATCATAATGGTTTGAACCTTTTCTTTCATTTATTGTATTTAAAAAATAAAAAAAAAATCTTGTAGCATTATCATTTATTTTTTATATTAACATCTTCTTCACAATTTCAATTTGTATAATAAGTCTAGTGCTCTTTTTTATTATTACAGCATTTTTTGTCTGGACGGGAGAACTTCGAGTATGTCCAATAATCAGGCCATTTTTTTTTTTTTTAGTTAAAGGAGACTTAGGACCAGTTTGTTTCGGCGTTTATCGCGACTGCGCTGTACCGCGCCGTGATTTCTTCGCGAAGCAGCGGAAAAGCGGAAGGGATTCGCGGCAGTATGCCGCGAAGCTGCGTGAAAGCGGGCCGCGGGATAAACCCCGCGGCCACGACTTTCAATCCGCTTCGAAGAAATTCTTTCCTAGGTTTGCCCTCGTTCGCTTGCTGCGCCCCCTCCCGAACTCCTTCTCTGCCCTACAGCTTCTCGCGCCCCCGAACTCCTTTTCTCATCTTCCTCCTCGACTGCGAAAGATTCCAAGGTAACTTCTTCCGATCTATACTCTACCGAGACCCCGTCCCCCTCTCCTTCTCTATTTCTCGTTCTGCAGCTAGTGATCCGATGGAAAAATCGTCATTTTCTTCCTTTCTTTGCCCTATCTTGTGAGAAATGGAAAATCGAAGTCATTTTGGGTTATTATAAATTTTGGAACTTTGGTTTACTGGATTTGGAAACTTATGATCTCCGATTTTCGTTTGATAGCCTTACGAGATTGCTATGGATCAATTTATGAGCTTTCGAAACTTTCATGATCTCCGTTTTTTTTTTTTAGAAAAAAAAAAATTGCCAGGTTTATGAACTTTGATATTTTTTTGCAAATCTGAAATTGTTAATATTAAGAACATAAAATCTTTAAAAAAAATTCATCTGTAGAACAGACAGCAAATAAATCCTGTATATTATATAAATAAATCTAAATTTTCAAACAGTTTATTAAACAGGGGCAGTCTGGTCATTTTTACAGAAAAAGCTATGCATAATGTTTTCCCATTACTGTAACCAAACAGACAGATCAGCTTCACATAATTTCTTCACTTGCATTTCTTCATAGCAATAATATAATCTATTACTAGTGAGAAGCTATGACCAAGCCAAACAGACCCTTAGACTAGCTGCACGTTTCAAAAAAAAAAGGAAAAATACAAAACCTGGAGAGAGGTCCTATCTAAACCCACACGTACAATGAACGCAAAAAATAGGAATCTAAGGTCCTCTCAAAAAAAAAAAAAAAAAAAAGAAACAGAAAATACAACGCACACGATATAACAACTAAAAAGAGAACAACATTACAACAATCAGATAAAATAAGACAACATTACGAACAATCAGACCACGTTCTTATCCGCCAATATTTGAGTAGAATACAACCCGGATGTAGCGTGAATATTTTCTCTTCATTTATTTTCCAAGTGGCTCGTAAGGGTTTTTTTTTTTGGATGATTTATGTACAGATCACTTGATTCCTTTATATTTACATATCTAACATTTAAACTTAAATTTTTTTTTCACTTATAGACCACCTGATCTTTGCATGAAAAGTTATATTTCATTTTTTAAATGTTAAAGTAATGATTATTTTGTAATGATATGAAAGATTTGAATGTTATAAATGTAAAAAGTACAATTTAAGTGTTAAATTTGTAAATTCATAGGAATTGGGTGGTATGCATCTAAATGCCCCCCTTTTTTAAAAAAATTGAGTTCAGTGGGTGAGTTGTTTTTGCAAAATTAACTTGCTGTAAGCATTTCTGTTTGCACTAATCCAATGACCAAAACAACATTCCTGCATAGCTAAAACTAAGAAAAAAAATATTATCTTGTAACAGTGCATCATTCCTTTGCTTTAAGTAGAAGAAAATATCATCAAATCAAATTGCCAGTACTTAAAAAAAACTTATATATTCCATCATATTCATTTCGAATGAATCATTCAAAGTACTGTAAGAAAACTGTCCAAAAAAATCATCAATTATATGTTTTAGTTGAGCGCCACCTTTAAGAAACAACCTCAATATAATCTCTTTATCAAGAATTCTGAAGAACAAGCAAAGAAATTTATTTTAAAATCATGAATTACAATGCCCAGAGACCAAAGATAACAACCTCTATGCCAATTATATCACATAGATCAAGAAAACTTGAACCTTATTTATTGGCTTACCCCAAATTTTTAGTATAAACATCATTTTTTACAGAGAATTATTAACTAAATCGACGCATTAATAAGGATATTAATAAATTTATGGAGCAAACCGACCCATAGTCATACCCCCATCCACAACAATTACCTGACCGGTGATATAAGATGATGCAGGCATGACAAGAAATGAAGCAACCGTTGCTATCTCCACTGGCTCTCCTATCCTTCTAAGAGGAACACCTATTTTTTCTGCTTTAGGAATGCTACCCTCCGGTGCATAAGACTGCAACAATTAGAATTCCAAATTAATTGATTAAATTAGTCAAATGAATATATATGTATATACAAATATTTGTGTGTATGTACATGTGTGTGTGTGTGTGTGTGTGTGTGTGTGTGTGTGTGTGTGTGTTCATCTTTAACTCTATTTTTGAAGCTCACAGATATTAACAATGGAGTAATGATCGGTCCGGGTGCAATGCAGTTGACTCGAATATTATCTTTTGCCCACTCCAAAGCTAGATTTCTCGTCAGCTGATTCATTCCACCTGACATTGAATCATAAAAATATGGTTTATGTCATCAATTCACAGTATTTTCAGATTTAGTGAGTGGATTAGTTGAAAAAGTGGATAAAACTTCAAGTGAACTTCTTAAAAAGAAGGATGTGTGATTAAATTCTATAGAAACAAAAATTTATGAGAAGGAGATTTAACTAAAAATTCTTAAGAAAATTTTGATTAGACTAGCTATATTATATGGATAATAATATTAAGTGGGACTGGCTTTTATTTAAATAGAAAAAATTTGAAAATTATTATATTAGATAGAATGTGGTTCTTGCATTTATTCAAACTAAGTTCGTAATAAAATGTTTCTGTGCGATTTCATTATCTAGAATAAAATATTAAATTTTTGGAGTTTCAAGCACTAAAATAGTTGACAAATAAAATAGTTTAATATTTGTGAACATCAATTTTGAAGATTTGATTCAAACAAATATTTATTTCCCAAAACTAATACTTCTTTGGTGTTGATGTGATTCATACATGCAATTTTTATAAAATAGTTACCAAAAAGCTTCACTGATGATATAAATAAAAAACTTACTTTTAGTTTGACATCACATATCATCAAAAATAAGAAGAAATTTCTAGGCTAGATGATAATGAGAGATCATAAAATGCAACATTGATAATATATAGTTCTAAATCTTAGCAAAAAATACAATAAAAAGATCATAAAAATGCTTTTTTAATATATTGCATGATTGGCCATATAAAAAAAATGGAAAAATCATAAAGCAATGGATGACATGAATTAAGATAAGCGGAAGAGGCCATGATATCTTTATATGATAAGGTTTATGGCGAACAAGCCGTTAGTGAAACTAGTCCAAGCAAGTCCTAAATATTGTATTAATGCTAATTTACTTCTCTACCATACAATCAGAATCATTAACTAGCTACTTCATAAGATATTTAAGAACGCTTGTAGTGTTATTGATGAACCCTTGAATATTATAAGAGTAAGTGATGCACAAGTTAAGGTTGATAACAATATTATGTGAGATTTTCAGCGTGAGATATATTATTGATTTAAACAAGAAATTGATCTTTATCAAGCGACCATATTATATAGAGTGTCTTTTAACCTATTACATTAATTCTTGACATTAATTTTTGGAAAGTGATTATGAGTGTTTTGGTGATACAATTAGAAACAAAAATGACACCTTATAGATGATACGAAATTTTAAATTATTGAAGTTAAAATGAGAGTATTGTTTATAATAGCTATGCGGATAAAGTTTCTATAAAATGAGAGTTTCAAAGGTAAGAATGAGTTGTAAGGTAAAAATAAATTAAGATCAGAGATTGTTAAAATTAAGATAGATGATTGTATGATTAATGCATAGAGGGATATACCAAATTAATGTCTCAATCAGCCCACAAACATTTATTCGGAGGCGGTTTAGATGATGTAATGTTTAGAAACATGTCACAAATTTAGTACATACGAAATTATATTTTCAAACTTGAAGTTATTAGCTGTAGGTATATAATTTTTTTCTTAAAAAGAGTTCTTTTAATTAGAACGATAATCTTTTAATTTTATAAAAGTTAAATTATGATTTGATTCTTCATTTTTTTCAAAAAATGATCTATGAAAAAATATATTTTTTTTATTATGGGAAATATTTGAATTATTTTAACATTATGTACATAGGACTTGGAGGTTTTTTATATGTATATTTTATCGTCTTTTTTAAGTTCTAACATAAAACCTAATTGTTTATAGCTCTACTTTGATTTTTTTATAGTATGGAAATTGAGTCTCATTATAGGGGTAGAATCAGCCTCTTTTTT
The DNA here is from genome assembly GCA_022702705.1 of Papilionanthe hookeriana x Papilionanthe teres. Lineage (NCBI taxonomy): Eukaryota > Viridiplantae > Streptophyta > Magnoliopsida > Asparagales > Orchidaceae > Papilionanthe > Papilionanthe hookeriana x Papilionanthe teres. Next base: position 117,865,616 of record CM040432.1, on the reverse strand, counting down.
TGGGTTGGGTTGGGTTGTGGGGGGAAACTATCTTCCTAGAACCTTTAGGAATGACAAAACTGATATTTTAAGAAAAATGAAAGTCAAAACGCCTTTTCATACAAGAAAAAATTTAAATTTGAGGTGAGACAATTGCCCTGTGGACACTACCTAGGTCCTCCCTGCCCCAACTTCTCCACTCAATTATTATATTCTAAAAAGAAAGTAAAATCTTGCAGAATTAACATTTATTTTTTATATCAAAATGTTTGTCTCTTTCGTGGTTTGAGTCTCTATAATAAGGAAAAAATTTGCGTACGTAAACCGTACGCAGCGCGCGTACGCCATCCTGTAGGAGGCGGCCACATCTATATGTAACATCCATGTACCCTCCAAATAACAGGGAAGTTACATGGATGTTACACAGAGGTTACATGAGATAACACATGAAAACTCTCTGTGTAACTTCAATGTACCTTGTAGACCGTACGCAGCGCTGCGTACGGTCTACGTACGCAAATTTTTTCACTATACTAAGTCACGTGCACTCTTTTATTATTTAATATTTTAGGAATAGATTTTATTTCATGAGTAAGAAAACTAAAAATAAAAAAATGATTATTCCATTTAAAGGCACTCCACGACATAAGAAAGGTATTCCACGACATAAGCAATTGCAGAAATAAAATAATCATAGTGAAATTTTGTGAGATAAAAAAAGAGCCTAGTTGAGAATCTATTTGCTTGTCTTTACTATTATAGTCTAAACTTCTTTAAAAAAAATTTTATTTTATAACAAAATATTTAGTTATATATTAACATTTTTCAATCTTTTATTTTATAACATTTTTTCTACGAGATCTTTCGATGCAAGAGAAAATGCCGGACCATCAAGCCACCCTCCCATCTGTGAAAATTACTACTTCAGTACTTAGTGGCTAAATGGTTAGGGCCTTTGATTTCATATGGCTGGATGTTATTTGGTTAACTTCTCATGATTGAAGATTTGCTTTCTAATCTTCAAATAGCTTTTTGCTCCTCCGGTGGCTTCGGGGATCTTCAAGATAAGTTTTCTTTTGAGTCACTTTGTTGTTGTTTCTGTGCAGATTTTAACATCTGTTTTATTAAATATTGTTGTGCAATTTAGGGGAAAGAAAAACAAGGATCGAGATAAAACCAAAAGAATACACAGCGATTTAACAAGGTTCGACAAAGATTCCTACGTCCTCGGGAGAAGAGCAGCAAATTCACTATTTCAAAGGAGCCCAATTCGATTACATACTCATAAGGTTACACATCTATTTATAGATAAAATTTACACAGATAAAATTCTAAAATACCCTCTCTCCCCCCAATCCACTTAGTTCACCAAGAGACACACCTCTTTACTAAGAGACACATCTTCACCAAGAGACACATTTCTTTATTCCAAGAGACTACAAATTTCTGGTATATGAGCCATACCTAACAAATCTCTACCTTGACAAATATTCAGCCCCTTACGAGAAATACATCATAGAGTTTCTTACACACCAAAGTGGGTTGGACAACCATGTCATCTAACAATTGCAAACATTCAACAAGTTCAAGCAATGCAAGAACTTGTTGATAGTACCTGACTTGGTCAACAAACCTCCTGCATTTTCATCATATGATCCAATAGAGTGAACACTACTTACAACTGTACTACCCAACAGTTTATAGATATTATCAGGTTTCGTAGCTCGCAATGCCTTCAAAAGTCCTTGTTGTGCCAACAAATCTTTTACCGTTGTTTGCCATAATCCGAAATTCTCGGTTCCATTGAACTTCACTATCTTGAATTTTGCACCAGACATTGCCATATGAAATTAATCCTGCAGCGAGTATTTCCTGCCTTTTGTCGAAACACAAAACAAACCGCAAATAATTTCAAAGAAACTTAAAATTTTCTCTGTCAATCGCAGTAATTTTCTCGTGATTCTCATGTGATTCCTGAATCAAATTCTACACACGAAGCACTTTTCTTATTCACGTGAACGCCTCAGCCGAACTCCAACTGTCGCAACTTCTCCTGCGACAAACTTATAAACCCTGTTGGCCGAACTCCTCGGTCCGCATAACGATGTTGTTCGCTGTAAATGCTTCTCGACTGGTCGAGGGAACTGTCGCGAACTCACTTGGAACCATTCTCGAGCGACTCCTCTGCCGCTCAAAACTCCTCTATGCGCCTCAACTCCTTTGGCAGTTAACGCACGCGAAGCCCGAACTGCCGAAGTTCCGTCCAAACCGCCGAAGAACCCTCCTGGTCGCGGATCACCAAACACACCTCCACCAAGGAATTGCTCCTGTGAAGACCTCGCTCCCGCCTCGCAGAAGAACCAAACTCCACCTGAACCCGCAACTTTCCTGCGTCGATAACCCTCTGAAAGCGTGAAATTGATGCCCTACACCGAAACGAAGCCTCTTCAACCGTCGCTCTGCAACCGCCAAACTCTTGTGCGCCAACAATGAAAGAATATTCCCTCTAGTACCTTTTCCTTTGCTCCACCTCTTTCGCGAACTGCAGCGTGAACTGTCCTCCTGCTCCGCAAACTAACCGCCGTGCCTCCTCGCAGAACCTGCGTGAACTCACTCTTGATCGTGAACCTCCCTGCTAGCCGAACAGCACCCAAAGTAAGCTTGGCAATCCAGAAGAAGGCCTCCTCCCTTCGTGCAGGACCTGCGCTAATCTCCGCTGATCAGAACAAAAGAACTCGCAAAGGAATATCTCCTTTGATTCTCCTGCGAACTGAACTCCCCTGGAACCCTCGCCTCTGCCTGCTTGTAGTGCGATTCCATCTACCGAACCAAATCTCAAATACCTTCTTCTGCATCGATCTCCTTCGCCCTAGAACCTCGCTCTTATGCCAAAAGTTGTGCAATTTAAGGCGAAGAAAAGCAGAAATCGACTCAAAACCAGAAGTACACACAGAGGTTTAATGAGGTTCGGCAAGATGCTTACATCCTCAGGAACAGAGCGGCAAATTTCACTATTTCAGAGGAGTTTCAAGTTCGGTTACATAACCATAGGGTTACAGATCTATTTATAGATAAAACTCACAAATAAATTTACAAGCACGCCTTTGCTCCCCAACCCACTTAATTCACCAAGAAACACACGTCTTCACCAAGAGACACGCCTCTTCACCAAGAGACACATCTCTTCACCAAGAGACTTAAAATTTATGGTATATGAGCCATACTTGACACGAACCACCCTCTCATTTGTGAAAATTACGGTACTTCAGTGCTTAGGAGCTAAAGTGTTAGGGCCTTTGATTTCATATGGCTGGATGTTAGTTGGCTTATCTCTCAAAATTGAAGATTTGTTTTCTAGTTCTAATAGCTTTTTGCCCCTCTAATGGCTCCAGGGATCTTCAATCGGATAAGTTTTCTTTTGAGCCCCTTTATTGATGTTTCTGTGCGGATTTTAACAGTTTTATTCAATAGGTCTTTATTTAATCGGAGAAGTTTTAATCTTGTGTACTAAGTCCTGCCTATGTCATGTGTGCCGAATTCTAAACTTGTTACTCAAGAGTACCAAAAAATTTAATATATTACTAAAAAAGTATTTTCTATTAAAATTTATTGAAAATAAGACCAAAAAAGAAGCAAAATAAATATAATAAAAAGAATATTTGCATCTGAAAAAGAGCTTATATACTGTCACTTGCCTTTAGTGGCACCATAAACACTTAACAGTGGAAATGCCATTAAACCTCCGACCGAGGAAATGGAAACAATATTGCCGATCCCTGATGCCTTCATAAGTGGGTGAGCCAATTGACACAAATGGAAAGCAGATTCCAAATTTGTCGACATTAAAAATCTATAATCTTCTTCTCTAATTTCGATGGCAGGCTTTTCTATGGCCGTCCCTGTATTATTGATCTACAAACATACATATAAACACAACTTTTTTAATTAATGAACAACGTACTTATAAGCAGATTGAAGATGAAGATTGTGATACTTAACGAGTATGTTGAGCTTTCCTTGGAACAAAGAAGACACTGTCTCAATTAGTTTCTCTCTTTCAGCTCGTGAAGAAACATCACACACACAGGCCGTGACATCAAGCTTCAAGCTTTTCCAGTGCTGGAGAGATTTATCGAGTTCCTGCTGATTTCGAGCACATGTGTGTACCTTTGCTCCATGTCTACCCAACTCTTCAACTATTGCTTGCCTTTGATTAATTATATAGTTAAACATAGCTGATTCAGGCTTTATCTATCTTCAAATTAATAATATAATAGAAAGAGAGAAGATAAGAGAAGATAATAAAAGAGAAGAGAAGAGGAAGAAGGCCAACCCGATTCCCTTGGAGCCACCGGTGACCAAAGCTGTGTATCCATGAAGAGACCATCTGCTCTCAAACTCAGCCTTTGCCATATTAAAATGATGATTAGCTATTTGTGGTCGATATATTCTGAGTGTTTGCACTCATATGTATTTGTTTGCAGCTTGAAAAAAATGGTTGGGCTACCTGATTGGCTCATCAATGACGCAACCGTTCGAAAAAGACAGCATTGAAATCCCAACAATTAGCAGCCCCCCTGAATTGACTCTTGTAAGAATAATTAGTCTTGTTGGAAAATTAGGATTAGGTGATTGGATTGTCAAAGTAAACTTTGAGTCCAGTGTCGTTCGCAAATACAAACAACCTAGAAAAAATTTGTTAGAATATAGGAGATGATTGAAGTATGAAAGAGATTAATCAAATTCATTCTTTAAGTGCAAAACTGGATTCTTGATATTATGAAAATAATCGGGATTACAAAGCTTAAGTAATGTACATACCCTTTATATATATCTGACAGGCTACAACAGTATAGATATGCCTTTATACAGAAATAAGTATTAAATGTAAGCAAGAGATGAGTCACTATAGGATAAAGATGAATATGTTGAACCAATGAATGGGCAGTAAATAGCACCGAGAATATACTGTCTATAGCGTCGATATGTAGCTCTTCTGAAAGCTCCCCTTACATTAATAATCCAATCAAGTTAATAATTCATAGATTGGATTGCTAATTTCTCCTTCATATTGTGAAAACTGAAGGATGATAAGTGTTTTGTAAGTATATCGGCTACAAGATCATGTGTTGCAACGTGATGAATGCTAATTCATTTATTTGAGATGTGATCTCGGATAAAATGAAAATCATTTTCAATATGTTTGGTCCTTCATAAAGAATAAGATTTGTAGCAATAGCTATAATGAATTTTTTGTCACATAAGATGAGGGTAGGATCAGTTGTCAAAATACCAAATTTTTAAAGAAGCCATCACAACCAAATTGTATTTGCTACTATGGTGGCTAAGGCTCTATATTCGTCATCAGTTCATAGCACAACACCAATTGATTATTTTCAAACTTTCCAAGGGAAAAGAATATTGCCAATGAAGCTATAGTAACCAGTAATGAACCGACAATCTTGTTGATTTGTTGCCCAATCAGAGTCTGGATATGTTTTTAGTTGAAGATTTCCTGGTGTTATTGGAAGACCATAATACAATTTCCTTGTAGATAGCGTAAATTTCTTTTAACAAGTTGAAAATATTGTTGAGCTGGTTGATGCATATGTTGACAAGCTTCATTGACAGCGTAGGCAATGTTCAACCTTTTTATAGTTGCATATTAAAGCGCTGCAATTTTTTGACGATAGAGACTAGTATCATGGAATGATTCTGGAGTTTGATTGGCCGAGTTGGCTTTGAGGGCAATTGGTGTTTGTATAGGTTTGCATCCTTCCATTCCTGTATTGGGAATGACACTGGAAATATATTATGTTTGGTTTAGATGAATAGCTTTTGAAGTGTGCTAAACTGAAATGCATTGAAAGGTGCTGACAGTGCCAAGATTTTTCACTTGAAACTCATTATGTAGACTTTGAATAATGGTATTAATGTAAGGTTGATCATTTCCTGTGATTAAAAATATCATCCACATAGATGAGTTGAAAGTTATATTGTTGGTGACCATAGTGGATGAATATACTATAATATCTCAAGCAACCTTCCAACATTATGGGGAGATGGAATAAATGAAGTAATATTTAGACACATGTCACTAAATTAGTACATAAAAAATTATTTGCGTAGGAATATATTTTTTTTTACTTAAAAAAGAAATCTATTAATTAGAACTATAATCTTTTTTATTTTATAAATGTTAAATTATAATTTGATTATTCTTTTTTTTTTTTGGATGATTTATGCACAGATCTCTTGATTCCTATGTATTTACATATCTGACATCTAAACTTAAAATTTTTTACTTATAGACCACCACATCTCTGCATGAAAAGATATATTTAATATTTCAAAAGTTAAAATAATGATTATTTTTTAATGATATGATATTTTTGAGTGGTATAAATGTAAAAAGTGCAATTTAAGTGTCAAATTTTGGAAATTCAGAGGAATTGGGTTGTATGCATGTAAATGCCCCTTTTTTAAAAAATTGGGTTCAGGGGGTGAGCTGCCCTTTTTTTCGAAATTTATTTGAGATTTTTATTCTATTATTAAATTTTCCTTTTTAATTATAGTTGTTCACGTCATAGAAGTCATCTTTTTTAACAATAATTTAAATTAAATTAATTAATCATAATCAAAACAATTTTTTACTTTGTTTCTAAACACAACTACATAAAATTTAAACCTCCTAAATCTAATTTTTAATAATTAAATTAATTGTATCTAATAAAAAATTTAAAATTTGAATTAATTTTATTTAATTTAATTGTCCAAATAATTTTAAAAAATGATAATAAAAAGGTTTCATTCACAGTTTTCACTTATTTTTCCACCAAATTGAAGCAATTTTTTTTTTTAAAGTTCAAAGTTACTCTACAACTTTTATTTACGGCCAATTAAATAAAAAAAAGGATATTTACATATATATCACCTAATTCTTATGTACTTACATATCTAACACCTAAACTATGACTTATAGCACCCAATTCTTTCATATCACATTAATAATAACACCATGGTAATTTTGGCCAACCTTTTGAGGATTAAAACTTGATGTTTACATGCTTCGTAAGTAAGCACAAACAATGGTGAATGAAAAAGACACCTCATATCTAAATAAAAATATGATGATGGGACATTCTCATTCATTATTATCCGCACATACTTATAAATTATGTAATATATTCTCCATCACTCATGTCCTCTTCCTATTTCTCCTTGAGGTTGCAACTTCTACTTATTGGGCACTTGAAACTGTCCTTCTCTTCCTCTTCTCAATGCTACCAATGATAGTTCTTGAACACATTGATAAGAATTGAACATGCTCTCTTAAGTAGAAAGACAAAATATTTGGGAAGTAAAAAACAAGAAATCTTGGACTTAAAAGCGATGTGATGATTTCTCATGTGAGGAGCAACTTAGCAAAAGGGCTGTGAGGACAACCTCAATATAATCTCTTTATCAAGAATTCTGAAGAACAAGTACAAGACATTTATTTTAAAATCATGAATTACAATACCCAGACACCAAACATAGCAACCTCTATGCAAATTATATCACATAGATCAGGAAAACTTGACCATTATTTATAGGTTTTCCCCAATTTTTAACTACAAACATCATTTTTTATAGAGAATAATTAAGTCAATCGATGCATTAATAAGGATATTAAAGAATTTATGGAGCAAAACGACCCATTGTCATACCACCATCCACAACAATTACTTGACCGGTGATATAAGATGATGCAGACATGACAAGGAATGAAGCAACTGTTGCTATCTCCACAGGCTCTCCTATCCTTCCAAGAGGAATACCCATATTTTCTATTTTAGGAATGCCACCCTCCGCTTCCAAATACTGCAACATTTAGAATTCCAAATTAATTGATTAAATTAATCAAATGAACATATATGCATATATCATCTTTAACTCTATTTTTAAGCTCACAGCTAATGACAATGGAGTTATGATTGGTCCAGGTGCAATGCAGTTTACTCGAATATTATCTTTTGCCCACTCCAAAGCCAGATTTCTCGTCAGCTGATTCATTGCACCTGACATTGAACCATACAAATATAGTCTGTTATTAATTCAATATTTTTTCAAACTGAGAGGGTGGATTAGTTGATAATGTGGATAAAACATTAAGTAAACTTCTTAAGAAGAAGGATGTGTGATTAAATTATACATAAACAAAATTTATGAGAAGAAGATCAAACTAAATTTTTTTAAGAAAATTTTGATTAGACTAGCTATATTATATGCGTGCTAATGTTCAGTGAAATTAAGTTTAAGATAAATAATAGTATGCTAACTAATCGCCATTAATCAAAATTTAAAATTATGTGACCTTGAAGATGACTGCTCTCACCAAGCTTAGGTAGGCGAAACAACCAAACAGGCCCACTAAATCAAAGATGGAAAAAATGACTCGTAGTATAGAATTGATGGGCACTGTTAGGTTTATCTTAATTATTAGAGGTTAAGATTCCTCTTTCTCATGATGTGATAAGCCAATTAGATATAATTTTTTCATAAAATAAAATAGGAAAGTTTGGTTGAAACAACCTTGTCATTAATTTCTTAAGATAATTGCCATTGTCTATCAAAGCATTTTGGTAAACATTATAAATTAAATACAAATTTATTTATATGCTTAATTCTCTTAGGACGTCGGGTCTCATATTATTTGTGGGTACGTACTGTTGGGTAATGTGGAGACCCGGTCTATCGCCATTTAATTAGCTTCCCAATTAAGAATCTCAACTACCGTTCACCTACCTTCTCACCTACCGCTCACCTACCACATCCCACCTACCGCTCACCTACCTCCCACCTACCGCTCTCTTGGTTTCTATAAATAGCCTCTTTTGGCTTAGAGAAAGAGTGCTATGAAAGCCTAACTGAGGCTAAGCTGAGTCCTTCCGAGAGAGAAAGAGAGAAGAGAGAAAGAGAGGAATCGAGATGATAAAATAAAGATTTTCATGTAAACGTCGAAGTCTTCGACGGTGTAGTCCTCGAAGAATAAAATTATCTCAGTACTCACGGACGTAGGAAATCTTACCGAACCACGTAAATCAGTGTGCCGTTCTGGTGTTTGTTTTTCTGCGTGCAATTTTTCTCGTTCCATTTTTAACTTTATTGTCGTTGTTTTTCACAACAACTGGTATCAGAGCTGTGGTTCGAGACTGAAAGAAAAACGATGGGCGGAGACTAAGTGATGACATCGAGGATCGAAAACTTCAATGGCACAGATTTTGCTTACTGGAGGAAGCAGATAGAGGACTACCTCTATGGAAAGAAACTTCATCTTCGATTACTGGGAAAGCGACCGGAAAAGATGGATGATGCAGAATGGAATCTGTTGGATCGACGAGTGTTACGGGATTATACGATTAACCCCGTTCAGATCGGTTGCCTAAAACGTCATCAAGAAAAGACTAATGCGAGATCTCGATGATGCGTTTATCAGATGTATGTATAAAGCATCGAAGAATAACGAGTGCAGACTTGATGAAAAAGTTATTCAACTTGAAGATGGCGGAAGATGTGTCTGTTGCTCAACACCTGAATGATTTCAACACTATCACAAATCAATTGTCGTCTTTTGAAATTGATTTTGATGATAAAATACACGTGTTGATATTGTTGGCTTCATTGCCAAATAGTTGGAAAGCCATGAGAATGGCAAGTAAGCTAGTCTACGAGTAAATCTAAACTGAAATATGATGATATTCGTGATTTGATTTTGGCTGAAGAGGTGCGCAAGAAAGATTCTGGAGAGGCCTCGGGTTCGAGTTCGACACTGATTGTTGATTCCAGAGGGAGATCACAAGACAGAAACTCAAATAAAGGAAGAGTAAAATCAAAGTTTGGTCAGTAAGCAAATTGCTGGAATTATGGTAAGGCTGACCACATAAAAAGGAACTACGGGAATCCTAAAAAGAAGGTGAACGATGGCGCTAATTTTGTAACTGAAGAAATACATGACACGCTATTGTTGACAGTTCATAGTTCTGTTGATGACTGGATACTAGATTCAGAGGCTTCCTTCCATGCATCTTCCCACCAGAAATTGATGCAAAATTATGTTGCAGGTGACTTTGGAAATGTACATATGGCTGATGGAAAAGCTCTGGACGTGGTGGGGATGAGAGACGTTGATATTGCACTCCCTAACAAGAGCAAATAGACTTTAGAAGAGGACATGCACATTCTTGAGTTGAAGAAAAACCTCATCTCTGTTGGGCAACTCAATGAGGGTGGTCATTCGGTAGTGTTCTCAGATAGCACCTGGAAGGTTACCAACTGAGCATTAGTACTGGCTCGGGGCAAGAAAACTGACACACTATATATGATTACTGATTTACTCAATAATGGTGCTACTACAGTTGTAGAGAGCACGAGAGATCTGTGGCATTGCAGGCTTGGACACATGAGTCAAAGGTGCATTATGGAGAAGCAGAAGAAATATAATTTCTTGAAAAGTGACAGAGCGCCAAAGGCAGAAAAACCGGACCTTGTACAGACAAATGGTGGAAAACCACTGAGCTATGAAGAAATTTTGCAAGATGAGAATTCGAGCAAGTGGGAGCTAACCAAGAAGGAGGAGACAGATTCCCTGCCAGGGAATCAGACTTGGGAGTAGGCAGAACATCCACCAAGGAAGAAAGCAATGCACAACAAGTGGGTGTATCGGGTGAAGACTGCGCTTGGTGGCAATAAGAGATATAAGACTGGACTTGTTGAAAAGAGCTTTCAGCAGGGACATGATAGTGCTTATGCAGTAAGAGTTGCAAGCAGAACATGAGTAACCCCAGAAAGAGCTTGGTGGTACAAGGCTACGTTGACGGTGATATGTCAATTGAAGGAGTTACTCGTGAGAAGCTGAAGTTGTGCTCGACTTCAGCTGGTCTTCTGGCATGAAGACAGTGGCTTTGAGTTGCAGGGGTGGAGGATATCAAGTTCGAGGAAAAGGTCGGTACAGCCAGCTTATGATGCAGCCTGTAGGTGATGCAGTGAGTTTCCCAGTCTTTAAGTGAGAGAATTTTTTGGTCATGTAGAGACCCGGTCCAGCGTGATTTAATTAGTTTCATAATTAAGAATCTCACTACCACTCACCTACCTTCCCACCAATCGCTCACCTAACACATCCCACCTACCGCTCACCTACCTCCTACTTACCGCTCTCTTGGATTCTATAAATAGTCTCTTTTGGCTTAGAGAAAGAGTGTCAAGCAAAAGCCAACTAAGGGTCAAGCCAAGTCCTCTGAGAGAGAAAGACAGGAAGATAGAAAGAGAGGAAGGGAAGGAAGAAAATAGAGATTTTCTTGTAAACGTCGAGGTGCTCGACGATGTAATTCCTCAAAGAAATAAAATCCTCCGCAGCTCCGTGGACGTAGGCAAATTTGCCGAACCACGTAAATCTGTGTGTCGCTCTGGTATTTGTTTTTCTACATGCAATTTTTTTCGTTCCATATTTCACTTTATTGTCGTCGTTTTTTACAACACATACAACTCGGTAAAGATCTTATATTTAGAGGGAACAATGAGGAATGAGGTGGATGTGATGGTTGAGAGAGTGTCTCATATTTTATATGTTGAGCTTGAACATCGGACAACTTGGAAAAAAATGGCTCAGAGGAGATTTCTTGGATTTCAACGTTTCCTCTAAGCCCTGCCCGTGTCATATTGGTGTGTCAAATTCTACCATTGTTACTCAAGAGTACCGAAAATTTTAATATACTTCTAATAAAATAATTACTGTTAAAATTTGTTGAAAATAAGACCAAAAAGAAACAAAATAAATCCAATAAAGAGAATATATGCTGCTAAAAAAAACATTTATATCACTTGCCTTTAGTGGGACCATAAACACTGTGTAGTGGAAAAGCCATTAAACCTCCGATGGAGGAAATAAATACAATATTACCGCTGCCCGATGCCTTCATAAGTGGGTGAGCCAACTGGCTCAAATGGAAAGCAGATTCCAAATTTGTCGACATTAAAAATCTATAATCTTCTTCTGTAATTTCGATGGCAGGCTTATTTACGCCTGTCCCTGCATTATTGATCTACATACATACATATACACACAATTTATTTAATTAATGAACAACGTACTTATAAGAAGATCGAAGATTATTATACTTAACGTGTTGTGGGATAATCGTCGTTGCTAGAATAACATTCAAAGAAAAAGAAAGAAAAGAAAAAACGCGACAAGAGACACAAGCGAATTTACGTGGTTCGATCCGAATGGATCTACATCCACGGAGGAAAAGCATCAACGATCTTACTAAGATATTTGTGAGAGAATACATAGCTTAAAGATGAGCCCTCATCTTCATGGATCTTCTGACTCCCAAGACCCCTTAGATGCACTCCTCACCCAAATTTCAAGCTAATCTCACCCTCTAGAATTCTTGGACGGAATTCCTCTAGGCTCTCACCAAATAATCTCTTTTCAAAGCCTCACCCACACCCCTCATTATATAATACAAGGTGGCTAATCAAGAGGCTAAAGGGGTGGACAAAGATTACAAGAATACCCCTTAACTAATTGTGAGTCATAAGTAACAATTCTCCACCTTGACTCTCAATTTCAAAGCTCGAAAAGAAAAGATGATTCCTCCACTGGCCCCACCGGGGGTCCTCACCACGTGGTAGTTTCACTAAGTCCAAACAATGTTTGAACTTAACTATAGGTAGTGCCTCAGTGAGCATATCAGCAGGGTTCTCCTCGCAGGTATCTTCTCCACCACAATAGAGCCTTTGGCGACGACGTCCCTCACAAAATGAAGCTTCACATCAATGTGCTTGGACCTTTCATGAAAGACCCGATTCTCGGTGAGATGAATAGTACTTCGATTGTCGCAGAACACAATTACCACCTTTGAGGTATCCCAAGCTCTTCGACCATGCCTTTTAGCCACATGGCTTCCTTGATTGCTTCGGCCACGGCGATGTACTCGAGCTTCCGTAGTTGAGAGAGCTACGACGGATCGAAGATTAGACTTCCAACCGACAATGCAGTGCCGAAGACAGATGAAGATGAATCCGGTCGATGATTTCCGGTGTCGATGCTTCCGAAGATAATCGGAATCCACGTAACCAACAAGCTTTTCTTCGTTGCCTTCCTGTCTTTTAAAGAGTAGCCCCAAGTCCGTAAGTACTTCTAAGTATCTCGTAATCCACTTTAGAGCTTCCCAAAGTGAGTCCGCCCTGGATTAGCCATGAACCTGCTAACAACACTGACGGCGTAGGCTAGATCTGGTCTGCTGCACACCATACCGTACATGATGCTACCGACCCCACTGGCATAGGGGACACACTCCATGTATTCCTTCTCTGCTTCAGTCTCAGGTGCTTGAGAGTTCGATAATTTGAAATGCTGACCAATCGGTGTTGCAACCTCGCTTTGCCTCGTGCATATTGAACCTCGCCGTAACTTTCGAATATAAGACTTCCGAGATAAGAATAAGTTCGCCCTTTTTCCGTCCCTCTCGATCTCCATTCCTAGGATCTTTAGTAAGCAGTCCTGAGTCTTTCATATCGAATTCGAATTAAGCATACCTTTGATCTTCCGGACTTCCTCCCTCGCTTCGCTCGCTACTAACATATCATCTACATATAAGAGCGAAGTACGTACTTATTTCATCTGTCCCGCCACTTCATATATACACAACTCGTCGTAATTGCTTCGACAAAGCTCGATTTTCAAGCATAAACTCATCAAATCGTTTGTACCATTGTGCTAGGGCTTTGTTTTAATCCGTACAAAGCTTTCTTCAATGAGCAAACCTTGTCCTTAGTCTCCGGTGTGTCTGTACTATCCGGTCGATCCATGTAGATGGTTTCTTCAGCTCTCCACGTAGGAACGCAGCTTTAACATCTAGCCGCTCTAATTCCAAATTGAATTGAACCGCTAGTGCTAAAACCATCCTAATGGAGCAATGCTTTACCACGGTGAGAAAATTTCGTTGAAGTCGATTCCTTCTACTCGAGTGAATCCCTTCGCAACTAGTCCGGCTTAGTATCCGATCTTTTCAATACCCGGTGTGCCTTCCTTTTTCTTAAAGGTCCACTTGCAACCAACTACACGTTTGTTTGTTGGTCGATCCACAAGTTCCTAAGTCTTGTTCTTCATCGTAGAGGCCATTTCCTCATTCATGGCGTCAACCCATCTATTTCTTTCCTCGCTCTTTAAAGCTTCATCATAGTTGTTCGGCTCGGCCTTCTTCTATTTCTTCAAGCAACACTCAAGGCGTAGAAGATCATATCCGCACGACCGTATCTCTCCGGCGGTCCGATAGTTCTTCTTCGTCCGTCTCTTGTCGACTCGTAATCATCCGATCTCGTTTTCCGCTCTCGTCTCTTGTCGGTCCTCCGTCACTTCATCCCGATTGTTCACAACAGCCCTTTGATCAGTCAAAGTCCGTAGTTGTTGCAGCCTCCACCTCGATTGAAGAACCCTCCTAGCAGCATCGGTTTTGGTAACGTAGCTTCGCAAATTTGCCATTTTGGATTCATCGAAAGTCACGTCTCGCTGATGATGCATTTTTGTTGGTCTAGACACCAAAGTTTGTACCCCTTGGTTCCGAGTGGGTATCCAATGAAAATGCACTTCAAAGCTTCGTTGCTCAAACTTATCCTCGTCCGACATGAGCGTAAGCAATACATCCAAAAACTTTCAAGTTATCGTAGTTACTCAGTTTCCGTACCACATCTCCACAGAGTCTTCAAATTGATAGCCGTCGAAGGACATCTATCGATAAGGTGGCGAGCGATGAGACACGCCTTCACCCCGAAACTTTCGGGTAGACCCGCATTCGAGTAGCATACATCTCACTCTCTCTAGGAGAGTCCCGTTCATCCTCTCGCCTAGGCCATTCCGTTGAGGAGTATTCGGATCGTTTTGTGTCTTGTAATACCGTTCTTTCTGCATAGCTCTTCAAACTGTTCGAACAATACTCTAAACCATTATCGCTCTCAAATGCTTCAGTTTGCTCTCCGTCTCGTTTTCAGTGAGAGTTAACTAGTCCCCGAAACGCCGAAAAGCTTCATCTTTAGTTTTAAGGATAAAGACCCATACCTTCCCGGTGTAGTCGTCGATGATAGACATGAAGTATCTCCCTCCTCCATGAGTCCGAGTCCTGGTCGGTCCCCACAAATCATCGTGTACGTAATCAAGTGGCTTCTTCGATGTGTGATTTCCGTAGAGAACTTCACCCCGGTAGCCTTCCCGCATCACACTCGTTCACGTACCCTAATTTGCTCGACTCGATCTCTCGCATAACAAATTCGCTCGGACGGCTCTTGTAAGCCTCTTTCACTTACGTGCCCCGCCTCATATGCCATAATCGGTCCTCGTCGGTCTCCGATCGAACCGCATTTGAGTAGTTGCCGATGACGCTTCTTCCAATTAGAGAGTATAACCCATTCTTTCGACCCCTTTCATGACAATGAGAGAACCTTCGACTACTCGATGCAACCATTCTCTCGCCTTGAACGTGTATCCGCTCGACTCCGCAGTACCTAAAGAGATCGATTTCTTTGAGCTCGGGAACATACTCGACGTGTTGAAGTATCCGCTCGACTCCATCGAACATCTTTATTCGATTGTTCCGCCGCCAGCACCTCGCAAGCTTTATTATCTCCAAGTAGTACGACCCGCCGTTTGCCGCTTGCGGTGTCTCGAACCAATCTTTGTGAGGGCACATGTGGAAGGAGCACCCGCAGTCGAGGATCCACTCCTCGTCGGATTCGATTCGGATATCACCAAAGCTTCTGCCGAATCATAGCCATCCGAGGCTACACTTGCTTCTCCGAATCTTCGGGCTTCTCCCGAAAGTTTTTCTTTCTATCCGGACAGCTTCTCCGAAGTGACCTTCTTTGTGGCGAGTGGTAACACTTGTTAGATCTCTTAGAAGACCGACTTCGCTCTTCTTTCCGGATTTTGATCCGTTCGATCGCTTTGGAACTTTTCTTGCTCGGTCTTCCTCTAACTGTCAGACTGTCTCCATTGGCCTCCTCTTTCATGTCGTGCTTCTTCTGAAGTTCCTTGGCTCTGATCAGAGATTGAACCTCTTCCAAGGTAATAGTCTGTACCCTACCATAGAGCATCGCATCCTTGAAATGCTCGTAGCTCTTAGGAATAGAGTTTAACAACGAGTAACGCTTTATCCTCGTCGTCCATCTTGACATCAATGTTCTCGAGATCATCTATTATCTTGTTGAACTCGTCAATCCGCTCCGAAACCGACTTGTCCTCGTGCATTTTGAATGAGTATAAGCGCCGCTCGTAAAAAGTCCGTTAGCCAAAGATTTAGTCATATAAAGTACCTCGAGTTTAGCCCGGAGTGATTGTGCGGTTGTCTCCTCGACACCTCCCTCGCATCTTTGTCGCCCAAACTCGGAATTATCGGACCGTGAGCCCCGTCCAGGATGACGTTCTTCTCCTTCTCGGTCAGTCGACCGACAAGTCTGTCTTCGGACCTCGCAAGGCTTCGCAACGCCCCGCCGAACCAATAGAGCCCTCATCTTCACTCTCCACAGGCCGAAGTCATTTTTCCCCGTGAATTTCTCGATATCAAATTTAGCAGAACCCATTGTTCCGCCAAACAGACTTTTCACACTAAGATCTTCCAACCGAAACTCCCGCGAAAATGGGAAAAGCGAATAACTAGATTGCAAAATCCGTCGCACTTCCCGGAGACGAAACCTTGGAATGACCGAGTGAAGTCCACCGATCTAATTCCGCCGAATTCCTTGTGGTAGCCGAATGACTTGCAGGCTGCACTTCCGAGAATCTGGAGTGCCGAGTTCCTCCCTGCAGGATTGCCGAGTTCCCCCCCTGCAGAATTACCGAGTTCCTCCCTGCAGGATTGCCGCAGGATTGCTGAGTTCCTCCCTACGGATTGCAGAGTTCTTGCGAGCTGTAGTCGTATTGTTACTGTTCCTGTAGTTTAAAAGTGGCGAATGCCACCTACGGGTTCTGGATTGTCGAATGAAAAATATAGTGAAATGTCGTTGTTCTCCCTCCTTCCTGTAGGCTGAAACGTCGAGCACCTCACTGGCTTGTTTACATGGACAATCGAATGCCTGCAGCTGAGTTGCAGAATTCTTTTTCTCTTCCTCTTCCTGGGCTACCAAGAACCGTAACCTGGACTCCTTTAATTCTTGCGGCAGAAATCTTCTTATTAGAGCCGAACACCCTAGAGACAGATAGCCAAGAACCAGGGCAGCTGACTTCCAGGATTGCGGAACCCCTTCTATTGGACTCGCCGAAGAGAGTCGAGCGGCCGAATGACCTCTTTCTCCACACGAACCCGGAATTACAGCTCTTCCTCACTCGTCGAATCTTCCCGTAGACGAAGTGCCAAAGAGGAACAATCCTCGTCGCACCCAAGTAGCAAGTTTGCCGCCTTCCCGCTCGCTTCCGAGACCGAGCGAACCCGCGAGGAATCCCTCCTGAAGGCCTGCTTTAAGCGAATCTACCGCGAACCCAAGAACCGAATGATCGAAACTCAGGACTGCCGAACTCCAGTGTTCAAGATGTGCTAAATCTCTATCGCAGGCTGAACTCGCTGAACCCCTGTTTCTTGACTGCCAAAGATCAGCTACAGGCAGTGAAATTAACTGTTGTATGCGTCTTCCTCCTTCCTCCTTGCTGTGATTTTCTTGATCGCCAAAGTTCTTGTAATCCCTTCTTCTGATTCCACTCGAAAACACCTCTAGCCTAGAGGTGCCGATTGTTTCCCACAGACGGCGCCAATTGTTGTGGGATAATCGTCGTTGCTAGAATAACATTCAAAGAAAAAGAAAGAAAAGAAAAAACGCGACAAGAGACACAAGCGAATTTACGTGGTTCGATCCGAATGGATCTACATCCACGGAGGGAAAGCATCAACGATCTTACTTAAGATATTTGTGAGAGAATACATAGACTAAAGATGAGCCCTCATCTTCATGGATCTTCTTGACTCCCAAGACCCCCTTAGATGCACTCCTCACCTAGCCTCAAGCTAATCTCACCCTCTAGAATTCTTGGACAGAATTCCCTCTAGGCTCTCACCAAATAATCTCTTTTCAAAGCCTCACCCACACCCCTCATTATATAATACAAGGTGGCTAATCAAGAGGCTAAAGGGGTGGACAAAGATTACAAGAATACCCCTTAACTAATTGTGAGTCATAAGTAACATAACGAGTATGTTGAGCTTTCCTTGGAACAAAGCAGACACCGTCTCAATTAGTTTCTCTCTCTCTGCTCCTGAAGAAACATCACACACGGAGGCCGTGACATCAAGCTTCAAGCTTCTCCAGTGCTGCAGTGATTTATCGAGTTCCTGCTGATTTCGAGCACATGTGTGTACCTTTGCTCCATGTCTACCCAACTCTTCAACTATTGCTTGCCTTTGATTAATTATATAGTTAAACATAGCTGATTCAGGCTTTATCTATCTTCAAATTAATAATATAATAGAAAGAGAGAAGATAAGAGAAGATAATAAAAGAGAAGAGAAGAGGAAGAAGGCCAACCCGATTCCCTTGGAGCCACCGGTGACCAAAGCTGTGGCTCCTTGAAGAGACCATCTGCTCTCAAACTCAACCTTCGCCATATCTAAATGATGAATAGCTTAGAGATAAGCTATTTATGGCCAATATATGCTGAGTGTCTGCAGTCATATGTATTTATTTGCAGCTTGAAAGAAATGGTGGGGCTATCTCATTGGCTCATCAATGACGCAACCGTTCGAAAAAGACAGCATTGAAATCCCAACACTTGGCAGACCCCCTGAATTGACTCTTGTAAGAATAATTAGTCTTGTTGGAAAATTAAGATTGGGTGATTGGATAGTCAAAGTAAACATTTTTTTTTCTCAATTAAAATCAAAATAACTGATGGCACTTCGAGCCACTAAGCATAGGAAAATTATTCCGTTCAAACTCCAGAGGCATCCGGAGGCAAATGGCGGGGCGTCACGTGTCAAGTAGGCCCCGCCATCATACACTCTGATCAATTAGAGTGTATGATGGCGGGGCCCACTTGACACGTGCGTCATTTGCCTGCATTCGGATTTTAGAAGGAATAATTTTTTCTCGCATAGATCCGAAACTCTGTAACTTGAAAGGAATTAAAAATAAATAAAAAAAATAAAATAGGGAAAATTCTTCTGTTAGCTGCCCTGCAAGCTGATAAATTATTGTGTTCATAGACAAGTTACAATGCGCTCAACTGTAATTTCGTGAGCAGCTCTTGATTAAAGCCTTAACTAAATATCGTTAAGCCAAACTATAATTGAAACATTCAATATTAAAGAAATTAAAATTACATTGGACTGTTGAACTCTTTGGGACTAATAGTCTCATGTCGTTCGCAGATACATACAATCCAGAAAAATTCTGTTAGAATTTAAGAGATGATAGAAGTATGGAAGAAATGAATCGAATTCACTCTTTTAAGTGCGAAATTGGAATCTTGATATTATGAAAAAAATCAGAATTTCAAAGCATGAGTAATGTACATTCCCTCTGTATATATCTGACTGGCTACAGTAAAGATATGCCTTTATACAGAAATAAATATTAAATGTAAGCAACAGTTGAGTCATTATAGGACAAATATGAATAAGTTGAACCATAAATGGGCAGTCAATAGCACCGAGTATAGACTGTATCGGGTCGAAATGCAGTTTTTCTTAAAGCTCCCCTTAAATTAATAATCCAATCAAATTAATAATTCATAGGTTGGATTGTTAATTTCCCGTTGATAACGTGAAGACTGAAAGATGATAACTATTTTGTAAGTATATCGGCCACAAGATCTTGTGTTGCAATGTGATGAATGCTAATTGCTTTATTTGAGATGTGAACTCGGAAAAAAATAAAATTAATTTCATTATGCTTGGTCCTTCATAAAATATAAGATTTGTAGTAAGAGCTATAGTGAATTTATTCTCACAGTAGATGGGGGTAGGATTGGTTGTCAAAATGCCGAATTCCTAAAGAAGGCACCGCAGCCAAATTATCTTTGTTACTGCGGTGGCTAAGGCTATATATTCATCGTCAGTAGAAAAAACAGCAACAGTTGATTATTTTTTAACTTTCCAAGATACAAGAATATTGCCAATGGAGCTGCAGTAGCCGGTAATAGACCGACAATCTTGTTGATTTGTTGCCTAATTAGAGCATGGATATGTTTTTAATAGAAGATTTCCTCGTGTTATTGGAAAACCATAATGCAAGTTCCTTGTAGACAGCGTAATATTCTTTGAACAAGTAGAAAATATTGTTGACTTGGTTGAAGCAGATGTTGACTAGCTTGATAGACAGTGTAGGCAATGTTCGGTCTCGTTATAGTAGCATATTAATGTGCTCCAATTTTTTTATGATAGAGAGTAGTATCATGGCATGGCTCTTGAGTTTGATCGGCCGAGCTGGCTTTGAGGGCAATTGGTATTTGTATGGGCTTGCATCCTTCCATTTTTGTATGGTAAATTAGTTATTTTAATTTCATATATATGGGGCTTGAGAGTTTTCATATTTATTTATTATCATCTTCATAAGTGCTGTGCAACCAATATTTGCCTCTTTTTATTAATATTCTAATCATAATGATTTGTACCTTTACTTTCAATTATTATATTAAAAAAAAGGAAAAAATCTTGTAGCATTATCATTTATTTCTTATATCTCATTCACAGTATTAAGGGTCTTTTTTTGGGGGGGATGATTTATATACATATCACTTGATTCCTATGTATTTACACATCTAACATCTAAACTTAAAATTCTTTTACTTATAGGCCATCTGATATTTGTATGAAAAAGGTATATTTAATCTTTTAAAAGTGAAAATAATGATTGTCTTTTAATGGTATGAAACATTTGGTTGGTATAAATGCAAAAAGTACAATCAAAGTGCTAAATTTGTAAATCCATAGGAATTGGGTGGTATTTTTTTTTTTAAATTTACCTGTGATTTTTGTTTTATTATTAAATACTCCTTTATAATTATAGTTGTTCCCGTGATAAGACATTTTTTTTAATCATAATCAAAACAGTTATTTACTTTGTTTTTCAATGCCACTAAATAAAATTTGAAATTCTTAAAATTTAATTTAATAATTAACTTAAAATTATATTAAGTTGTTTACAATAATAAAGTTTAAATTTTAAATTAATTTAATTTAATTTATTATCAGAATAATTTTTAAAAATAATAATAAAGATGTTTCATTAACAATTTCCACTTATTATTCCACCTAATTAGAGCAAAAAATTTGAAAAGAAAAAAGAAAAATTAACGTTGTCTTTAGAATAGCCAACGGGTTCTTTTTGGCTACCTTCTGTGGATTGCAACTTGATGTTGTGAACACAATGGTGAATGAAAAATGCATGTCACATCTAAATAAAATTATGATGATGTGACATTCTCATCCACCATTATAAGCACATACTTACAAAATATGTAATATATTCTCTTTACATTCTACCCTCTTTCTATTTCTCCCTTGCAGTTGCAATTTGTACTTGTTGGGCACTTGGAATTCTTTCTTCCTCCTCTCGATGCTACTAATGACAGTTTTTGAAAAATTTGATAAGAACTGATCAAGCTCTCCTGAGTCAAAAGGCAAAATATTTGGAAGTAACAAACAAGAAATTTGGGACTTCAAATGGGCAGTGTTGATTTCTTATGTGAGGAGCCACTTAACAAAAAGGCTGTGAGGACAACTTCAATATAGTCTCTTTATCAAAAATTCTGAATAACAAGTATAAGAAATTTATTTTATAGTCATGAATTACAATACCCGGAGACCAAAGATGGCAACCCTTCTCCCAATAATATCACATAGATCAAGAAAACTTGACCCTTATTTATAGGCTTACCCTAATTTTTTAGTACAAACATCATTATTTAGAGAGAATAATTAACTACAACAATGCATTAATAAGGATATTAATAAATTTATGGAGCAAAATGACCCATAGTCATACCCCCGTCCACAGAAATTACTTGGCCAGTGATGTAAGACGATGCAGACATGACAAGGAATGAAGCAACTGTTGCTATCTCCACCGGCTCTCCTATCCTTCCAAGAGGAACACCCATATTTTCTACTTTAGAAATGCTACCCTCCGCTTCAAAATACTGCAACAATTAGAATTCAAATTAATTGATTGGATTAATCAAATAAATATATATGTATATATCATCTTTAACTCTATTTTTGAAGCTCACAGATGATAACAATGGAGTTATGATCGGTCCGGGTGCAATGCAGTTGACTCTAATATTATCTTTTGCCCACTCCAAAGCCAGATTTCTCGTCAGTTGGTTCATTGCGCCTGACATTGAATCATACAAATATGGTTTATCATGAATTTACTTATTTTTCAAATTGAGAGTGTGGATCAGTTGATAACGTGGATAAAACATTGAGTGAACTTCTTAAGAAGAATGATGTGTGATTAAAGTATTCAGAAAGAAAATTTTATGAGAAGGAAATTTAACTAAAAAAATTTTAAGAAAATTTTGATTAGACTAGTTATATTATATGAATGCTAATGTTAAGTGAAAAGCAAGTTTAAGATGGTAAAGCTAAGTATTGTTTTAATAAAAATATTGAAATGATTTTTTTAAAAAAAATAATAATAATTTCATTTTATGAAATATAGATGTGTGACAAAATAGAAAAAAAATGAAAATGATTATATAGATAGATAATGGGACTTGCATTTATTTAAAAAAAAAATCATAAAAAAAATTTGTGCGCGATTTGATTATTGTTGTACAATTTAGGGTGAACAAAACGCAAATCCAGAAGAAGAACACAGACATTTACGAGGTTCGGCAAAGATGCCTACATCCCCGGGAGCAGAGCGGCGAATTCACTATTTCAGAGGAGTTACAAGTTCAGTTCCTTAACCCTAGGGTTACACATCTATTTATAGATAAAACCCATAGATAAATTACTAAAACGCCCTCGCTCCCCCAACCTACTAAATTCCAAGAGACACTCCTTTTCACCATGAGACGCCCCTCTTTATTCCAAGAGACTCCAAATTTTTGGTAACAAATCTCCAAAGACCTTAAGAGAAATGCATCACCCAGTATATGAGTCATACCAAACAAATCTCCCCCATGGCGAATATCCAGCCCCTCAGGAGAAATGCATCACCCGGTATATGAGTCATACCTAACAATTATTTATAACAAATGGTAGATTACACAATATTTTTAGAGTTTCAAACACTAAAAATTGAATATAACACAAATTACAATCGTCATTATTATACATAATAGGACTGCTAACTAATCTCCATTAATCGAAATTTAAAACTGTGTGAACTTGAAGATGACTGCTCTCACCAAGCTTAGGTGGGCGAAACAACCTATTAGGTATGACTCATATATCAGATAAGAGATAGATGCTGGAGAGGAGCGGAAGCATCTGTCTCATTCGAGGAGTTTCGTTAAGTGGGTTGGGTTGGGGGTGCGAGGGTAATGCCCCCGCAGTACGGTACAGAGTAATTTGTAATTACATATTGTACACTAGAGTTATATATATATACACACACACACACACACACATTGTATCTGTATTCTAAGGAGATGTACTATTTTCAAGAAATCAAAAGAAGCCACTATTCATTGCTCCTGAAGGCGTACGTAAATTGCTGAACCTCATTAAATCCTTATGTTCGTTCTTGATTGCTTTGTAGTTTTTTGCGTTTGTTTGCTTTAATTTCACAATAAAACCAAACCGACCCACTAAATCAAAGAAGATGGAGAAAATGACTTGTAGTATAGAGTTGATGGACACTATTATTTTTATCTTAGTTATTAGTGGTTAACATTCCTCTCTCTTTATGCGATAAGCCAATAAGATATATTTTTTTCTTAAAATTAAATTGTTATGTTTGGTTTAAACACCCTTGTCATTAATTTCTTAATGTAATTGCCATTGTCTATCAAATCACTTTGGTAAACATTATCAATTAAATACAAATTTATTTATATGCTTAAATCTTTTAAGCATTGGGGTCTCGTATTATTTGTGAGTACATATAAATCGGTAAAGATCTTATTTTTAGAAGGAACATTGAGGAAAGAGGTGAATGTGATGATTGAGAGAGTATCTCCAATTTTACATGTTAAATTTGAATATCCAGCAAGTTGGAAAAAAATGGCTCTGAAGAGGCTTTTTGGATCACAACTTTTCCTCTTAAGTCCTGCCTATGTCCTGTCGGTGTGCTAAATTCTGAAATCGTTATTCAGAATACCGAAAAATTTTAATATATTGCAAATAAAGCATTCTCTATTAATTTTGTTGAAAATAAGACAAAAGAAGCAAAATAAATCCAATAAAGGAAAAATTTTTGCATTAGGACTCCAAACGTAGAGCTATGTGCGGAGTCTGATCTCAACCACACATCGCGCTATTTTAAAAAAAAATTAAAAGTGGGACCCACCACCTATACACTTACGTGATGGGTGGTGGAGATGAGAAGTGCGCAGGTGCAGACTCCTGATGCAAAAATTTTTCCCAATAAAGAGAATACACGCTGTTGAAAAAGAAACTTTTATATTGTCACTTGCCTTTAGTGGGACCATAAACACTTTGTAGTGGCAATGCCATTAAACCTCCAGCCGAGGAAATGAATAAAATATTACCGATCCCTGATGCCTTCATAAGTGGGTGAGCCAATTGGCTCAAATGGAAAGCAGATTCCAAATTTGTCGACATTAAAAATTTATAATCTTCTTCTGTAATTTCGATGGCAGGCTTATGTATGTTCGTCCCTGTATTATTGATCTACATGACATACATAGACGAACAATTATTTTAATTAATGAACAACGTACTTATAAGCAGATCAAAGATGAAGATTTTTATACTTAACGAGTATGTTGAGCTTTCCTTGGAACAAAGAAGACACTGTCTCAATTAGTTTCTCTCTCTCTGCTCGCGAAGAAACATCACACACAGAGGCCGTGACATCAAGCTTCAAGCTTTTCCAGTGCTGCAGAGATTTATCGAGTTCCTGCTGATTTCGAGCACATGTGTGCACCTTTGCTCCATGTCTACCCAACTCTTCAACTATTGCTCGCCTTTAATTAATTATATAGTTAAACATAATTGATTCGGGCTTTATCTATCTTAAAATTAATAATATAATAGAAAGAGAGTAGATAAGAGAAGAAAAAAGGAAGAGCAGAGAAGAGGAAGAAGGCCAACCCGATTCCTTTGGAGCCACCGGTGACCAAAGCTGTGGATCCATGAAGAGACCATCTGCTCTCAAACTCAGTCTTTGCCATATCTAAATGATGAACAGCTTAAAGATAAGTTTTTTATGGCCGATATATGCTGTGTTTGCACTCATATGTATTTATTTGAAGCTAGAAAAAAATGGTTGAGCTATCTGATTGGCTTCGAAAAAGAGAGCATTGAAATCCCAACATTGGCAGCCCCCCCTGAATTGACCCTTGTAAGAATAATTAGTCTTGTTAGAAAATTAGGATTAGGAGATTGGATAGTCGAATTAATCATTTTGTTTTTGTTTTTTTTCTCAATTTAAAGAAAAAAATAAAGTGATGGTATTTTCCTCCCTTGTATTCGGCACTTCTAGTCACACACGGCCTCCATATGAGCAAAACTCTGTAACTTGATATCCTTTGTGATGGTGGTTGTGACCCAAAAAGACACGTAAAGGAGCTTTTGAGTGAAATTTGTTAGTGGCTGTGGGAGGATACCATGGGAAACAGGAGCAAACGAAAGTTTTCAATGTATGATATTCAGGTAGGTTGTTATAAAACATTCGAAAAAGAGATATGTTGTGTGTGTTGTCTAAGGGCATGCGGTTAATAAGGTATACAACTGTATGAGTAGCAGCTAGCCAGAATTTTTGGGGCAAGTGAGAAGTGTTAAGCAATGTGCGAGTAGTTTCAATGATATGTCGATTTTTACGTTCTACAACCCTGTTATGTTTGGGAGTGTGTGGGCAACTAAGTTGATGATGAATACTATTATCTTGTAAATATGTTTTTAGTTAAATAGAGTTATATTCTGCACCATTTTCAGTTCTTAGAATTTTAATAGATTTGTTATACTAATTTTCTTTTTTTGTTTGTGTATGTTAATAAAGGACCAAGGACTTAAGCTTTTGAATATAAAGCAAACACTACAGAAATTCAACAAACTTGTGTTGGTTAAATCGGTCATAAATCAAACGTAAAACCCATGTTACCGTTAGATTTGCATCATATTTATGTTCGATTTTTTTAAGGGTAATTCGAGAGTCAGTAATATTAATTTCATTAATTTTGAGTCAAAATATTCCGAAGCAAATTTTTAGCGTCAATTTTTGCGTCGCCATAATGTTGGACTTGTTTAGTCTACACATGCATTGACTTTTGCATTTGAAAAGAATAGATGATAAGTAATATCGTCAGATTTACGATGGACTAAGTTTGATGGATAACGCATCGAATTATTGGATGTAAAACGGACGCAAACCCAACGAAAAGCTCAAGGATAAATAAAATTCAAAAAATTAATTACATTTCCATAATATGCACACAACATTTAATCCACATCATAACAATATTATATCCAACCATATCACATATCAGAGCTCTAAAAATATCAATATGAAAAAAGGAGATACTGTTACAAATCTAAATTATCAAAAGTTTCATATACACTGTGACTAATATAAGTTCAAACTTTTCATTAATTAAAAATACATGAAATTTCTTTAATCCTCTTACTCATCCTTCTCCTCCTTCTCCTTCTTAACCTCCTCCTTGACTACACCAGTTACGGTTCGCTTGCCCCAACAATCTTCTATAATCTCCATCAGGCGTGCTATACTCCACTCAATTCTCTGTTTTCCTTCACGTAGATGGTGAACCTCCTCAGTAATAGCAACGACCTGACTGGCAAGCTCAGTAGTACTCGGGCAGAAGCACGAGAGATCTTGACCTTCTTCCCCACCGCCTGCGTCTATAGCTCGAACTTAGACTGCACATTGGTAGACTGACTGCCACTATTGTTGGCAGTGCTCGGAGTATGGGAGGGCAACTTCCTCTCCCGATGCTGCTCGTACTCCTCCTACATAATAAAATCCATTTATTATTTGTCATTTTAAACTTTATGAGTCAAAATAAATATGAATAAAAATTAATTTTTTACTTACATTGACCCGCTGAAGCCATCTGTAGCAGGACTAAAAACAAAAATAATCATGAGCAATACCCACGAGTAAATGGATAAATATGCAAAATCTAAACAAGAAATATATCATAATTATATCTAAAACCAAAATAAAAAACATTACAATTATGACATACGTAGCTAAAGGAAACAAAATATTCATTGATATAATCATTCCAAATTTTGTCTCTTAGTGTGAAACCACTCATCCAGCTTAACATAGTTGTAAATTAACTTACTTTTATGCATCTTTTATAGGCTAACATTCAACACCATAAAGCATTGCGTGTCTCACCACTATCTTATAAAATTTATGTTCAAGTCTAAGAGGCACTTTTATTTGTACAATAGGTCTTATGCATTCCTTCACTTCAACCTTCCAACTTGAAGTGAAAATAAACCTAAAATCTACATTAACATAAGCATAGGGTAACCCATTAAGCCTAGGGCTCTAACTTTTCAAGCTTGATCTTACTTCTCAACTTACTTTTCCAATTTACATTAACATAACCTAAACCTAAAATGATAAGGGGTAGTGTTAAAACTTAATAAAACTTAAATTAATCAAATTTAAATATAAATTCATCTAAACACTAACCAAACAACTCCCATAATATATTCAATTCCAAACATAAACTTATGCCAAACTAAATTATTTAAAATTCAACTAAATTCAAATCCCATTAATGAACTTACACCAATATAATATAAACTAAAAGAAGCTACTTAAAATCAAAACTTTATTTAACTACATTTAACATAAAAACAAAAGTAAAATCTACATTACTCCAAACCTAATCTTAAAATGAAAAAGATCTCACCATCATGGGGTTGAAGACAGCTTCAAAGTCTTCTATTTATGAACAAGAAAATTTATGAGCTGGTAACTCCAAGCCGCTCCAAAAGTAATTCTCACACTATTCCAAACCCCCCCCCCCCCCCCCTCCCCCGAAAAGTTGCTTCAGCTTATAATAAGGTCTAAAAATATTTAAAATGTAGTCCACAATAATTTATAAAAAACCTAATGCTAAAATATTGACCCTCAATAACCTTCAATTTGTACATACATACCCTGAACGCTTATGTATAAATGTATGCATAACACCTGAACTTCAATTTTTTACATACATACCACTGAATTTTTATGTATGCACTTACCTAACACCAAAACTTCTATTTTTACATACATATCACATTACCTATGCATTTGATAGACCTAACACCCAAACTCCAATTTTTACATGCATACCGCATATGATTGGAACTAATGAAACAAATAGGCTTACCTTCTTCAATGCTTTCAGCGTAGCCGAATGATGAGAGGAGTTTCAGTAGCCTTTGTAAGCACGATCCGGTCGTACCTTCCCTAGCTAGCTCTAATGGTGACTGCATTGCAAAGGTTTGTTCGGGAAGGCGATGATTTTGAGCGAACTGTAA
The DNA here is from genome assembly GCA_022702705.1 of Papilionanthe hookeriana x Papilionanthe teres. Lineage (NCBI taxonomy): Eukaryota > Viridiplantae > Streptophyta > Magnoliopsida > Asparagales > Orchidaceae > Papilionanthe > Papilionanthe hookeriana x Papilionanthe teres. The sequence goes on along the minus strand of CM040432.1, from coordinate 117,836,970 downwards.
GAAAGCGGGAGAGGGAAAGAGGAGAGCGATAGGGGCGAGGGAGCTTGAGAGGGTTTCAGAAAGAAGGGGAGACCGAGAGAGGAAGCGTGAAGAAAAAAATTTAGGCGGATAAGATGAGTTATTTAGGTTATTTGCATCAAATTTTCATCTAACTTGCGTTGGACAATTTCGACATTAAGAAATAATTTTTTGCGTCGCTTTATTTGATGTAACTTCGACACTAACACTGGCGCAACTCCAGTTAAAGTTTTACCACTTTTAGAATACATTTTTCCATCAAAATTCTTGACGCAAATCAGACTCAAAAATCTGCCGCAAAACTCAAAACTTATTACCTGCAGGTTAATAACCACAAATCTAATGTTAATATTTGCATCTGAAGTTCCGACGTAAATATCGGACGCTAACACTAGCTCTTGTAGTGAAAACACCAGCAGTATTATGAGTAATTGTCAACAAATGTAATATAATATGAGCAAAACATTATTTGATGGATGAGAGAAGGGATCTCAAACGTCCGAATCAATAATTTGAATGCAAGAGAAGTATTTATGACATTTATTGCTAAGACGCTTGTTACATGCTGAAGAGATATTGAGAATGTTTAGGTGGGGCTTTCGTTTGGCTATAGTTCTAATTACATTATGATGGGGTGGACTAACCGATTATGCCAGTTTGCAAATGAGACTGTAGTTTTGAAAGCAGGGAGTGGGTATAGCCCATTGTTATTTCTACCACTGAGGAGAGGTATACTTGTTTGAAGACTCTGTATAATAAAACATTAAGGATTAATGGTAACTGAGCTGTGATTTTCATTAATTAATTTTGATAAAGATATCATTTTATGTGTGTTATTAGGAACATGCAAAAGAGAAAGAATACTAAGCTTACTGCCCGGTGTAGGGAAAATGTTGTTTATGATGTGAGAGATATAGTTGACTTGACCATTACCAATGAGAACTTGGTATGATCCATTGTATGACATAGGCTGTTGTAAATCTTGATTTGGGGTGATGTGTGCTGTAGCACCAGTGCTGAGAAGCCAACCTTCAGGTTTGTTGCTATGAGGGTGTTGAGAACAAAAGTAGAGCTGGGTTTGTATTGTATGTTGGTTCGATGCCAAAATTGATCAGTAGTGTGCCCTTTCTTGTGACAAATTTGACAAAGAATGGTAGATTTGGGTTTAGGGTTTGAGGAGGAGGGGTTATTCTTGACTTCTTTTTGAGTTGTGAATGGGACTCAAGATTTAGAAAAGAGAGTTTTGTTCTTGTATAATAGAGGAGTAGTGGTTTGAGTAGTTTTTAAAGATTCATTGAGAAGATTGTTTTATTCACTTTGAAGTAAAGAATAGAAATCTTCAATAGCTAGAGGGGTAATCTGAGTGCGAATTGTGGTCTTAAGGCCTTGATATGAAAGATGTAAATCATTTAACGTATAGAGGATAATATCTTCGTTGTCAATTTTCGATTCAACAATCATAATGTAATCAACAAGATTTTTTATGCTTGTTAGATATTGTATCATATTTTGGGTACCCATTTGGATATTGTGCAACACATTTTTGAGTTGGATAACTTTGAAACGATTTGTCGCTTGAAATCATTGTTCGAGAGTTATCCAAATAGTAATACAGGCGGGGGAATTGTGGAAATGAGAGCAGCGACCAAGTTTTGATAGACGTGTTTCCATAGATGGAAATTAGGCTTTTCAGTTGTGGTTTCATTTGAATCTTGAATATATCACAGGAGCTGATATTTTCTCAATTTAAATCACAAAAACTGAATGGAGTTTCGTCCCATATGTTTGGCACTTTGAGGGACTCGTGGCTTCGGAATAGAGCCCAAACTCTGTAACTCAAAAGGAATAAAAAAATGAATAAAGAAGTTAAAATGCTATGCAAATGTCATCCTACAGTTATTTCGTAGGCAAATCCTGATTAGGCCTTGACTAAATATAGTTAAGCCAAACTAAAAATTGAAACATACAATATTACAGAAATTGAATTTAAATTGTACCATTCTACAAACAAAGTAATTCAACCAAATATGGCTAATCCCTTTTTTGTCTCACTTCAAGCCTTGAATTCTTCTTCAACACTTGCTGGACTCACATCTTTGCTCTCCTCCCTGCGGCTGATCTTGTCCTCAAGATCAAGAGCTTCATAAGATTTTGGAAGTTCGTCCGAAGATAACCACAAAGCGTGTTCTGTCTTGAGACCTGCTGTGTTGTCTAAGAACTTTGATGGTATCGTTGCAATTTAACTAGGACCAAATCACCTGTAGTAAATATTAATTATATTTGTTTCTTATGTTTGCTTCATTCGTTTTTGAATGCATTGAATGTTTGATCTCAATTGCTGCAATATCTTATCCAGAGTGCATAATACATTATTGATTGCATTAATATTGAATGTATGAGGATCATATGAAATAATTTGAGGAGGGCTTCCTACACTCCATAAATAGGGTGATACTACCAAGGATGTTGAATGTAGCGTTATAATAGTACTTTTCCTCACGTAAGAACTTCACCCAATCGGACAATGAATTCAAAACGAAGCTCTGTAAGTACTATTCCAATTGTGACATACATTTGAACATTTATTTCCAATAGAAATGAGCTTGAAAATAAAACTCAGTTAGAAATTATTGACTATAATATGCTTTGAATCCGGTTTTTATAAATGGAGAGGAGAGATTCTTTATAATGTCGTCCATAGAATTTGTACATTGAATTTGCACATTCAATAAAAATTGAAAAGATTTATTAAAAATGGTATTTTTTATGTGATATAAGGTTTTTTGGTGAAATAAATGAAAAAATTGAAGTATAGGTGCTAGATATGTAAATACAAGAATTGAGTGATATGTATGTAAATGCAAAAAAATGAAAATATACTGATACCACCTAATTCTTTCATATCAATATATGGAGCATCTACATCCTTATATTTACTTTTATAACACCCAAATCACTAAATCACATAAAAAAATCTTAACTGGTGAAAGCATATTTCAAATGTTTATTGAGGTATTATTTGAGTGGTATTCCAATAGTTCTGCGATGGTATTCGGCTGGTGTTATTTCAGTGTTATTATAGCGTTATTGATGTATTATTGTGGTGTTACTATGGTGTTATTGTAGAACAACATAATAACACCAAAATAATACCGCAAGAACACTATAATAACACAATATGTTCTGATATTTATGTGTTATTATAGTATTACTGTGGTATTATTGTGGCGTTATTGAGGTTTTGTTGCATAATTAATATTGCAGAATTATATGATATTTTCTCATAACGCCACAATAATACCGCAATAACACAATCAATAACGCGACAATAACACTAAAATAACATCAGTCAAATATCTCCACAAAGCAGCCGCAATGCTAATCAAATAATACCTCAATAACACATCCCAACGCAATACCACTCAAATAATGCTGGGTTGGGACGGATCATGCATAAAAATATATAGTTTTTTTCTTTATTCAATGGATTTATCACTTACACGTGACAATATTTTATTGGAGTCTAGATGCATAATTGCGTCTAGACTCCTTGTGAAATATTTTCTACCCGCCACACACTTATTTTAACCCAAGTCGAAGCCTCCCTATGGTAGTCCTGCCCACACACCCACATTGGTCGAGTCAAAGCCTCCTTGCGGCCTTCCGCAATAGGCTTATAAGGTCATGGGCACCGCACTCAACGATTTTGTGGAGCCTGATTTTGTTTTTGTGGCTGAATGGACCTTACAGGCTATATCTGTATAGCACCAATGAAAAACTTTCAAGTACTTGTATAAAGGAAACCACATGAACAAACTAATAAACAGGGTATGTTTAACTTAGGCTTAGAAACACACATTTAACTAAAGATCGAACTGAGAATTGCTTAAGCTTTGCAAAAAGAAAATCCAATAAGCATTTCTTTTTGCACTCCACTGATCAAAACAACATTTCTGCATAGGTAACACTCTATGAATAAATATTATCATGTAATAGTGAATCATTCCTTTGCTTTAAGCACAAGAAAATATCATCAAATCAAACTGCCCACACTTGAAAACTTATACATTCCATCATATTCATTTCATAAGAATCTTTCAAAGTGCGAAATAAGAATCTTTCAAAGTGCTATAAAAATCGTTAAGAAAAAATCATCAATCATACGTTGAACTCTACTTTTTAATAACCAACCTTAATATAATCTCTTTATTAAGATTTATGAAGAACAAGTACAAGAAATTTATTATAAAACCACAAACTACAATACCAAGAGATCAACAATGATGACCTCTGAACTGATAATTCCCCATAGATCATAAAAACATGACCTTTTTTTAATGGGCTTACCCCAATTATTTAGTACAAACAGCCTTTTCTTAGAGGATAAATAACTAAATTATGCATTAATGACAGAAGATAATTAGCTTTCTGGAGCAAAACGACCCATAATCATACCCCCATCTACAACAATTACTTGACCAGTGATATAAGATGATGCAGACATGCAAAGGAATGCGGTAACACTTGCTATCTCCACTGGCTCTCCCATCCTTCCAAGAGGAACGCCCATATTTTCTGCTTTAGACATGCTGCCCTCCGCTTCAAAATACTGCAACAATTAAAATTCCAAATTAATTGATTTGATTAATTAAATGTATATGTGTGTGTGTATCATATTTAATTCTATTTTTCAAGCTCACAGATAATAACAATGGAGTTATGATTGGTCCAGGTGCAATGCAGTTGACTCGAATATTATCTTTTGCCCACTCTAAAGCCAGATTTCTCGCCAGCTGATTCATTCCGCCTGAAATATTGGATCATACAATTATGCTTTGTCATTAATTCAGCCTACCAAAAATTTTAATATATACTGATACAATTTTTTGTATTAAAATTTGTTGACAATAACACCGAAAGAAGCAAAATAAATCCAATAAAGACAGTAAATGCATCTTAAAAAAAGCTTATCTATATATTCTGTTCACTTGCCTTTAGTGGGACCATAAACACTTGATACTGGAAATGCTATTAAACCTCCGGCCGAGGAAATGAATACAATATTCCCAATCCCTGATGCCTTAAGAAGCGGGTGAGCCAATTGGCTCAGATGGAATGCAGATTCCAAATTTGTCGACATTAAAAATCTATAATCTTCTTCTGTAATTTCGACAGCAGGCTTATATAAGTTCGTCCCTGTATTATTAATCTACATACATACATACATGCACAACATTTTTAATTAATGAACTATGTACTTATAAGCATAAGATGAAGATTGTTATACTTACGAGAATGTTGAGTTTTCCGTGGAACAAAGAAGAGACTTTCTCCATTAGTTTCTCCCTCTCAGCTCGTGAAGAAACATCACACACAGAGGCTGTGACATCAAGCTTCAAGCTATGCCAGTGCTGCAAAGATTTATCAAGTTCTTGTTGATTCCGAGCACATGTGTGTACCTTTGCTCCATGTCTAGCCAACTCTTCAACTATTGCTTGCCTGTAATCAATTATATAGTTAAACATAGTTGATTCAGGCTTTATCTACCTTCAAATAATATAATACAAAGAGAGAAGAGAATAGAAGAGTAGAAGACCAACCCGATTCCTCTGGAGCCACCGGTGACCAAAGCGGTGGCTCCTTGAAGAGACCATCTTCTCTCAAACTCAACCTTCGCCATATCAAGATGATGAACAGAGATGAGCTATTTCTGATTGATATCTGCTGAGTGTTTGAAGTTACATGTATTTATTAGCAGCTGGAAAAAAATGGTAGGGGTATCGGATTGGCTCATCAATGACGCAACCATGAATGAAATGTATACGACACTAATAATTCAAAAGTTGGCGGCCACCTGAATTGACTGTCTGGAAGGAGTAATTAGTTAGCCTAGTAGGAAAACTAGGATTAGGAGTCTGGATCGTGAAATTACTCATTGTTTTTATTTTTTATTTTGTATCAATTAAAATCATAAAAACTGATGGAAGCCTCGTCCTATTGTTCGACACTTCAAGCGACTCGCACGAGTAGGGCTATCGAAAAAACTCAGTTGTTCGCGAAGAGTTTGTGTTCGGCTCGCCAAAAAGTTCATGTTCGATTCATTCAATAGCAAATGACACGAACACGAATAATTTTTTTTTCGTTCGGTTTATAAACGAACAAAATATGAGCAGTCATGTGTTCGATCGTGTTCGAATCGTTATTATCTGAAATCTAAAATAATTTAAAATAGCTATATATAAATAACTTATGATATTTTTAAAATAATTATATTCTCTAAAATTTTATCATATTTTAAAAAATTAAATCCTATAAAGTTTATCTAAAAATTTATTATCATTTTAACAATTCAAACAATTCGAACAATACAAACAAATTTGAAAGATTTTGAATAATTTATACAATTCGAATAATTCAAACAATTCAAACATTTCAAACAAATTAATCCGAACACGAAGAGTAGCTTCATGAACAATTTCAAATACAAGCCTAATTTAAGCAAATTTAATTTCAAACGAACCGAACACGAACACGAGCTCTGTTCATTCGTGTTCGGTTAGTTTACACCCCTTCGTGCGAGTCGCGGCTTCCACAAATCGTTAGCACTTTTGTAAGGCCTTAACTAAATATAGTTCAGCCAAACTAAAATTGAAACATCCAATAATACAGAATTAAAATAAAATTGAACCATTCAGAAAACAACGTCTCTCAAACAAATTGGTCTAATTCTTTTTTTATCTCACTTTTATTATATGGTTGTAATTTGAGAAGGGTTAAGTCACCTATAATAAAGAGAAGAATGACCAAGAAAGAGAAGAATGATATCTATGGAGGCCTCACAGTTTGATAATTCTGAGCCTGTGTGACAAAGTTCTGAGGGAGGTTTCGAGGGAGACAACGGCTCAAGCACTTTGGGCCAAACTTGAGGTACTCTATATGACGAAATCTCTGGCTAATAGGCTCTTCCTGAAGCAATGTCTATACTCTTTTAAAATGCACGAAGACAAAATCAGTTTCAGAGCAGATCGAGGAGTTCAATAAGATCATAGATGATTTTGAAAACATCGACGTCTAGATGGACGACGAAGACAAGGCACTGCTGCTACTAAACTCCATTCCTAAGAGTTACAAACATTTCAAAGATGTAATGCTCTATGGAAGGGTGCGGACAATATCTTCGAAAGAGGTTCAAACGCTGATTAGAACCAAAGAACTTCAGAAGAAGAATGACAGGGGACAAGGAAATCAACGGAGACAATCTTACTGTCAGAGGAAGATCGGACAAGAAAGATTCAAGAAATGATCAGTCCATATCAAGGTCAAGTAAGGATGGCGGAAATTAACCATCAAAGGGTTCTTCAAGTGCTATCATTATCACAAGGACAATTATTTCAAGATAAACTGCCCAGACAGGAAGAATAAATATCAAGAAGGGCCAAAAGAATAAGGAGAAGCTGATGGCTACAATTCAGCTGATGCTTTGGTAATTACTAATTCTGAATCAAACAATAAGTGGATTCTTGATTCAGGCTGCTCTTTCCATATGCATCATAATAAAGATTAGTTTGAGACACTCTAACTGGTCAACGGTGAATCAATACTGCTTGGAGAAAACAAAGCTTGAGGGTTGTTGGCAGTGGATTAATCAGGATAAGGATATTTGAAGGAGCTGAACGAGTATTGAAAAATGTCAAGTACATACCAGAGCTCAAAAGAAATATGATTTCCTTAGGTACGTTAGAGTCAAGTGGATACTCTTTCAAGGCAAAAAATGGCCATATCATAGTAATCAGAGGCTCTCGTATCGTCATGAAAGGAGTCAGAAAAAAGGGGCTATATTTTCTAATCGGAAGAACTGTGATTGCTCAATCAAGGGCTAAGGGCTAGATGGAGGGAATATCTACTACGGAGCTTTGTAATCGAGAGTCAAGGGGAGAATTGTTGTTATGACTCTCAATTAGCATACTAAGGCATAACATACTTGTAATTCTACCTTTCGGTTAAAGAAGGATAGAAGTTTCTATGGTGAACCGAGTCTACTTGGGAGGCCTCATTTTATTATATATAGATGAGGGAGGCTTGTGGGGGGGGGGGGGTGTTGAGAACCAAGAAGAAGAAGAAAAGAAGGGGAGAGGTTTCAAGAATTGAGGGAGGAGTCTTGAGATATTGTATTGAGGTAATTTCGAGAGAGAGAGAGAGATCAAGAGGGGTGTTCATTTCTCGATGTAAAAAACCTTGTAATTTCTTCTGAAATGTCCTACTAGATTTGTTGTTGATTCCCTCCCGTGGATGTAGGTCCTATGGACCAAACAACGTAATTCTTGTGTTTGCATTTCTTCTTTGTGATTTTCTTGCCAAGTAGATTTCCCACAACAGTATGTTTCACACTACCCTAAGACGATGTTTGGCTTTATATTGAATTTACATCTTTATTAAATCTTACAAATCAGTTCTTCACTTTCCCTGGAACGAACTCTCGAGCAGTAATAAACTCTCAAATCTATCTCACATTCGGATTTACTAAATACAGATTTATGTCCTAAAATAGCCGAACATAGGAAGAAATATTGAAACACGAAAATTTTTCGATTCAACGACGTGTTGGATTTAATGTTGATTTCCTTGATGTTTGGTTTGATTTAAGCTGAATCACCTTTAAATAATGCTACCAAACAACAACCTAATGTTCATGATCAACTTTCTCTCCCCAATTTTTTTCACCGGCACCGCAAATCCTTTCTCTCTCTTCTGTCGGCGGCGACATCCACCCCTTGAAGAGGATCTCCGGCAGCCGAGCTTGCAGGTATGTACGTATTTTTATTTTGAGTCGGGGTGTTTCAGATTTCTTACATTGAATAGGTATTTATTGCATTATGTAATAATTTTGTCATGAATTGAGTCATTCACTAATCTAATCTCCTGTTTAGGCACTTAATTAATTGCTCCATTCATTTGTTTACATTAAATTTTAGTAAGCCATTTAACTGAAGTATATTAGTAGAGGTATATAACGTATCACTATTGTGAAGTTGTTTATATTAATACTTGAATATGAAAAGATTAAAATATATACTAACTAGTTTTATCAATTCTTTTTTAATGCCAAATTACACTCGAGCTCTACAATATAAAGGAGCATTACATGCATACCACACAATTCTCATGTATTTATATATCTAACATCCAAATCTTTGGCATCACTTCAGAAGTACCACTACCAGCTACATTTCAAAGTAAAATACCCAATTTCATGCTTAGATTTATCACACCAAAGTGTTATAGATATAAATATGAAACTTTAGGTGTTATATATGTAAGTACATAAGAATTGTGTGGTATATATGTAAATTTTCTCAGATATAAATATGAAACTTTAGGCTACCACATATTTAGAGTTTATATCTCTTTGAAGGTAGAAAATATTACGTCTGGAGTCCTAACGTAGACCAAGATACATAGGTTTATTACCTTCAGTACCTTGGTTGAGTAAGCGATAAAGTTGATTGGGCTGTGATTTTGAAGAATTAACTCAAGAAAACTATTGAACTGCATAGTTTTATAGAACCATTTCAACAAGAGGAAAGTATGACAGATTTCTGTATTCAAAGAGGCACAAATGTTGAAATGTTTGCGCTAGAGGATATTTCAGAAATTTTTGAAGAGTTTGCTCATGGATTTGATGATGATGATGATGAAGAGAGTCAAGAAGAAATTTTAGGTTCATCTTCGACGATGAGTTCTTCTGATGAAACTTAATAACATAGGTACGTAAATTTTAGTTTAGTTGTTATTACTGCTACTTTCTTTCTTTTACTTTTATTATTTTGAGTCATAGCTCCTTACTCTCGTTTTTTTCTATTTTTAAACATAACAGCTGCTTGTGTTTTACCTTTATTGCCCTATTTATTACTGTTTATAATTTTTTTTTTTTTTTGCCAGCACTAATCTTTTCAATGTCATTCCTTAGTTTACAGCTAGCCATAGGTGGTGCAAGTGGTCAACCACCTCATAGACCCCATGTTCTGGGTCCCTTAAGACCATCCACCGTAGCAGAAAAATGAGGTGGTCTACTCTTGCAGATGCTTTCACTACCATTGCACCTCTTTCGGCACCTCCTCACTCAATTTTCGCTACTACACTACTTGTGGCACCTCCCCTAACGGTTGCCGCTACACATCTTGTGATACCCTCCTCTTGCACCTGTTGCTGTCACCCCTCCTGCGGCACCTGCTCCTGCACCCAATGTTGCCCCATCTCGTTTGACACCTGCTACTTCTACACCTTCTTCCCCATCTGCTGCTAGCTCAACACTTGAACATGGTTCGCCGCGGATTTGTAAGCTATTTTTAACATTGTATTATGTTTACTCCTCATACTAAATATTTTTTGGTAACTAATTTATTTTTTATGTAGATATATTCCCCACAAGCTGCCTACCACCTGCATCACATAGATTATCAGAAACAGGTAAGATGACACCTATTTGTCATGGAAGGCAAAACCTGTAGCCACTTGAGAGGAAGAGGCAGACGAACCGAGTGAACCAAACGATAGAGGGCGCCAGGGGAGCTGCGCTTCATATTGACAGATTGGTCCCTCATACAAGGCACTACAGGAGATTCGTAAGATTTTTTTAGAAATTTAAACATTAATTCAAAATTTGAAGTATTTTCTTAGCACTAAACATTTTTGTACACTACACGGGCTAAAGAGTTGAGCCATGCTCCCTACGTTGCGAAATTGCTTGTCTAAACTCATCGGCACTTGGGGACCGCACAGTATGTCACGGAGCATTCCCAGTGGCTTGCTGAAAGTTAAAAACCTTACATTAAAAGTTTATTTTGACTCTAATTATGGAAAGTTTCAATTAAACTCGGGTTTTCATTATGCAAAAGGAGTTCGGGTAGCTCTAGGAGAGACACTTGGTCATTTAGGCCCGATGCTAGAAACAGTGGTTGTCAGTCTACCACTATGCATTCGAAGTACGAGCTTTGGACTTCGGAGGTAGGGATGAAGAAGGAAAGGGTGGGTTTATGGCCTTGCAACGAAGTGCATAGCCTTAGAGGCTAAGCCCGTGTTACCGTTCTTAGTTCTTGAGCTCCTCACAGCCAGACCAGAAGACTCTTGCCAGGTAGGTGGCTGCAATGAACGAGGAGATTTGCCAGCTGCGCGAGAAGATGCTACAAGACCAACATAGAGTTCAAGACTGTATAACACGCATGGCGGAGACCTTAGCAGATAGCCTTGGCAAGCAGCGAATGACATCTATGCAAGAGGAAGAGGATGAGGAGGAAGAGTAGTTTTTTTTCTTATGTTTCTGTTATTTCTAAGCATTCTGTCAAACATTAGTTCTGGAATATTTGGGATTAACTTTACTATTTTTATTTGGCATGATTTGTGATAGTATTATTCTTTTATTAATGATATTATTTGGAGATTTGATATGTGATATGATTATGCTTAATGTGGTATGTGATGGAATGCATTTTTGTATAGGTTGTGAAAATTCAATTGATATTCTAATTTTTTCAGTGTTACAGGTTTGCGTCGGATATGTGTTTGTTTTTAGATGCAAGATTTGACACTAAAATGACTAATATTTCATCGTTCTACGAATTTTTTGACACGAATAAGACGGTAAACCGGATATAATATTCATCGTCTGATATTTTCATACGTAAATATTTACGCGCGCTGTGTATAATAAAATCCGACACTAATACTACTTAAAAACTGATGCAAATAATTTGCGCCCAAATTTTTCGACGTTAATTGGACAGAAATAGAATTACAAACCCCCAATTTAATGTCAAAACAAATGAGACTGAAAATCGATGCTAATCCTTAAATATCATCGATTTTTTGTCCGATTTGCATTTGATCTAGCCAACACAAATATGTTTAATTCTTGTGGTGTCGCTACTCTTTCCTCAATGACCAACCGACATTCTTGAAGCAACAATCTATGACTCAAATGACCAACTACTACCACAACTTGCAAATACAGCCTATACATCAAGCCAATGCTACATCCACCGTTTATAGTACTCATGGCGTGATACTGCCTTCATAGCCATCACATACGACTTTCGCGGCCCGCTATAGCTATTATTGCCCAACTACCATTGTATATCAAGCTTGTAACTCTATCTTCCCTAATTTTAAAGAAAAGTGAGCCCCTTGCACCAAAATTACATAATTGATTATTTCCGCGGGATTATGCTCCGTAGTTTTTTTTCTATTTTCCAGAGTTTTTCACGTAAAAATCAAAATGTCTCATCATATTTACTTCACTTTTGTTATCTGAGTGTGTGTTGGATTCTCGTACATATTAACACACTAAATAATCACTCTACCATCATGAACTTTCTGACACACATCATATAAGTATATATTCTCATCGAATTGGAACTCAAAATTGTCTTATAGTAGAGACTAGAGTAGACTTGATGCTGAAAAAACGAAAAGTTGATTAATAAAATTAATATACATACATACATATATATATATATATATATATATATATATATATATATATATATATATATATATATATATTAATTTTTGAAATCTCCCAAATTTGGCAATAAAAATGCCACCTACTAGGTATTACAAAATTTTAAGGGATGGATACAATGAAGAAGCATTCCATATAGCATAGGAATAGATACCAGTTTTATTATTATTATCATTATTATTATTTTTTATTTTTATTATGCTTTTATAACTAACACCATTCCTTCTAAATTAATAGTAATACTGACTAGTGTGGCACGTTAATATAAATTTATAAAATAAAAAATATGAGACAATACTTCTTAAAAATTAAGTGGTGTTACTATGAAAAAATAAAACTTTTCAAAAATAAATAAATAAATAAATAAAATAAATTTTAAAATTGTGCCACTATATTTTTACGATTGTGAAGTAAACCCCTATGAACTTCAAGCCCAACAGACATCTATGCGTAAACGCCTTTTTGGGGGACGGCCCATTTGCTTCCTTTCAATAGTTAATTTGTTTTGTAGCAATTAGAAAGGCATATAAAAGCCCAACCCATTCAGGTTACATTATCAACTCATTAATTTTTTACATCAAGAACATTTGAAAGAATGAGACAATTTAAGTGAAAGTAACAATGAAGAGATTAAGCTAAAATGACAATGAGAAAATTTAAATAATCAATAAAAAGCAAAAGAGAAAGTCTACTAAAATATTCTTCACTGAATGTATTCTTTTTGTTATATTCTAACAACACCATTTTATTGAAGAAATATTGAAGGCTCAATCTCCATCTCTATCTTTTTGGCAATTTTTTGATGATTGTCAGTTCAATTTGTAGAAGGGCAGAGCAAGAAAATGGGGGTAAGAATGCATTCATACTGGTGCAAATCATTCATATATAGAATAATAAAACTTCTTTTTATGAGGAAGGCCTAATATTAGAGACATAGATTCACTTCAAATTTTATTTTATTTTTGATATGCTAAATATGACTTTGTTACTTTAGAACCCAATAGAAGAGTCTAAACATGAATTTATGTAAATTTGAAACTATAATGCTACAATTTTTAAAACATTCATCCCATAAAACATTCAAAAAAATGGAGTCCAAGTGATTTGTTTTAAAAAATAAACAGAGTCAAACTAGGGGTTTAAATGAACCGAACACGAATGAACAAAGCTCGTGTTTGTGTTCGTCTCGTTTGAAATTAATTGTGATTGAAATAGACTCGTGTTTGAAATTGTTTGTTAAAGTTGTTGTTCGTGTTCAGTTCGATTTGTTCAAAATAAGTTCAAATTGTTCGAAATGTTTGACTTGATCGAAATATATGAATGGTTCGAAATGTTTGAATTTTTCGAATTGTTTGATTTGTTTGAAATGTTTGAATTGTTCAAAATTATTAAAAATTTTTTAAATTATTTGAATGTTTAAAGAGGCAACAATTTAATTATTAATTCTCAAAATATCAAAAGCACTAAAAAAACATTTGAAAGTGAATTAGAACTTCAACAAAAGCATTCTTTTATCATTACAGCCAAATATTCAAGCAAATAATCTTTTAAAAAATTCTAATAACTATCAATGACGAGTTGATGACCAGTTGAAGACTGGATAAATAACATCCTTTAATCATTACATGATTTACATCCTTTATCTTTTTTATGTATAATTAGGACACTAAATAGGACGCAATGGAGAAAAAGGATTCATGTAGCAGACCCCACTTAGTGGGATTAAGGCTTTGTTGTTGTTGTTGTTGTATCTTTTTTATGTATAATTATTTTAAATTAATTTATATTTCGAACAATTTAGTAGGAAAACCTTACTAGAGATAGGATGGGAGCCCGACTTTTAAGTGCTAAAACGCAAAAATTCAAAATGGTAGCAACTTTATTTATTTGAATTTTATTCTAAATTTGACTTATTTTTTGGCTTACCAGTTTTCTAATGTTTTGGTCCACTTCACGAGAATTATTCAACGATTAATGAAAGAAATAGGTGATCACATCGGAAAATATCAATAAATGTTCTCTTTAACATAAGAATATTGAACATGATAACTGATTGGGCAAAAGAGGCTCCATGATATGCTACATTTAGAAAATGGAAGGAGACTGACATTCATAGTCATTTAATTTGTTATTCTTATTGTTGAACAATATTGCAATGCTTCTTACCAAAAACTAGAGATCTCGTGCTTTTCAACTCATTATTTTTCCACATCGGAAGTCTCTTTCTTCTTTCTGGAATGTGTATCAAAAAGGACAACATCAGGTAAGCCTCGAGTAAGTACCACACAGAAGGCAAAATCCCTTGCTTGATCTGCCCTCGAAGGCCAAGGGCTACTGATTGGTTAAACATTTTTTGCATGGATGCTCACAAGATGACTTGTAAGATCATGAGATAACCCTTTTCAATGAGAAACACAAAAAAATATGTAGTGTCATGGGAGAAGGATACTTGCTAATTTTTGAACAAGACATGCTTAATTACCAAAATGCTATTTAATTTTGCATTTAATATTTTTAATTTTTAACAATATCAATATTGTTAAACTAAAAAATTTAAACGACATGAAATCATATTGATGAGACTTTTTTAATGATCTATTTATCTCTCACTGTTTTTATTGTTAAAATATATGATCCAACTCAGACTCTTAAAAAGGCTTTCATGTGTCCACTAATCAATAAGAGAATACTTTAAAAATAAGCATTATAATGCCCCTTGATAATTACAAAGAGCTAATAAAAGATTATCACAATTATTGGTGATCATTTAACAGCGCAATAATTTAAATGGTAAATTATGGTATATGAGCGTATCCAGACTATCCATTAGTTTACTTCTCTTTCACTTTCAGTAAGGATCTTCTTCGTAGAAGTTCATAAAATTGCATATCCTATGTAAGATAGAAGAACATATTATTAACGTCGATCGCACCATGCCACTGGACATACAGTGTGGTGTGATCCATATTGTCATGTTCAAACGGAGGACATAATATTTTCTTCACACAAAATATATTAGAATTATCCTTCTGATGGTAACAAACATCAAGCCCAGAACAACATAACTAAAGTTAATAATTATAAACATAGTTTAAGTAAGTCTATTTGATTACTATTATTTTATATATAAAAAAACATTTTTTCCAGCATCTAATGCATGTACGTGGACTTATATCTGTATGTGATCATAATTAAATAACAAGTGGCCCTAATTAATCAGATCATTAGTTGGCCTGACAATGGGGGACCTTGCTAAAATAATGTCATTAGAGTTACTAATCAATGGCCTGATGCCAATGCATTGATAAATTTAGTCGACACCATAAGTCCAATGTGATGATAATTATTCATTTAATGACAGAGACAGAAATAAATAACAAATCATACAAAGTTCACCGAAGATATATATTCTATAAGAAAAAAATTTGCATACTGGTCCACACATTACGTGTAATGTGGGACTCATGATTTGATGTGATAGGCAGAGCATGGGTTCTTTTTCATCGTACGAATGTCAGACTCATGGGCTAACAGATGGACGAAAACAAGTGCCCTTTTTATATGGTTCTGAGGAAAACTCGCAAATGCAATGTTACTATAAGTGTAGTATAGTGACATATTATCAATGAAATGTGTCTCAATATCGGTCACTAATAGTTTGTGGTTGTTCCAAGATGCACCTTGACTTGGAGCCATTATTCCATACGGAGAACGTACGCATCCACACCCATCTCCCACTAATACCCATCTAATACCCTCTAATACCCATCCAATACCCTCCAATACCCATCAATACTCACCTAACATCCAATACCCAATATCCAATACACATCCATACCCATCCATACCCTCCAGTACCCCTCCAGTACCCAAAAAATCCGCACCCAGCCCCTGGGTACGTGCTCCGTATGGAATAATTTATCCTTGACTTGAGTTATTGTTGTCAGTGTTTTGTATGCTTGAATATGTGAAATGTAGAGGTGCTTCATGTTTTTGAATTGTAAGAAAAAAGATTATGTAAGTGTAAATATATAAATTGTGAGTGGCGTGCAAGAGGTGAGATTTTTATGTGAATTATTTGGGAAAAAAATATCGTTGAGCTTGATTTGATAATATAATCTTAGTAACAATTGTCAAAGCTTGTCAAAAATGATGTGCTTGAATATATGGTTCATTGTTGGAAATAAAATGAAAAAATTCGAAATATTGAGTTGAGGGTTTACCAATTAGTCCTGAAAGAAAAAAAATGATTGTCAATAAACCCGTCCCCATAACTAAGAAACAAATTAATAGATTGCCATAGGCTTATACCTAGAATGGCAACTCTTGTGATGGTAATAGGAGGAGCCTTGTGGTCTTAAAGCTATTACTGGAAGTATTTGCCATGGTCAGAGTCTCAACAACTAGAATATGAAAGTTTAATGTTGGTGGATAATGGGCACCGAATTTTAATTATTGGTTAGCATTATTAGAAGATAGAAGATGGCAATCTATCTGCTATATCATTTTTGTACATCTTAATATTTATTGAATATAGTTCGAGTAAGATTTGCATAGAGCGAGACAACTCGATAGAACAAGAAAGATAACTTTGATGTTGAACTTGCATGAGCTTATCTAGATTAAATCTCAACCGATCGTAGTTGCTCAATCACAAAGAGTATTTGTCCGATACTACTCAATTTGTATTTCACTTTGAAGGTTGACCGCTACAACAAATTAAGAGATTTTTTTTGCCTTGCAATTTGACGTCATCTAATATGTTGTTTATATCAACAATCAAACTAGCAACTTCAATCAGCTACATTCCATGTGTAAACAATCCACATCTTATTTATGCTGTCGAATACACACTTTAAAAAATCTCTATGAGTTTTACTTCTTTCAGAACCATCCTTTCTTACAGTGCTAAAAATTTGGGCTTGAATCCATAAATAAGTAATTAATAGGAGATTTTGGGAAACCATGCCATTTTGATTCTTTGGGCAACATTTTCAGAGACAAACTCTTCCCCCATCCCACCCCACACTCTCCCTATCCTATCTCTTTTTCAATTTCTTCACTTTTGTTTTCTTTGTTTGGTGGGCTTTATAGGCCTTGAAAGTAAAATTTTAGTTCTGTCAATGGAAAAATTTTAGATCTAATAAGTATATTTATGTGAGGGAAGATTGAACAATGAAAAATAAAAACATTTAATATTTATCATGAAAATAAATCAATGGCGATTGACAATGAAAATAATTGATATATCAATAAAGGTTTGTCAACCTGATTGACCTTCTAATAAGAAGGAAATAAAATAATTAGCAAGATGAGTGTCAAACATTAGTAATTGGTGAACACTGGAAATGTGTGGCTTAAGAATTTTATACGCCAAACACAAATAGACTTTGGAGGATCCTCGATAAATGACATTATTATCTATATGATAATGAGAAACAAATTTGGACACATTATTCTTCAGATGAGTGGGAATATACTGTGGTTAGAAAAGTGAGTATCGGTAGGCATCACATGATGTTCAAAAGAATTTAAATCCTTATTTTATGTAATCCAACGAGGTTATCCACATATCATAACTAATTTAAATTTTGGCTTAATCAATCTATCTTCAAACATGTCAAATTTTAATAAGCATAAAAAGACTTGCACAATAACAAGCAATAACTAGAAAAAAAATCATAGAACACCCAATTAGAATGAAGTCTTCTCAACCAATTAGGCACAAGCTATAATACTTGCCACCAAATTTTATAGAAAGAACACCAATTGGATCATCTCGATCAAGTTCTTTTCGCTCTATTTTGTCTTCTATTTTTAATCTGATTAAATATTCCTTACTCAAACTAAGATTAATTCATTTAGATATTAATCCAAACATTTTTAGTTTCATTTAACTAATCACATTGAATAAGTTCTTTTTATTGTCGTTTATCAAGATTAATTGTAATTTTTTTTTAATAAATTATGATTATTAATCACACAAGTAATTAATAACATCCTCAGTATCAAGGATGATCTCACTTTACACATCTTTAAGTGATAGAAGATCAGATTTATTAATAGAATATTAAAAGCGCTTATTATTTAGAAATTTTCATGGAGTTTTAAAACATACTAAATGTATTTCATAAAATCTACATGTTGAAATTAGTCATTATGTCAAGATCATACACACCAGTCATCAAATTAATATTTAATAGAAATTATGTCAATTATGACATAAACCGAAATTTTTAATTTATAGAACAAATAAAAATTAAAAATATATGCAATTAGTCTGATAATCAATATAATGACAAATCTAACGCTATATATATATTATACATTTTACAAATTTCATGCTGAAATTGTAGATGTCGCTCTTTAGGGTAACGAATGTTGTTAATCAAGCAAGAACTACATAATGTCGCTCTTTAGGGCAACAATTTAATTATTTTCATATTTCAACAGCACATCTCTAATTTCTATGGCCTTGTTTGATGCTCTGTTCCATTGTAATGAACACCAACATGTGGATTTGCTTTCATTTTGTAAAGTATTGTCTACCAAAATCGTTTTAACTGAAAAATAATTCTTTGATATTTTAGATTGCAGATGACAATGTTCATTCCATAGAAGTGACTTTTAAAGTAGCTTTGTTGAATGGTGAAGCTCCTCCAAAGGAGCCCTAGTTTGTTAAACCACAATTGCATGTGGACGAAGTTTAAATATTCTCTTACTCATTAGGCTAAAGTATAGGCTTGATTAATATTAGTGCTTTTGAGATAATATTGTATAGTATTATATTGGAAATCATAATCATTTTTAGTCAAGTTCAATATTTTCTGTTTTTCACTATAAGAAATAGTTAATAATAGATGGCTGTTCGATTTACCTAATGATTAAGAATTTTACTTTTCTATGAAATAGCTTAATTTTTTTTTTTTTCCTTCTTAGAATTTAGATGCACAAAGATACAGCAGTAACTACAGAATCTTCAATTTCCACTCTTGTAACCACATGATATTAGAATACAAATGGGGAACAAAGGCCAATAGTTGTATAGCATTTAACTCTAATATTATATGGTAAATGAGTGATGTGGCCCATCAAGCCTCAGATATCTATACAACTCATAATTAAACAAATTATAGTTATAAGAACATCTTGCCTTAAACTAATTCAGAATAAAATTTATATATAATCATTCAATTTATATTAATCTCAATCAATTAAGTAAGAACTTATTATGATCAAATTTAGTTAATCATACTATTATGACTTGGAGTTTTCTTATCCAATTTCTGAGTGCCACATATTAATTAACGACTTAAGAGTCATCACAACATATTTACTTCAGAATGTTAGCTACTTCTACACGGAACTTTTAATTGATCCCAGCCCTAAAAAGTTGACCAAATAATACTTTTATAAACCTTTTCTGAAGAATTGTACAGACTTCATTGATAGAAAAATAGCAATAAGTTAAAAAAATGAACTGTCTTCATCATTCTGTCGGGTATGTGAATAAGGCATATAAAATCAATATTATAAGATGTAAGTAAGTACGTTATATATGTTTATTATGAAACATATAGTTTATTTAATAAAGTTTGCATGCAGTCCATGCTGTAGTTAAGAGCAAAAATTTTGATAATATGACAGCTCACATGTCTCATTCATAACTTTTCATATGTAATATAATGCGAGTAATGGGAATCATGCATTGAAAGAGTCTAATGTAGAAGAAACCGTCAGAAAAGCCAAAACTACATTGAGTGCCTGATGATATATGTTGTCAGATATAGTCAGATGGTCTGCTTTCAATATTTAAAAAAAACAGAAAAAATAAATAAAACAAAAATGGGCCAGATCGACAATCAACATGTTGGTCATGTTAATTACATTAAATAAATACACATTAGTTGTAGAAAAAACAGCGTCGTTGAAAAAATTATTGCGCCCAAACAAATGGAGATAGAAAATATTTCAGAATTATCCTCGAAGTTTCCACCATTAGAAAAGTCTCGGAAAACTTTTTTCCTTGTAATATTATTACTATTTTCAGTTTTTAAGAGAATTCATACTGAGAATGCGCATAATATTTATCATCTTTGTGATTTTTGAGTTCTTATGAGCTATAGTGCATTTGGGGCGACTTGTGGGTTTCAGGATAAGCTGTTTATTCTGAATGCGGCCAGTGGATCGACCGTGGGGTTCGACCTGTGGCTACTGTTAAGTGTAAAATCCCAACTACGTTTTCGGATAAACAGTCGAAACGTATTTTGTAAATGGTGAGACGACGTTTCGAAAACGCCGCTTGCACTTATAAGCTGTTTCAAACAGTCCTAAAAGAAAACAAGAAATTTTCATTGAAACTATTGATGGTCAAAATACATTGTTATTATCAACGGGTTAATGAGCTAGAAGATAAGCGAAGGCACAACTTTATGCATAAACTAAACTATTTGCACCATTCCGAACTATATATAAATAACGAAATGCTGAGCTATCATAGCACCTAGAGAATGTTTAGCCCAAATTTTAGTTTGGGATGAACTGTAAGTCAAGTTCATGGCGCAAAATTTATATTCATCAATAAAGTTGAACATTTTCATATGATTTTCATAGATGATGTTGGTCTGGCGAAAAGATTACTGGACAGCTGAATTCTCTTGGTCAAAGTTACAGCAAGCAGTCTTTGTCAGAAGACTTAACAAGGAAAGGAAGATTGACCCGTGGAGAATTTTGGTTGTATCATCAAAGTATACTATTTCATCGATTAGTTAATGCTCCAATAAATATAAAGATTTGTGATATTTTAAAATTGCGAATTTCTTCACTTTCATGACATTCATTGCTCCACGTATGAGATTCTGTTTATTACAAGAGTTGCAAGGATGGTAGATACAATATTGCATTTCATTACAGCACCAGCTACCGTGGCATAGTTCAACAAAAATTCTACCAATTATTGCAAAGGAACTGTTGAGATCAATGATATGCTGATGGATATTACTTAATATTATGACTAAAATTTGCATTAACTAAGGTTTAAGTTTCAATTTCAAGTAGCAAAACAGAATTTTCCACACAGTCATCGACAGAAAATTTCATAGTAGTATTGACGGATTAAAAAACTTGTAGCAGGCGCTATTGAGCGTTGTTATCATCATATCTTGCACCTCCACAAGTGGCTCTATTGGGATTCTCATGACTCTTGCTTGTGAGACCTAGCCCTAGTTTCAGACTTGCCCTAATAAATACATGATTTTCAGGCAAACTATGATAGAGTAAGGTCTCACTAAAATCTAAGCACTCGAAAAAATAAGTCTAATTCATGAAAGGAATAATGAAGGTCTGGTGCAAGCAAAGATAATTCTATAGTGGAAATAAAGTTACAAAATATGAAATAAGGTACAAGTATATGTCATAATCTCCCTGCTTGTGGTCCTTATCTTTTGAATCATTGTAATGAAGTTATATTATATTGTTTTGATAGAATTATGCTCTTGAAACTTGAAATATATAATAATAGGAATCCTTGTATTTTATCTCACTGATAAGCCTCTTTTTTTTAAAATGCATATAATTAAACACAAGTGCAATGGGAGCATTACATCCATGTACATGTTTCCTCTAACAAAACGAATAAGTAATTTAATATTAATAAAAAAATTTAAAATAAATATCGAATATCTTTTTTTAGCATTTTTATTATTTTGGCACATATTCCTTGAAGAAAAAAATAAGCTATATGATTTTTTTGTCAGGCAACTATAGGAGTTAATAATATGCAACACATATCATTCTCTGAAATAACAATCATACATCAAAGGAGGCAATTAAAAGAGAATAGCTAGCTTGGAAGTTATAGCCAAATAATTACATATAAAGCACTATGATGAAGATGATAATCATAATTACAAATAGTTCTTTTGGCAAAACAAGATTTTAGGAATTTGCCTACCACACCACCTATTATGTATGAAGGATCAAGCATGGTCAAGGGATGATTGATGTAAATTTGTGCAAGTACTGATCAAAACTTTTTTGATGTCGCTTATTCGACTTATCAATTGAAAGCAACAATCAAAGCAATTACATCAATTTAATCAAGTTGACCTAAGAAACTTAAATGTTTAACTTGGCTCAATGAAATAAATTAACTAAATTGAATGAGTTCTATGTTTAAGTGAGATTAGTTAAATCATATAAAATCATTTAAAATGAGTATTATTTTTTTTTGTCCTAGTATGATTAAATTAGTCAAAAATGACCTAAGGAATTCAAATGTGTTAAGTTCAGTCAAATGGTCTAATTAGTTTAATTTAGTTCAAATAGCTTTATTTTTCTATAATTGATCTATTAATACCCGTATAAATTTTAAGTTACTTAGCTTAGCCAATTTGATGGCTTACATCCTAAAACGCCGAACAGGTTCATCAAGGCTAACTAAGTGTTCAAGATCAAATCTGGATAATTTGATTTGCACGAAATTTGTGACAAATTTTTCTATTTTTTTATGTATTTTCTTTTACTATTTGTACTATATTTTTGCTTTTCCAGATATTTTTGTGTTTAACTACATGTTACAGGTATTAATAAGGGCTAAATATGCATTAATCATGCATAGGAGCTAACAAAAGGGAGGAACACCAATTTCATTCCAAATGGCACATATGTGCTTCATCTCCAAACCAAAGTATGAAATTGACATATAAACGCCTCATTTTGACAAACTGGTGTTCTTAAGCCACTTCGGCATGGCTATGTCATTATGGCACATATATGCCATCTTTGTGACTTGGGTAAGTCATTTCTACTGCCTCTCATGCACAACTTATACAGAGACCAGAGAACCTTTACACCACTTCTAGAAAACTTTGTGCCTACTCCAGGACAAATGAAATCAGAACAATGTGAACTTCGATGCTTCAGGGAGAAAGTTCAGCGCCAATGGGAGTTAGAGTAATTGTGAATCGTAAATACGGAGAATAGCCATCAAAAGATGGTTATTTCATATGGGAACACCTAGATGCCTTCAATGCTCTGGCTAAGCCACATAACAAAGAGTGGGTCTCTCACCTCCTAAATAGGTAATTGTTTGTTTGCATACACAGGCTACAAAATAACCAGAATCATCTCGAAGAAAAATCCTTATACGTTAAAGCAAATTGGGTTATAAGGCCAGAGGACAAATTGTCGTATGCCAAATAGGCGGTAGTTTATCGGTAATCGGGCCATCATGATAATATCAAAGAAGTTAAAGCCGTGATAGGACTCAAATGGGCTAGCAAGAGAAAGGTTAGAGTAGTCTTAAAAATTAGAGGTAGTCGGGTCATGGTACCATGAACCCGTTATTCCAAACCACTGGAATTCGACCCTGTAACCTAGAAAGAAACATTTTAGAGGTTTCAACTAGGGTTTTTTATGCCAACGAGCATTTCAGACCCTTGCGGGGGTAAATTCAATCCGAACTTGAATATCTCCAAAATGTGCATGCAGAATCCTGGTGACTAACTGGGCTTCAGAAGAGTTTGGATTGATGGAGTTGGATCTTTCAACATATGAACAGATGTAGAACATGTCTAGAGTCAAGGTTAAACGCCAACTTGTGGTGAATTTTCTCATAATAAACACAGGTGGGCTCCATGATTTCTCTTGACCCCGTGGAGGCTCTGATTGGATACAGAGAGACCTCTAAACACCAGGATGGACATCAAACATATCCAATGTCTTGGGTAGGCCCACTTAATGGAGGATTCTCCCAGGTGACTACGAATCATCTCAGACCCTGATATCGAACCACGAACACGTACTGGAGGTCTCAGATGGGTGTTATGAGCTACAGGATGCTATGAATAAGCAATGGATCACCCCAAGCTAGTAAAGCGGACACCCTACACTTGTGACATAAAAAATTGAAGCCGACAAACATCCCAATCTATATCACTATCACTTTGAACATTGATGCCATAAGTTACTAGAAAAAATCTCTGTGGACCAACTTGTATGATAATAATTTGTTAACAAAAGGAGCAATAACAAGTGAATCAACGTAGGAAAATCCAATATTATTTTTTTTCATTGAATGATAACAATAATTCTTCTTGTTTTTTTTTTTCTGAACTATCGACAACATTAATCTATATAACTAATTTATGTCATCAGTGATGCTTCTAATTAATTTCCATTGAAAAGACCACATAAATACTATAATGGTTCTAATATCTTTCAAAGTCATCCATTTTTTCTGATATAATAGCGCGAGATATTCTTAAATGAGTAATGTGTTATCTTTAAAGTAAAAATAAGATAAAATGAAATATAAATATTTTTTTACATAAGAAATACTAAAATTTATTATCTGATTACTAAGCATGCCTTTTAGCATAACATTTTGGATCTCAAAATAATTTAAAGGCTCAACCAATTAAAATAAATACTTCATTTGATAGCTAGATATCATAAACATAAATGTGAAAAAAAAAAAACTAGCAAAAAAAAGGCTACTAGAATTATTTTGGGTCATTCATGGCCAAGGAACCAACAAAATAGCTAATCATTTCCTTAGTCATGCCAGTTCCTTATTTCCTTGATCATCCTTATTTTTTATTGACTTCAAATAGTTTGTCAAATTTGATCAAAACTGATAAAAGCTTATGATCTCTATAAGCATTCTTCGTGAGCTTTAAGTGGTACTAGATTTTTTCATGTAGGTGAACATTTTAAGATAAATTATAATCATATTTTATTTTATTTTTTAAGATCTCAAACTTGATCTCTAAATCATCATAAATAATTTTTTGTTTCAATAGAAACATGTCTAAGAGCTATGAATAGATCTGAATTACTCTGAATAAGAAAAATATTTTAATACTAAGATCAAATGCATATAACCAAAATTTTTTATTAAACATAAATTTGATCCCTAATACTTTTTGTAGTTATTCTGGCAGATTTGATCATTAACAATATGATCCATCTATCCAATTAGATATGTGGCATTGAGAACTTTGGAATCGTATATTTTGTTCTTTATTTAATTATCAAATCTTTAATTTAAGTTATCATTATACCACCATTATTGATTGTTGGTTAGCTTAATACCAAAATTTTCTTTATCTCTATCATCAATAAAAATCTAGTTTGTATCCATTTATGATCAAGCCTTGATAGGGCATTGTTATTTCTAGAGTAATTCAATCAACCTTCAGATAATTGAAAAAACACTTGAGGCTCAATATTTTGTGACCAAATCCGACTCCCTATGTATAACTTTGAGCTAATTATTTTGGGCTAGGAAAGTCAACCGACTTAGATGTAAGATGAAGTAGTAACTCACTGAACAATGTCTTTAGTTCAATAGCTTCCTCTAAAGGGTAGCCTTAATATTTTTGCCTTGGCAAGTTCCCCATGTGTTAAGTATGACTCATATGCCGGTAGTTAGAGTTTTCTTGGAATGATGAGGTGTGTCACTTGGTAAAGAGGAGTGTCTCTTGATGAATAGGAGTGTCTTTTTGAATTAAGTGGGTTTGGGGGAGCGAGGGCGAGTTAGTAATTTATTCGTGAGTTTTATCTATAAATAGATGTGTAACCCTATGGGTATGTGAACTAAACTATTGTAACTCTTCTGAAATAGTGAATGTTCGCCGCTCTGCTCCCGAGGATGTAGACAACTTTGCTGAACCTCGTTAAATCTTTGTGTTTTCTTTTGTTTTGTGTCGATTCTTGCTTTTCTCCATTCCAAATACCACAACACCATGATCATGTCAAGTTGATTATTAAGATGCCATATGTTGTTATCACATAAGATGTCATATGTTGTTATACATATATACCACCCATGTCCTATGTATTTACATATCCAACACCAAGACTTTATTTTTTATATTATTACCAACCAATTCTTTTGTATCACATCAAAAGAGCTACCATTTTAACTTTTTAAAAGTGAAATACACCTTTTTCACGTATGGGTAAGGCGGTATCTATGTAAAAAATTAAAGTTTTGGCCTTGGATATGTAAATACATAAAGAAGTGGGTGATAGGTATGTGAATCTTACTTTAGCTTAAATATAATTCTATTTAGAAAGTAAAATATTTTTTATGTCACCAATATTTCTCCTCCGTGCATCTAATCTTCATTTGCTTTTGAGTGCTAATAATTAAATAAGAACTAACGCAGGTTGGGGTGGATCTTGTATCGCCTTTCGGCCAAATAATTAAGTACTGGATTAGCGAAAGACAATTTAATTAGGTAGGTTAATCTCTGTCATTAATATTTGTTTAAGGGAACTAAAACGACCTAGTAGATCTAAGAAGGAAGTTTGCTTGTGACAAAGGATTCCAGCCTCTCCTTTTTGTCTTACACTGCGATATATCAAATTGTATTTTGTTGTCACAGCTAAGAGGGCGCTATCTGTTAAATGATTTTCATAATCATTTGTTAATTTCCTGTTTAGTGATCAGGGAATAATTTCATTACAAGAGACATTAATTTGATTCCAAGACTTATGGCTGGAGAGATCAATTGATATGTTAGGTTTCTTCACTATAGGCTCTATTCTTAAACAAGATCTTGCTATTTAAATCCACTTCTCAGAGATGATGCTTTACAAAACAAATGAAATATCCTACAAAATATTACTATTATCTTTAGTTAACATAAAAAATGTATTGGTATTGATCTTAAATAAAATCAACAATTTAAAAGGGAAGACTACAACGAAGGCTGACCCGTTGTCATGAGATTTTGAGGCCCACTTGACCGACCGAGGGAAGTCATGCTACGAGCCAAGCCAACAAGGCCAAAACCAAACAAGCTATGAGACAGACATTAAGACGACCGAATGATTCAAGCACGAGTCATTCAGCCAAAAAGAGACAAAAAAAGCATTCGAGCCAACCGTGCACTATAAGCCAGCCATCTTGATACAATAAGCTACCCTTCAGTAAAGCTACTCCAAGAGAAGATCCATCTCCACAGTATCTCCAACCATTCATAGATGCCCAAGAGGCTCCTCAACAGAAATCCATGATTGACAACCAAGCTAGATCAGCCGATCAATCCATATCAACCAAGCTTAGCTAATCCCGTTGATTTGAATCAACCAGCTAAGCTTGTAGAGCCAGAAAATAGTCAAATGATAAATCTATACATATAAAAAGATCAGAAATATCCTAGTACAGATCTCTTCCAAATAGGGGCCAAAATATCTTATCATCATTATATCATCTCTTTTATAAATAGAATAAATTTTTTACGAATAAGATACGATAGATTACTATTCATTCCTCCCCCTCTCTCTCTCTCTCTCTCTCTCGCTCTCTTCTTGTTTACTCGTTTCTATCTCTATCTCTCTCTTTTTCTATTTACAATCTTGTTTTTTTGTGTGATTCACTGAAAGATTTGAATTCAAGGATTAGATTTAGTGATATATGTCTTTACATACCTCTTATAAACTCTGAAACTCCGAGCTAGACGTTTTCATTTTAAACAATGTAAAATTAAAGAGATTGCCAGTAACGATATAATTATTTAGCATATTTTATATAAAACTTTGAGTCGAACAAATAATATATATATTTTTTAATGTAAGAAACTAATTAAAATTTAATATTTTCCTACAATTAAAATAATACGTAATTACTGCAAATAGTTATTATAGTTACAAGCATCATGAATCATTAGAAGATGAGTTTATTGTCCAAATAACTTCCTTATATATTAAAAAAATGATTAGCAAACAAAGAGAAACCTTTAAAGTCCAGCTTTTAAACTATTTAGTTCGATCAAGCTATGAATTTTCTCATAGTTCATTAAATTGCAAGAAATTTTGTTTTATTTCTTTCAATAGAGACAATTAAACTCCAATTCAATGAAAAATGAAAGATGTCATTATACAAATTTATGCTAAATAAATTAAAATAATCACTACTGAACATCTTGCACCTAATTTCAATTTATTTTTATCATTTTTTTGCCTATTATTGACAAAGTAAAACAGTAATCACATGCGTGAGTCCACACAGTTGTTTGCAAAATAATAGATTATTCTCAGTAATAAGAGATTATCATGCATTATTGTCCTCACCTTTGGCTATATTATACGGATAAAATTGATTAAATACACTGATGTCGATGAGTTTGTGGTCCTTCACTAATGGTGAAAATGAACAGCATTTGGACGAACCAAAGTATCTTTTGGCTCAACTCAACAGCTAAATAAGTCAAATTCTTTAACTTCTGATAGGATTTTTATTTTTTGCCATATTGAATGTACATAAAGCTATTTAGAAAAATAAATTCTACTTTGAATTAGTTATATGTAATATGTAATATATTTAATCATCATTCTTAAGTTTACTAACCAAGGATGCAAAAATTATGGGGTTCTTCTTATGAAAATATAAGTTTTATTGAGGACTAACGTCAGATAGTGTAGCTAGTATAAGAGTTAACAAACAAACTACCCTGCTCAATCAAGAAAAATGGTAATGAAAATCTCTTGGATGTTAGGTAATCCAAGACAATGTTGGTGATATGCATTATAAGAGTTTCAAAAAGTTGATAGAGGCTAGAGAATAGGATCTTAATTGTGGTCATCGCAAGAGTAACTTTTGAAACCACAGCTATCAAATACTCATTAATAGCCACTAAAGCTCAAGCTAAATCATAAAATAAAAATTCTTTATTTGCTAACTAATGTAGCAAGTCCAAATGATGATGATGGTACAAAAGATCTATACTACTCTTTATATTAACCTCTTCAAGTATTATTAGAGTAAAGAATAAAGGCTAATGTAGAAATCAAATGAGTGGGAACTGGAGAGAAATAATATTAATAATAGCATTAGAAAAATTTTTCAGCCTACCCATCTTCTGGGCCTAATCAACCGTCCCAGATTGATGGACCCAACCCTTTGTTTCGACCAGTCTCCACGGCCCGGTCGATCATTCACTTGTATGCTTGTATGCATTTCTTGTATGATCACATGTCCTTTTGCATGAGTATGAAAATATTATTTTGAATTGATGTCTAGAAAATTTCATTGCATATAAAATTAATTTATCTTATATGTTTTGCATGTGGCATGTCTTGGATGTCTCATTGAACATCATTTGGGGTGTTTCTTTCAACCCCCACCCCCACTACATTTGGTGTCTCGTTGAGTGCCGACACTTTCTATGTTTTTTTTTCCACATACGTTCTCGTATGCACAGGGATAGATACTCGCACACTTTGTGTGGAAGTGGCTCATATAAGCCATCCACCTCGCTCCTTACGACATCGCCTAAAGTGTCGTAGGTATTTCACATTGTGTTAAGTAAAAGTCATGCTTCTTAGCCTCTGAACTCGTACAAGACACAATGTGTATTCACCAAGATATATAATTCTCATTTTTATGAATCACATAACCTGGGCATTTATGTATGCTTGCCATCTACATGTCGTATGATTGACAAATTTGCATGTCGTGTGCTTGATATTTATGCATGTCATTTGCTTGACATTCCCCATATGCATGTTGCATATGTTACATGTTTGCGTGTGCTCGGTGAGTGCCTCTTGTTTAAGGATTAAATCGACTACATAC
Organism: Papilionanthe hookeriana x Papilionanthe teres; assembly: GCA_022702705.1. Lineage (NCBI taxonomy): Eukaryota > Viridiplantae > Streptophyta > Magnoliopsida > Asparagales > Orchidaceae > Papilionanthe > Papilionanthe hookeriana x Papilionanthe teres. The sequence continues at coordinate 117,806,848 of CM040432.1, read as the reverse complement.
TTACTCTATGCAAACTCACTTGTAGTCGGTGTCTACTTGTCGGACGGCACTTCGATTCCCCAGGCAGGTGTAATTCCTCTTTATATGTAGCATATTATGTCGGTACATTAGGTTGGTGTATCACAGTGCATGTAGGCATCATTTCATTCACTTGCATGATGTCAGATTCAACTTTTGGCGCTTATTATGATCATTTCGTGTTTTGATCGGACAATCACAATATCGGCTTCATGCATGTTTGTATGTTTACCCATTTTCTTTGATGGCTTGTCCTACTCGTTATGAGAGTGACTTGATTGTTGGTCATGATACTCAAACAAGTATTTCCCAGGAGGATGCCTCAGCCAGCAATGTGAGTTTATATATCATGAGCGACAAATAGTATAAATGTGCTAAAAATCCAAAGACTCTTTTGAATTCATCGTTAGCGGAGTGTTATTTTAAAATTTTAAAAATGGATATTTTTTCTATTATAAGTATTATCCATCTATTTAAAAATTATAAATGTTAGGTCATACGTGAGGCAACCTCTTTGAAAATTTCACCCATTATCTTGTGACGTACTTTAGATCTTTAGGATGAGGTCAGTGTGGGGATTAGAACACGGTAGCCGGAGACTTTATCCTGAGCACTAAGATGATGATTAGAACATTTTTTGTTCGATGGCATGCTAGGCTAGGACTAGGTTGCTAGGTAGTATTTTTGGCACTTGGATTTTGATCTGTATTGGTTTGGTTGTCCTAGTCATGTGTCTTTTTCTGCTAATGTTTTTGGTGTATTTGCATGTTCTTTGATTTTGACATGCATGGTAGTATTTAGGTCGAACTTTTGCTGGTAGTCATGTGATCTATATGCACACACACACACGTAAAACAAAAGGGGGAACATGTGATTTACATGCTAACTTTTGCTTGCATATGCTGCTTAGATCCCCCACCAGGCTTGACTCAGATACATTGAATGTATATAGCTTTCTATGCTAACATATTTTTTGTATAGGTCGGGTCCTTTTTTTTCACTTTCCTATTGTACCTTTTAAAGTCCTTAAGAGAGTATTATAGTGGAAATAAGATATGGGAATGAGTTTTGAGGTATTTTGCATGAGAATCACGTGGAGGGGGACAAGAAATAGATGCTCGTATCCCGTATCTTAATTTCACATTTTACATTGATGTATAGATTTAGAACTGGACATATATATGCAGGTCTGACTGCCTTTTTCATTTCTAGGATATGTTGCCGACACAATTGCTCTGACCTTTTCTTATTATTTTGATTTGGCTTATTTTCCTATTTTCTATTGCATGTTTGCATGTTTAAAATAGATTTCATTGTTTTCATATATGGATTTTCTGGGAATCACGAATATAATATAGCCTTTTAGGATTTAAATTTCTAAATTTGCTACAAAATTCTAATAAAATACTCAAGATAATCAAAATTTTAGGATTAAAATATTCATGACTTTAAAATTTACACTTTTACTTTCTGTACGGACTTCAAGCAGGATTTTAAATGGGCTACAAGTATGACTTTAACCTTTGTCAAATAATAGGGCCTCCACACGTAAGACTGTGATAGGGCCTCAACACTTAGGACATTTATATTTGTAATTCCAAAAGAGACACCCCTGAGTCTTTTCAACCTGACCGGCCTCGCATACATTTCTACTTAAGTGGTTATCAAGTGTGCTTAAAGTGTTAGAGGCTCACTCGACCCGGATGAGGTGTAAGTCTTTTATGGAGAGTGTTTACAGCTGTGTAGCTTTAACTCTTCTTAACTTTCTTTTTTGAGGCAACTCTTCCATCTGTCTGGTGAGTGTGAGTCCCACCTCTTGAGCTACATCTTGTAGGTCATAGGACTAGAGTTTCCTTCTTTTGTCCTTAGAGCTACCGAGAATCCCCACTGACGATGAAATTCACAAATTGTTGATTGTAGATCCCTGATCATGATGGATCGACTACCTTCATGATCAATAGACTTAGGGTTATAGTGGCTTGGGATGACAGGTCCGTGGACCCTGACCTTACTACCTCTAGCTTTTAGGATTACTATGTCCTTCCTTTGTTGAGCCTATTTGAGCCATGTCACTTTTTTTTTTACTTCGTTGATATCATTTTGAAACCTGGATTACCGATGAGTTGTCGTCCATTTAGGATACGGTGATTCACCCTCTACCTTTATGATCTGGTAAGTTCTGATATATAGGGATATCCAGTTCGAATGATCTTGATTATTTCATAGGCTCCGTATATCGACGAGTCACTTCCTATTTAGGATGTGAGAGATTACTATTTGCCCTATAACTTAGTGAGAGCTTTGAAGAAACAAGACATTCCCATATGAAATAATCTTCTTTTGATGGTCTATTCTCCATATTCATGATAATACAAGTGAAACTTCTTTTATTAAGAGTATTATTGGGCATGCCTCAAGATATAATTAACTGGATGATACGTTTCTTTGGGAGACTCTTGAATCCATAACAGAAATGTTCTTTTTGGTTATTTGGTTATGGGTGGCTTATGTAGAGATTCTCCTCATTCATGTTGTGTTTCGAGGTAGTTTGATTCGATTATGTTCGGACATATATTCTATACCCATCACACTAGGATTACTCATCCAAAAGTCTTCTGATTGTTTCATTTTATTCGTTTGCCTATTTATTGTCATATATCCTTCATTTTGATTCATCTCCTCTTTGAATCATTGATTTGGTTCATGTGAGGGGGGTACTTATTTTATTACGGGAATTATATGACAAGTTGGCGACTCCTAGTGCTCTAAAAAGAGCCGAGAAACAAGTCCGTCTATAGAGGGTTGCCTAATATGGAAAGCAACAAGAATATGATGCTATTGTTAAATAATTTAAATTTTGAATGTAAATTTTTAATTTACAAGAAAATAATGAGAATTTCATTTAAAATAAAATTAAAAGGTCATTTTGAAAGCCTAATAATAGAACCTTTGACCAGCATAAGTATTTTTCATAAATATAGTATGTTCTTCAACTTAACAAGTTTTAAAAGGATATGCTTAGGATTTAATAATGATACACAGACATTTCATAAAAACTAATTAGTAGGAAAAAATAATTGATATGCATGAAGGAAAGGTCTAGGGGTTGTGAAATTTCTGATAAAAAATAAATTTAATGGGTCTAACAATCATGAAAATAATTCATTGATTGATAAGAATGGTTTTATCTTGGTGATTAAATAATAATATAGTTGGTAAATCGTATAAGATTAAACTAGACGAAGGCGCAACACTACTAGCCAAACGTAATAATGGTGTTAATCTTCTTCAAAGAAAATAACAAAAGGAATACCGAGATATGCCTCCATGACAATGGCATTCATTAAATGAGCAAATTGCACAAAAAGGAGCACCCATGTTGACATCAAATACTAGACCACTAATTGATCAGGTTATAAGGTGAGCTAACATTGTTCGATATTATCCTGTCATAATGTTTATAAAATAAGAGAATACCAATTACGATATAATCTACTCATATGGGTCATATACTCATTCTCGATCTTCATCGAACACAACAACACAACAGATGATTGTCTTCATAGTATTTGGATTGTGTAACTTATAGTATTTTGAGCTAGAGTCATAAAGATGAGTGTACTTCTCACTCTCATCGTCCAGTTTTTTTTGTTGCTCATTGGATACGTGCGCAAGGGTTGTGCTTCCAAACACACTTAGATGGGAGATTTCGGGCTTCCTTCCACTCCATGCTTCTTAAAGCGTCATCCCCACGCACTTTTTGTTGGAGATAAATTAGACAAGTAGAATGCACTTGCAACAACTTTGACCCAAAACTCCTTCGCCAACCTTATACTCTTAAGATGTCAAGGATAGTTTGATTCTTTCTGCTACACCATTTTATTGAGGAGTTCTTTGGATAATCAATGGATGGTGTATACCATTGGCTTCACAAAATTCTTGAAAATTTTTTCAAGTGAATTCACCTCCTTGATTAGATTGCATGGCTATGAACTTTAGATTGCTTTATTTCTCCACCAATGCTTTGAACTTCTTGAATACTCCAAAGACCTCTGATTTTTTCTACAAAAAATTTACCCAAAATTTCCTTGAAATTTCATCTATGAAGAAAAGAAAATAATTAGTCTTACCGAGAGAGCATGGCATGATTAGACCGCATACATCTGTATGTATGAGTTCAAGTGGTTTTTGTGCTCTTAACTTTGACTCCTTTATAAAGCTCTTTCTGAATTGCTTCCCAAGCAATCAATCTTCAAACATCTGGTCTGGTTGATTGATGTCAGGCAGACCTCTCACCATTTTCTTGGTTGATAATATCTTCAGTTCTCCAAAATTAAGATGCCCAAATCAAAGATGTAAAAGCTAAGATGGACCTTTGTAGAATGCTTTGAGACACTTGGCAATATCATTTTGAATATTGAGCAAAAACATTCAATTTCTTGATATTGGTATCTTTAAAATTATGTTGTTCATGTTATCTCTTATAGAATGGTTCTTATCTTTCAAATGAATTTCTTTCTCTAGGAGCTGGCCCAGCATTTTACTCTTCATATTTGGCACATATAGATGCTAGAAATGAATTGGTGCTCTCCATTATTTAATCGAATAAGGATATTATCTTTGTCCTTCACAACTACATTACACTCATCTCCAAATGATGCGTTGTCGCTCACCGCTTCGTCAAGTTGCATGAATATGATTTTTCTTCCACACACATGTTTGCTTGCAATGATGTCAAACTACCATGTGTTATCTTTACCTTTTTCATTCTCCTTATAAGTCAGTAGCAAAGTGTCATCTTGTTGACTTCTCTCTTCTATATAATTAGCCTTATCCTTCAACTTTATTGTTAGTGGGAGTTCTACATGCTACAACATAATGACCAAATCTTTTACAGTTGTAACACATCACTTGAGATTTGTAATGCCTAGGTCTTGATTTTCCTTCTCAACTCTCTCTTTTTGAACTTTATCTCATCCAAAATTGGTATTGTAATTGTTGATTTTATTGGAGTTTCTACCTCATCCACATTCATGACTACTACCTTGTCCTCGACCAGGACCTCTTCCTTATTGGCTCCTATCATACTCGAGATTGTCTTCTTTAGTTGAATTAATTCGTGTCTTCGACAGTTATTCCATGATCACTTGCTTCTATTTTTCATTTCTTCATAAGCTTGTAAAGAACCCAGGAACTAAACGATTATCGTGGTAGTCAAGTCTTTGGTTTCTTCAATGATGGAAACAATATGATCGAACTTTAAGTCTAAAGATCGAAGGATCTTCTCCATAATCCTTACATCTTCTGGCTTATCTCTATTTTTTTTTTATTTGATAAGAAACTGCTAAGACTCTAGTAAAGTATTCTGAGATGGCCTTAGTTTCTTGCTATGTAAGGGTTCAAACTCACCTTTTAGTGTTGGGAGACGCACATTCTTAACTTGTTGTACTCCTTTATAACAGGCTTAAAGCTTCTCCCATGCCTTTTTAGTAGGCATCACAATGGAAATCTTCTCAAATGCATCATCATATAATCCTTGATAGATTAGATAAATAGTCTTTTTGCCTCTCTTTCTCGAATCTCTTATACTATCCTTTTGAGTTTGGGATAAACTTGACTCACTGTAGTCTTTCTCTACCATTTCTCATACATGTGCTCCAAAAAGGGTTTTTATCTTGACGTTCCAATTGTCATAGTTGCTACTGTTGTGTGTTGGGACTTGAAGGGTATGATACGTTGCTTGTCGTCTCTGTAAAGAGGAACTTTGGTTCTGCTACCACTTTGTTGAAAAATAAAAGGCTATTGTAAAAGAACGAATGCTACAATGAGAAGAGGAACACTTTTAAAAGTCACTTTTATTTCACTCTTCTACTTCTTGATTCTACTTGATACAAAATTCAAACACACCACACCTATTTATGCTAGTGACACCCCATTAGGATTGTGCCAACACATTTCAATCCTATGGCTATTATTGACTCTCTAGAATGTTCTTCCATCTTTAGTTATAAAAGTCATTAATTATATATTCTAGAATTATCTAAATTACTCTTTTAAAATATTTTTATAGAATCCTTTAAAATTTTCTTAATAAATTTGAGTCTCTAAAATTTTTCAAAGACCATTCTAGACTACGGGCTCAATTAAAAGTCTAGTTTAAATCAAATTTAATTTTCAACAGAGATTAAGGATGTTCTTGACAACAGGAGGCAAGCTAGGGCAAATAGGCAAGAACAATTAGTAGATATAACTTGAGATATTGGGGAGAGAAAACTTCAATGTCAGAGAGGGGTAAGCAAAAAAGATGGTAGGATGAGAGTAGTTACATGGTATTTTATGAGAGTTAGGTTGTTACTTAATAAATAATCGAGACTTCACTATTTTACTTTTTTACAACATAGAATGAAAATTTTATGAAATTCTATGATTAGGGAAAGGGGTATGACAGAAGGATGGGACTTTGTGCCCACCTTATAATTATAACTTACTTTGGTCCACTTGCAATAAATACGGAATAAACCCGATCTTTCCCTTAAAAAAAACATTAAATAAGAAAAAAAAGGCTGTGCCTCCAAGTTAGATTGCTAAATATAGAAGAAAAATATTTGCTATTAATAAATGCTCTTAGATTGAAATAAGATCTCTCCTTATACAAAGAAGCATGTTTAATCCCCAGTAAATGAAACATATATCCATTTTACGACCCACTCATGAGCTTCATTTATTCGATGTTTTTTATGTAAACAGTATTGCTATGACCACTGCAACTACAACAACTGAAGAATGGCAAAATTGAAATATCCAACGTCACATTTTTGTCCGACAGCAAGTAACTCCACAAGGAAAGCTCTTCCATACTTCCAAAACCGAACACTTGAGCTAAAAGAAATAGCACAGATTAGCATCTAATAAAACTGCCATTGATCTCCTCTCTCTCACTCTATCTTTTCCTTATAACCAGCAAGTTGCTTCTGTAGCTTTCCATGTCCCAAGTTTGATGTAGATGCTTTTCTCTAGCTATCCACCTCACCACCAATCTCACAACAACTCCTCTCATATAATAAACATCTAAAGCTATATCTTCTGCAGATTTGATCTCCTTCTTCCATGCACAGTGCAATGGAGCAAGCCAAATACTGGATGTGGACAAGAAGGAAATTCCCAGCAAGTCCACCTCTCTTCGACTCAGTTACTCGCACTCCGATCCCTTCTGCCTCCGTGTTTTATAACCAGTCATGGGAAGAGAAAGCTTTTGCTGAAGACTCTGCAGGGCTACTGGGTGGCTGTGTTTGGCCTCCAAGATCTTATTCTTGTAGCTTTTGTGGGAGGGAATTTCGATCTGCACAAGCTCTCGGCGGCCACATGAATGTTCACCGGCGAGATCGAGCGAGGCTTAAGCAGTCATCTATGGTTGGAGAAGATGATATCGATGATCGACACCATATCACTATTGGTGTTTCAAACCCTAATCCTAACCCTAACCCTAATTTTGGGGTTGATGTATCCCTTTCTCAGGTAGCTCTCTTCAGTCCTCCCTCTAGGAAAGTGGTTAATGATGTCAATTATTCAGCAATACACTGCTTGTGGGGCGAAGAGCTGAAGTTGGGGTCGAAGAGGCGGTTGGATAAAGAAGATGAGGTTAAAAACAGTAATAAGAGGATGAAGTTGAATTTATTTTTAGTGGATGAGGAAAAGCTGCAGGAATTTGCAGAAGAAGAGGTCATCAATCTAAGTCCTGAGAAAGTTGAAGAGTTGGATCTTGAGCTTCGGCTGGGAGATCTGCCTAAGGTTAAGTAGTATTGCTCATCTTGTATAACTTTGAGTGAACATCTTCAATGATATATTCCGTGTTCTGTATCAATTAATTCCATTTGCAAGCTCTTTCACTTTTGTATTATTTTTCTGGTACATCCCCCTTTTTTATTTTGGATTTAGCCAAAGGATAAATCCTTGAACATAAAATCAAATTTTGTAGGATGAGGAGTTTAAGTCAGGTCAATATATCATCTGAAGATTGTTGAATTAAAATTTTCTTCTTAGGAATTTTAATTTTTCAAGAGAAATTTAGTGATAGAATTGATTCTGTGTTAACGGTTTAGCTGCAGCAAATTTGCAATAAGTAAGATATGATGTTTATGGATGCATCTCTAGCACTTGTGTTTTAAAGTAATTACTTCGTAGAATCAGAATTAATGCAAGAATTTTTTCTCCATTTATGTATAAGCAAGTTTCAGCTTTCATAAGAATTGTTGACACTTTCTTTTTGTGAATATGGAGAAATAATTAATACTACTTGTCTTCTTGTAATGAAGTTAAAAAGCAGTTTTGCAGGCGAATTTTGTTTCAGGAGTTGCTTAATCTTGGTTTTAACTTATAAGTTAAAAATAATTTGATATAGCTTGCTACATAACTCTTATCCTACATAATTTATTGCATTTGCTGTCAGCTTTTGCAATTGTTTTGTTTATGAAAAAGTTTACATTTTATAATTTTGATTCAGGGAGAAATAGAGATAGAAAATACAATAGATGTTAAAAAAAGATTAATAACTGAAATAATGTGCACCCAAACTATCTAAAATTTATTAGGTGCGGGTAATATATGCATGTGTACTTCAGTATAATTTGGTTGTATTTGTTGTATTTTTGAGACAACTCAAATACAACTAATACAATTATGTTGTACTAAAGTCAGCTTGTATGTTGATTCCACACTTAATAATTTTTTCGAATTGCTAGGGTAGATATTATTATTTTAAGTCGGTCTATAAATTTGTGACTTTTTTTAAATTGATATTTTCTAACAACTTACAAAGAATTCAATATGTAATTGATAATGTGCATTATCTATTCCAATTTTGGAAAATATTTAGATAATATTTATGTCCATTAAAAAAATGCTAAAAGATCTTGTGTGCGCACACACCTGTTCATGAGTAGACTGTGAGCTTAAGAAACTTCTTATGAAAATCACAATAAGAAATTTCATAAGAAATTTCTCATCTTCATTCACTTTATAGTGAGATTTATGTTCTCATAATTACGAGGCCTTTACAAGTCTATCATTTACTAGAGCTTTATGAATACAAAACTCTATGCAAATATTGGCCTATATATATATATATATATATATATTGTAGATGTACTCTATTGGAAAAATAAAAAACTTTGATGTACTAGGAAGGCCCTCTTGCATTCACATTACAGAGTCATAACAGTAAGCCTAAATATTCAAAACAATTTACTTGTGCAGAATGTAGCTTATTTTCTTTGGAGAGAGGAGAGAGAGAGAGGGAGTAGCCATTGGATAAGCAAGTAAGTCAGTGCATGGGAAGTAGTGAGATTTTTGTTGTGTTGCCTTATTTCCAGTTTAACTGGCTGACACATTCCAGCTCTGCTAGTTAAACAGTGTACATGTGCCTCTACTGTCAACTGAGATGTATAGCATATAGATCAGTACATTGATCCCCTTTCCTCTTCTGCTTTCCCATTGCTCTCACTCTTTCTTTCTCAGTGTGAATTCATATATTAGCTTTCTGTCCTTTTACTCTTTTCGCGGCTCCACAACCCAAAAATCCCAACCACCGCTATGGAATAACTCAGTTATAGTATTAGAAGAGATACCTTCATAAATCCCACAAAGGAATAACCAAACCGATTACTCTTCTCCTTCTGTTCCTTCTTTAGCAATTATATGAATGCCTCTGCCTTCATATAATTACTCCATCATGAAACAGAAACCTACCTCTATTAACTTTTACATACCTCATATGGCTTTTGATTTCCTTGCAATGCAGACATTCCTGTAAGGATTTCAGTCCACAGATATAGTTATGAACCTTACAAACCAATAAAGAAAAAGCAGCATTAATAAATGATTTATGAGATAAAAACTGAAACATGATGTAAGCTTCTTCGTTTTCCAAAAATAACTACTTCCGTGTAAGAATCAGAATCATATATTAAATAATGAAATGACTGTTTCTTGTCTTTTATTTGTTCAGAGCTGTTCATTATCACTGTCTGGCTAGTTCTGAGGATAATATAGAGTCATCAGTCAAGTCGATATGAAGTGGGTCAGGGTGATGTTAGATAGGAAGATAGGAACATGGGAGGGAGGGAGGGAGGGAGGGAGAGAGGGGGTAATTTAACAGCGAATAAGGTTTTATTGGAGTTTGTGCATTCAAAATAAAATGATATGGTAGGTAAGGGAGATTGAGAGATGCTATACCATGCACACATGGGTCTCTAAGTTCAATTAGAGATAAGGGGTTTATAGAATCTTTTATATTTTATATTTTTATTTTAATATTCTCAGTTGCCATTGTTTATCAGCTGTCTCAGACAACAGTCAGTGAGTGAGGGCATTTGTTCTGCATGCCAAAGGTATGTGTAGATTCTCACACTCATATGTCTGTGACAAATAGTGTATTTTAAGTTTCACAGAATAATTCATCCATGCATAATGTAGTTTATTGATGAATGGATCGAAGAGCACATCATGTTTCTCTCTAATAATTTTTTTTTTTAATTGTGTTCTGTCATATAAGACAACTGAAGTTTTAATTGCAAAAGTGAGATTAAATATGAGATTTTAATTGTAATTAAGTTTAATACTAAAAGCTGCATCATGATGAAATTTCAAATTACAACAAGGTGTCTTAACTACAGAACTTTACTTAATTTAAACTCAATACTGCACTGTTTTTAATAAAATGCAATGATAATTTTATGTATTATCTTGCAGTCATTCTTTTGTAATCAATATAATTAAAAATTAAATATTTTCTTATTTTATTAAAAATATCTCTTTTATTTAGCAAAAATATTTAAATGCTTTGTATTTTATGTGGGGATGGATCTCTTATGAGCTGCACTTTATCTATACAAGGAAAACATATCAGATTTTTGAGAAAGTTCAAATAATAAGAGTAAATGTATCTTTTAGCCACACCAATTTTAAAATATTGACAGTGTGGCTAAATGTACTAGTGACTAAGTTTATCTATTGTATGATCATAATTTCACAAAATTTGAAGTGTAATTGAAACATTTAGTCATATTATCAATAGTTAAACTTCTTCAAAAATATGTTTTTGCAGTACAAAATATAATGAAAGCCATTGAATTAAGTTGCACTTCTTAGGAAATGTAACACTATTACTTAATATCTATTCACTTTTTTATATTATGACCACTGAAATTTATATAAACTTGGAAAACCATCATTTTAATTGATTTGAAATTGTCATAAATGTGTATGTTGAAAATATTCAGAAAACTGCAGCACTCAGCAAAGAAAAAGCTAAAGAAATAAGTGGTACTCCTAAGGTATTAATGTGAATTACTGATCAAATCCTATACATTTTAGCACAATTAATTTAAAAAAAATGAAGTTTATTGCTTATTTTATTTTATTTATTTATTTATTTACTTAAAATTTAAAAAAATGGAAGAGTGCATTGTACTGCATTTTCTCATTTTCATTCTAGACTGCCTGCAGTTTCTCTGACAATTGCCATATTTATGCTGAAATATAAATGCCCCTTCAAGTTCTCTTTTCCAAAATTACTTTGAGGGTTCATTTCGTTAATTTTTTTGAAAATTTAAAAAATTTTAGAAAATGACAAAATCAAGTATGTACAACTCCCATATGATGGTGAGTGAATAGCGAGATTACTCTATGATGGATTAATATATTTTGGATGGCTGAAAATTCAGGAGGGTGTAAATTAAAAGAAGTTCTAAATTATATCATATAAACTAGTGATCAAATTTATGTTAAATTCTAAAGTTTAAGCTTATGAAAGATGAAGGGCAAAAAGTATATGATTTTATTTACAACATGTTATTTAACTATCTGCTACGAGCCTAAATCAAATATAAGATTTATCATAAAAATCTCCCACTTTAGTTAAGAGATATCCATAATAGTCATGTCTCCTCAAATGAAAGGGAATAAATGTATTAGTTTTAGCACTTAAACACAAGTAAATCATTTTATCCAATACCACTTATTAGGAGTCTGAATAATGTGAGGCAATATTCGGTTAAACATGATTGGTTTTTTTTTTATAATTTATTTTCAACTCAAATGCTAATGTTTCTTGGAGAGAAAATTTATATGATATATCTTCAATAGCAGATTATTCATACATTTAATTGGAAAATAAATTCATTATTGTTGGGAAGAAAAAAATAGGTTTGCTTGTTACACAACCAAATTAATTACACTACAAAAAACTCAACGATTCAAGAGATCTGGAAGAAAAGGTGAACAAAAGTGTACATCACAAAAAATTCAGAGAAACACACAAGTTTTAACGTATAAATTCCTTGAACGAGAAAATAACACAGCCACACCACATCAAAAATTTTACTAAGAAAAATGAGGAATGTATGAAATTACAACACAATCACAGTTCTTCCCTACACTCATGAAAATTACAACAATTTAGGATGCTCTTTTCTCTCTTAGTTGCCCAAGAGAATAAATTGAAATCCACCATCAACTAGCAAACAATGCTCCACAAAACTTCTCACTTGTTTTACACTCTTCGAGAGACTTTCGAGAAAGTCAAAAATGATATGGAAACATGGGCTTAAATCCCAAACTAGAGATAAACCTCTCTCAGGTTATTGGAGCGTCTACAATGAGTCCCTATCTTTCCCTGCACTCTGGTTGTATTGAAGTCACAATTTGGGAGTTGTCGCATTCTCCTAGACGCTGGAATGTCTACTGCACTCTTTTTCAACCCGAAAACGAGCAACTTGTGTCGCGCAACAGTCTTAAATGGGTTTCGGACTTCACAGTGCTTGATGCACTAGTGTTTGGGCACCCTTATGGCATCAAGGTGACACTTATGGGCGCTTGGGTGCCTTTATGGGCACAAAGGTGCCTTCTAAGAGGCGCTAGAATACTACAATGCCCGCAGCAATTAGGCTCCTTGTACCATAACAAATAACGTACCCCTTAAGTGCCCTATCAAAGAAAATAATTTTTCAATTTTAAGTTTATTAGAGAGTAAAGATTAACCTAATATCAAAATTTTAAAGTAAATTAACATTCAAGAAAATAGTAGGCATTCTATATATGTAATTCGCATAGTACATTATTTGAAACAATCTCTTACTTACAACCATAATCTATCAAATTTTTTTTGCAAATTAAAGAATTTTATGTTAACCTACATTGATTCATTATTTCATAAAAGTGAAGGAAATATTTACTAATATTTTTTTTTATCTTTCGCCAAGCTTCTATGAATCTATAACTATTATACATGTGACAAAAACTATAATAACTAAATACGATAAGTTAGCCGCACTTCTTTCAGAACAATAACAACAACAACCTAAGTGGGGCCAGCTACATGAATACTTTTTCTCCAATGCGTCCTATTTAGTGTCAAATTTTCGTTTAATTGTAATAAATTAAGATAATTTTTTTATGCAATAAGCCCAAGTTTTTCTAGGTCTACCTCTGTCTTTCTTAACATAAGTTGTATCTAAATCTTCTTTGAAAAATATTGATAAAAAATTTTAGCTGCAAAATAATAGTTAAGCCTCTAAGAACAAAGTGTCTGTAACATAAAATTTCTCGTCAAGAATCTTACAGTTAGCTACATTTTATGTGAAAAAAAATGTGTATGATAAAAATTAATCTATATGTATTCCACATAATATGTGACTAGTAAAATTATTTATAATGTCCCCTATAATAAAACCATCAAGATATAATTGTCATGGGAGTTATGAGTATTATTTTTTAATGTCACATGCATTTTTATTTAGTCTCACACATGTAAAAGGTCATGTAAAAATAGGGTGTATTTTTTTCGCGATAGGATTGATTGCAATGAGCAAGTGACTATTTAAATATAGATATAATCAGATTATTTCTATATATTAAAATTTCAGTTAAATGCCCAACCCAAAATTTTCATTTTTGAAATTTACATGCTTAATACCCAATTCTTATGCATTTACTTATCTCATGCTAAACCTTCAAAATTTCAGTTCAATTCCCATTTTCATTTTTATGGAATGATCAACCTCAAACTCACGGAACCACATGTCCTGAGTCGCAATCGATATCTACTTCCAAGAGAGATACACACTATTGACTCCGTATGATCTTCGAGATGCATGTCATGAATGGTCTTGGATTATTGAGCCTAAAATAGAAATATTTATTATACAAAATATTGAGACAAATATTAAAATTATTATAATATTAAAGGTAACAAATAAGTCTCTCTCCGGTAGAATAAATACTCGATCGAAGGTATCCTCCCTCAGAGAGTTGGAGTCGAGGGGCCCGATAAATCAGAACAAGGAGCTAAAGGCTGAGTGAAAACTGATGTGGGTATGGAGGATGGTGCCTGAGAAGGAGCTTCTGTGGGGGGAGCAGCAAAGGGAGGACCTGATGGTCAGAACAGAGTAGCAGGACTGATTGGAGCTGCTAAAGAATGCATCGAAGTTGTTGTAGTTGTTGTGGTGCTGCTCACCAATGAGAACTAGTGTTGTGTATTTCAGAGCAAGACACAAGTTTCTTCATTCTTTTGTACATACTCACTAAAGTGTGTTGAACACGAGACCCCTTAAGCGGCTGACCACCAGCACCACCTGATTCTATTTGTAATAGGAAAAAAGTCATTAATAAAATTTTTACTAATAACAAAAGTAAGTAGGAGTAGTATAATATAAGTCTCACAGATAAAAACAAGAACGTGTATAATCAAAATAGGAAACAAGTCGTAACTATCTAACATGGCTCTCTCTAATCTTTTCTACCATTGGTGCAAAACCAACCCTTTCACGAATTTATTGGTTTCGCATTTTGTCTCTATGCCTAGAGTCACCTCATCCACCTAAGCATGCTCGTCTCAACAAAACTTAGTTTTACGCTTCTCTTTTATAGGTCAACTTACATCTAACACCTAAATTTAAAATAATCGCACAACTCATATACATATCATGTATAACAACAAAACTTTAAATTATACATAAAAAACACATAATTCTTATGCATTACATATCTAAGTAACACCAAAACTTAATTTTTCACATCAAAGGCTCACAATTCTTATGCGTCACATATTTAACACTTAATTTTAAATTATACATAACAACCACACAGTTCCTAAGCATTGCATATGTAACACTTAAATTTTCTTTATTCACATAAAAATTGCCAAATTCCTCTGCATTACACATCTAACATCTAAACTTCACATTCATCATAGTTCCAATGTATTACATATTGATGCACCAAAAATATTTTAGATTTTATATATAAATTGTATTCATTTTTTGTGATATTGCACTTTAAAGGAAGGTATTTTTCATGTTTTGCTGCAGGTATGATGATTTTAGGTGTTTGGAGCAAAATGAAGCAAAAATGAACGAATTTGAAGCAAAAATAGGCAAAAGCGGAAAAATTAGTATGCTTGCGCCGACAGCGCCCTATCTAGCGCCTTCGGTGCCCAATTCCAGAGAGTTCAGAATTATTTTGGCGGACCAGCGCCGACGACACCCTATTCAGCACCGACGAGGCCCAAATTCGGTGAAGACCAAATTCAATGTATTTTGACGATTTTTAAAGGGTTTCTTGAGGTAACTCTTGGGGAATTTGTTTCTAAACGATTTCAAACGGATTTGGACTCTAAGAAATAGAGAGAAGAGAGGGAGAGGAGTCATTTTGGTGAGTAAAGTGTGTTAGGGTTTTGGAGAGTGAGTGTGTAAGCGTGTTAAAGTGTGTGGAAGTCTTATTTTGTGAGGGATTCTTCTCTAAAGAGTGTAGGAGAATGAGGAAAGTAAGAGTTTGTTTCATCCTTACTATTCTAAATAGAGAATTAAGTGTTGTTGTGAAGAGAAAAAATGATTCAAATGAACTTCAAAGGATTTGCTTGGGGAAGAAATTGAGATAAGTTGTGTTTACTTTTTATGGTTTGTATGACTTTTCTTTTATATATAAAATTCATGTTTTTTATATCTTCCTCATGAATTTTGAGTAGCTTACTTTGTCTTTCTCCTTGCAATGCGATGTGATGAAGTGGTGATGTAGATTTGATGTGTCATTTCAATGTTAAGAAATTGTGATGATTTTTCACTTCGCACTTGATTTACTTCATTTACTTTTCGATCTGGCCAATTGAATTGTTAAAACTTGTTGTGAAACACTCAATTCGAGAGGACTAAGTGTTCTACAACCAAAGTAGAGAATTCATTCAATGTCCATGAATGTGTTACGTAATTCATGGGGGTTGAGTGCAAATAAATAGAGAAATGTGGTTTGATGGGCGTCGAATTGGAGATTCTAGGGTGATAGACTGAAATCTCCAATTTAGTCCTAGAGTTTGGTAATTAAAGCTAGTGTTAGCCTGCAGGTGAAGGGAAGTGAGAGCTCCGAAGTAAAGTCCATATCCTCCCAGCCCAACCATGGATTTAGGGACTAAACCTATGATTTGCCAATGTTCTTTACATAACTCTGAAGAAGAGGTACTCTAAAGAGGGTAAAGAATATGAATGCTCCTATTTATCACAATACAAAATTTTATTAATCTATATCATTCTCTCATCATAGTATCATTGTAAAGGGAAATATGTCTTTTCCATATTAGAACCTTTCATTACAAAACTTTTTTTGTGTTAGTTAATTTTGTTTAAAAACTTAGAAAGTAACTTTAGTTAATTTAGCCTTTAGTTATCGTTACACTAGTAACTTTAGTAATTTCTTAACTTGCATTGTGAATTGAGTATTGGATTTCATTCCTAGACTATATTTTGAGTAGTTCCAACATTCCTCGTGAGATCGATAACCAGGACTACACTAGAGCCTTGTATTACTTGAACGATACGTATATTTGCGTATATGAGTGATTGCTTAATTATTAAATTGATCTACTGTGAAGCTGAACTAAATATACCTTGAGAATTAATACTTTTAGCAGCGACTAGTCACATATCTAACACTGAAATTTCAATTTTCATATAAAAAGAAGAAAAGAAAAAACTAAAAAGCTCATGAAGGTATACTAAAAAACCAAAGGTCTACCATGTGCATGCTTGGCCAGCCAATCTGCAGGTGAGTTACCCTCCCTGTATATAAAAGTAATTGTACCTGTAGTGAAGAGATGGTAATAAAATGCCAGATACGTCTAAACAGATAGACAAGAGTCCATGGAAGAGGAACACTCATGTAAAATAGGTTAATCAGCATGTTGTAATCAGTTTCCACATGTATGCAATTGAAATTAAAACAAACAACGGTTTTGAGTGCAAGCAAAAGAGCCCACACTTCAGCAATGAGGGGTGTATCAGCCACCAAAGAAAAATGGAGCATAGGTTTCCCAACAACTGTAGCATCCTTCCAAACAGTAAAATAACTCTCAATCGAACAGCAGCTAGGCCAAACCAAGCCTAAAACATTAGCCAACATATTCTAAATAATTTTTGTGTAACTACATTTGAAGAAAATATGGCATACGGTAGTGGCTCCTCTTACTTTGGAAGTGGGTGAAACTTATAGCCCTCCGTTGGACATTCCTGTCACTTCTGGTCATGAGATCGTTTCACTTCCGGCTCCAATGGTTGTTCACACTGAATTGGCCCATCAGGCTCCTTTGGATGATGTCTAGTTGGACCCCCCCCCCTTGGTGGAACCTATTAAGGCTCCTGTGGATGTTGTTCCCGACATCATTAAAATTGCCACTCAGACCCCTCTACTTCAAAATGCTAGTGAGACAGTCACTACTATGATGGAGGTAGTTGATGACTCCCTAATTGTGGTAGAACTGCCTATTGAGAGAGTAGGAGTTCAAGGTGTCGCTGCACAACATGTTGATTATGCCCAAGAGTTCTCAGAAGTAGAAGAAGAAGAAGAAGAAGAAGAAGAATAATAATAATAATAATAGTAATAATGGTACGTCTACACTTATCAGAGAAAGGAAAAAGTTAGTGGTAGCCTGCAGCTTGGATTAATGAATGACACTTCAACTTCTCCTGGCATGGGCTCAGCTCTTTAGAGCATAATTTCTCGCTCTTCTTCAAGAAAGATCCTAAGGAAGAGGAAGACTTAGGCGACCCCTTTCATTGCACTGCTTATTTGTATGTCTTGCTTTGCTCTATTGTTTATGTGAGTCTTATTTATGGGTAGAGCTCCGTTTTTTGGGCCCTCCCACATCACTTAATGTTCCCCTTTCTTTTCAACAAATTATATCTTTTGCTTAATATATATATATATTGTTTCGCTTCGGATTTTGCATTTCTGCGATTTGGGGCTTCTGGCTTCTGTGAGAGTCGGGGCGATCGGCTTGGGTTTTCGAGGGCCTTGGGAGCTCTTCTTTTGATTTTTCTGGTGATTTCTTGGCTGTTTGGGTACTACATTTGTGCCCATTTGTTGTGGGATGGCCCTGTCATATGCTGCGGCGGTGGCGGAACATCCGCTCTCTGGAGGGGGTAGCCACTCCTTTTACTTCCCACAGGCATTTCATGATGCTCTTGAGACGGGAAAAGGTGATTTTACCTTCATCAAAAAATTAGGGAAGAAGAACGGCAAGCCCGCTCTATTTCTTACCGAGGACGAAATAAATATTCTTGCTTCAGCATGTCGTTATCATCTGATTGGTAAATTTTCATATGGGCATCCAAAAGTTGAGTTGATTCGTAAATATTTCGATGCATTTAAGCTTACCGACAAATGGAAGATTGGATTATTAGATGACAGACACATCCTCATTTAGCTTTCAAAAGACGCTGACTATACTAGAATTTTTGCACAAAAAATTCTAAAAATTGAAGGCCGTTTTATGAAGATACTAAAGTGGACAGTCGACTTCGACCCGCAATCTGAGTCTCCTATCATACCGGTTAGGGTTACTTTCCGTCATCTCAAGACGCATTTGTTTAATTATGAAACTCTGTATATGTTGGCTTCGGCAGTTGGTAAACCACTAAAGGTGGATACACCTACACTTGAGGTGGATACACCTTTTGAAGCCTGCATGCTTGTGGAACGAGACATCACCAAATCTTATCCGGATGCTATTTGGATTGGTCCTCCCCATCAAGGGAACTAGCAAAAAATAGTAATGGGCTCGCACCCTCCCTGTTGTTCGCACTGTGGGATGTTTGGTCACAGCAACCCTGTGAGCTACCGTCTGCACCCTCATTTAAGGCCACAAGCACAGGTTGCTCCTACTTTGGATGAGAACCACCGAAATACTGACATTGCTTCGGTGATTTCCCCCCTGCCTCATTTGGGGGATGTTGTTGCTAATGATTTGCCAATAGTGGAGAATGTTCATATCGGTGAAACTGTTTGTGATGCCTTCAACATAAAGGTAGAGGCCGTTGAATGTTCGGTCGTTCCCCCACCTCCTATGATTCCAATCCTGCCTATAGCTGATAATGCTCAAAATGTTGATGTTGGTTCTGATAGTATTAGGATTGACTCTCTGTTTCCTCTAGCTACCGAGGCATGACTGTTGTGGATGTAGTGGATTCTCTAATTGTAGTAGATCTGCCTATTGAGAGAGAAGGGGTCCGAGGTGTTAATGCACCACAAGTCGCTGATACTGCTTCTCAGTCCTCAGAAACAGAAGAAGAAGAAGTAGAAGAAGAAGAAGAAGAAGAAGATGGCGAAACTGAAGAAGAAGACGAAGAAGAAAAAGAAAAGGAATGGCAAGTCTACGTCTCTCGGAGGAGGAAAAAGATTGGGGGTACCTTGCAGTTTCAAGGTTTAATGGATGATACTTTGGCTTATCCTGGTATGGGCAAAGCCCTTAAGCATATACTTTCTCGCACTTCACCACGACCTAGTAGAGGAAGGCTTCGACTTCCTTAGTCTGCACCTGTGGAAGAGGAAGGCTTAGGAGTCCTCTTTCACATTCTCTACTTGTTTGCATGTTTTTCTTTTGATGTTTTTCTGTTGTAGTCTGTCCTCTTTTTGTGTGTTTAGTTTGCTGCTTATGGGTAGAGCTCCAAACTTTGGGGCCCTATCATACTACATGTTTCTGTACCCAGCTTTTATCTCAATGAATTACCCCTAGGGCTTCAAAAAAAAAATATTTCATTCTACTCTCTTGGCTAACATCTCTCTAGAAGAAGATTTTTTGAAACAAAAAGCTCATGAATCTCATTTCATTAATGGGGACAGAAACACCAACTATTTTCATGCTTCCATCAAATAAAGAATTAATTCCAATTCTATTATTAAAATCATTACTGAGGAGGGACAGGTCATCACTAAAAATGAGGAAATTGGTTTAAATGCAGCAGAATATTTCTCTAATCTCTTTTCTCATACTGTACAGGTAACACCCATATGCGATGATACGTTTCTTTGGTGATCATCATTACATCTCATCTCTTAAGCTTTCAGACATGCCAAATGAAGAGGAAATCTTCCAAGCTTTTAAGGGTATTAATGTAAATAAAGCTCCTGGTCCTGATGGATATTCCTCACAATTTTATATCACTTGTTGGGATATTATCAAAAAAGATGTTATTTCGGCCATTCAAAGTTTTTTCCTTGGTGAGGAACTCGTAAGTATTTCTCTTACGCTTTACTCGTTCTTATCCCTAAGGGGAAGGATAGAACCCATCGGCATCACTTTAGACTCGTCTCTTTAACTTCCACCATCTCTAAGGTTATTAGTAAGATAATTGTTGCAAGGCTTCAACCTCATTTAAATTCCATAATATCTTCTCAACAGACTGCTTTTATCAAGGGCAGAGAAATTACTGATAATATTTTATTAGCTCAAGAATTAATTGAAGATCTTGATAGAACTTGTAGAGGTGGTAATGTCATCATTAAATTGGATATAAAAAAGGCTTTTGACACTATTAATTGGGAGTTTATTCATAATGTTCTTCTTGCTAGAGGTTTTGATCAAAATTTTTGTAGTTTAAATCATGAGATGGCTGGCTAACAATCATTACAGTGTTCTAGTCAATGGCAATTCATATGGTTTCTTTATAGCTAATAGGGGGATCAAGCAAGGTGATCCCCTGTCTCCAGTCATTTTTATAATTGCTTTTGATTATTTACCACGAATGTTGAATCTTCATCAGGCTGAGCATGAACACACACAGTTCCATAACAAAGCACATACATAGGTTTCTCATTTGGCTTATGCTGATGATATTATAGTATTTTCCAATGCATCTAAACTTGCTATTCGTCAAATTTTTAAAGTGCTTACTGTTTTTGAAAATTTGTCTGGTCTATCCTTTAACAAAGACAAATGCCAGCTCTATTTTAGTAACTACATTACCCCAATAGAAAACATTGGGCCTCTTCTTACACTGGCTTTAAAATTGCTTTTTTACCTCTTAAGTATCTTGGGGTCAACCTTCTTAGAGGAAGATGTAGACAGGCTCAAATGGATGATATTATTTCGAAAATTCAATGTAAGCTAAATGATTGGAAGAACAAGTTTCTATCCAATGGTGGTAGATTGACTCTACTCTCTAGTGTACTGCAAAGTATCCCACTATATGCACTTCAAGTCTTTAATGCTAAGAAAAGTTCCCTGAGACTCATTCAGAACCTTTTTAATCATTTTTTATGGGAAGGGGGTGCTGCCAAAAAACACTTGTGCACCTGGAAGCAGCTATGTAAACCCAAAAACTCGGGTGGGCTTGGTTTCAAAGCCCTTCCCCACATTGTGGAGATCAATATGAGCAAGCTCTGGTTTAAATTCAGGATGAGGGAATCTCTTTGGGCTATTTACATGCACTCTAAGTACTGTTCTAATTCTCATCCTTCCACTGTCTCTTCTAAAAATGGAGACTCTCGTATTTGGAAGGCTATGATTAGGGCTAGGGAGCACACCAGAAATTACATATTCTGGGAGATTGGCAATGGTAAAATCTCTATTTGGCATGATTGCTGGGGTTTGCCTCAAGCAATTTTGGACTCCCATTTACCTAATAATGACCCCACCCTAGTTTCTGACTGTTGGTTGAATAATACATGGGACATCAATAAATTGAGGAACTTAATTGGTTTAGATGCTGCTATGTACATTAATCAGTTTCCTATTATCAATACCAAAAAAGATAGGCCTAGGTGGATGAAGGCTAATCATGTTACTGCTAGCAAGTTCCTTTATAAGTCTAGAAATGTTTTTACCAATTGGCAGTGGAGTGCATATACCTGGAATACTTTGTTTACACCCTCAATGGATTTTTTTAATTGGAGATTCTTCTCTTCTCTGCTCCCTCTCGATGATATACTGAAGCTGATAGGGTTAAGGCTGGCTTCCATTTGCACCCTGTGTAAGAGGGCTGAGGAGACTATGTCTCACACCTTTTTTGAGTGTTCTTATGCTGGTACTATCTGGAATGCTTTGGGCTCAACTTTTGGCATTAGATGGCCCAATCGTGCTTTCATTAGAGATTATCTTATTGCTTGGAAAAATGTCTCACGAGTTGGAAATTTATTTTACGGCTTCCCTTAATGGTATTGTGGTTTATTTGGAATGCCGAAATGCTTTTAAACATAATGAGGAGCACCCCTCCCCTCTCTCTACCATTTCTCACATTAAAGCTTATTTTAATAAGGTCTGTAAAATTTCGTCTCCCTCCCCTCGAGCTGTGAGACGGCCTTTATTGGTTAGGCTGCAGCCCCTCTTAGTAGGTCGATCAAGATAAACATTGATGGGTGTTGGAATTCACTATCCTCTGCTGCAGGGGGTTTATTCAGAGATCACAGTGGTAAGTTGTTGTATTTTTTCACCTCATCTGTGGCTGCTGATACCCCCTTGCAGGCTGAAATCTGGGCTCTATTACTTGCTCTTAAAAATGTTGTACGTTTACAATTGAAAGTTTTAATTGTGGAAACTGATTCTCTGCTACTACTAAAGATGTTCTACAGAAATATTGACATTCCTTGGAATCTCATTTATCTTTTCAACAGGATTTGGGCTATCATTACTAACTGCTCTTTACGGAGTTCTTGTTTCTTTCATCTACAGAGAGGGTAATAAACCAGCTGATTGGTTAGCCAAGCATGCTACCGATAGTCCTATGGCGGGATTTGTTCCTAGCCCGCAGTAGGCTGTTTTAATTCATGGGGATGCTATGTCTTTACCTTATGTTCGTTTTTCTGCTACCTAATTATATTTGCAGGATCCTTCTCTCTGTTTCTTCCTGCTTCATTGCTTCACTATGATATGGTTTTCCTTGTTTACTTCTTCTAATTCCCTGATATTTTGTTGTGTGAGTGTTGTCCTTACAGTTTGCTTTATCTGTTGATTGGTGTTATACTTGCTACATGCTTACACTTTCTGCTTCATCAAGACAATTCTCGGCACTTATGTTTTTGGAGCATCAATCTGCACGGTTTTACTTTCTTTTGTCTGGGACACTGCTTTGGGACCTTCTGGTGGCCACCGCTCCTCCCTCTGGGCTTCCCAGTACGCTTTACATCTACATATACATTCGATATCAGTTCTCTTTGCTGCACTATACAAGTTTTAATTTCTATATCGTCTTGTTTTCTATAATCTTGTTTTGGTTACTCCCTCACTGGAGCCTTTTTTGGAGTGTTTTTTCTTGAGTGAGTTGTAACGCGGGAGGCTGAACCCCTAGGGGTGCGTGGAAATTGTACTTTTTTGGGGTCTTATTAGGCGGGGATCGGCCTCCCCACCCCCTTTTTGTACCAAACCTTTTATATTAACGCGTAAGGAGCCACAAGCGCTATTTCCCCTATATATATATATATATATATATATATATATATATATATATATATATATATATATATATATATCGGGACGGCGTGATGGTGGCTCGGTGCTCGCTAGGGTTTGCGTCGTTTTCGGCTTCGAATGGACTTCCGGCGCCTCTCCCCTCGGGTGATCTCTTTCCTTTCTCTGGTTTTCTTACTTTTTTGGTTTTATTTTGCGATCGATGGCTAGATCTTATGCTGATGCGGTTAATGACGGTAGTTTTGTACCGACTAGGTCGCATTCTTGCTATTTTCCTCAATCATATCACGATGCTTGGGAATGCGGTGGCGGGGACTTTAGTTTTATAAAGAAGCTTGGCCGGAAAAATGGGAAACCTACTTTATATTTGTCGATGAGGAAACAAACCTTCTTGCTTCGGCTCGTCGGTATGTGCTCATCGGCGAGTTTCGTATGGTCACCCTAAACTCGATTTTATTAGAAAGTATTTTGATTTATCGAAACTCACTGGTGAATGGAAGATTGGCTCTTTAGACGGTAGGCACATACTAATTGAACTTTCAAATGATGTTGACTACACCAATGTTTTTGCGCGAAAGATTTTGAAAATTGAAAACAGGATTATGAAGATCCTTAAATGGAGTGTCGATTTCGATCCACGCTCTGAATCTCCCATTATTCCTGTCTGGGTCAAATTTCCTGAATACAAGTTTCATCTCTTTAATCATGAGATCCTTTATTCCTTGGCCAAAGGTTTTGGAAACCCTCTTCGTGTTGATAAACCTACTGTTGAGAGGCATAAGCCGGCCGATGCCTGTTTTCTTGTTGAAAGAGACATAACCCAACCGTACCCGGATGAGGTTTGGATTGGGTCTGCTCATAAGGGTTATTGGCAACAGGTTGTCATGGGGCCGCACCCCCCTTACTGCTCTCATTGTGCAATGTTTGGGCATTCCAACACAATTTGTTACCGTTTACACCCACACCTCAAGCCTCTTCCGTTACCCAGAAATACTTCTTTGCCACAAACCCCCCTGCTCCCCCTTTGGAGGAAGGCATAAATCACTCCCCTGCACCTCCTGCTACTGAGGTGCCTCATGTGCCCCCCCCTATGGTTGAACAAGTCCCCCCTATCTCCACAAATCAGCCTTTACATTTGGATGCGTCTTGAGGAACCCCCCATTGTTACCAGTGATCATTTCTTGATTGGGCAGATTAGAGATGGAACTTCTGCTGAGGACATCCTTCCCCAACAGAGTTCTACCAATGGTAAATCCTTAACTCGTTGATGATGATCAAAACATTCAAATCCTTTTGTCCGTTAGTGATACTTCATGTTTAAAAAACTGTGTTCCAACTGATTTTATTGGAAATTCATTTCCACCTGACCCCATTTTGCCTATGTCTTCACGGGTCATTCACACAGGGTCCCTTAACGCTGACAGCAATTCTGACATGGAATGCAGTCAAAATGAAATCTCAAATAATGTAATTGAAGCTAACTCCGATATGGAATCTGAATGGGTCATACAAAGATCCAATAGGAAAAAAATAAGAAACAAAACTTAGGAAAAAGACTTAACAATGATCCTGTTATCTCTAGTTTTTCCGAATGCGAAACTTTACCTCCTTCTTCTAGGACTACTAGAAGGAGTGGAAAACATCATGTTTAATATTATGGTTTGGAATATCGGGGAGTGGCTAATCCCCCTCCCTTAAGCGTCTTAAGTATCTTTGTAGATCTCATCATTTGGATATTTTTGCTATTTTGGAACCCATGGTTACCATTCATAAGGATAACATCCTTTCTCGTTTTCTCGGTTATTTGCATTACTTGTAATAGTAATAATAAAATTTGGGTTTTTTGGAAAAAAGCTATAAATCTTCATATCATTGAGGATGATAAACAGCTGGTTACTGGCTGATTACTTTTTGATTCTTTTAAGGGTTGGCTTACTTTTGTTTATGCTAGTTCTGTTCTAGCTGAGAAATACATTTTGTGGAACAAGCTTATTGCTATAGGTACTACTATTAACGATAATTGGTGTGTGGGGGGATTTTAATATGATCATGTCCCCTTCTGAAAGGAAAGGGGGTGCTTATCCGGATACTAGTGCTATGCATAAATTTTGTGATTGTATGTCTCGAGTCGGTCTTTTCGACATGGGTTATAATGGTCCTCCTTTCACTTGGAGAAGGGGTTTACTTTTTCAACGTCTGGATAGGTTCTTAGGTAATCCTACTTTTCTTAATTGTTACCACTTAGCCCGTGTTCGAGCACTTGAGTCATGCTTCCTCCGATCACAACCCTCTTTTATTGACCATTGCTTTCCACCCTAAACCGGCAGTAAAGCCTTTTAAATTCTTTAATATGTGGGTTTGCCATCCTAGTTTTAATGATTTGATTAAATCTATTTGGCGACCTTTGGGTTGTGGTACCCCTTGGTTTGTTCTTTGGCGGCTTCATAAGAGAGTGGTTTTCGCTTTAAAAAATTGGAATCATGAGGTCTTTGGCAACATTCATAATAGGGTTGTCAATTCTTTGAACACTCGTGAATGCTTTAGAGGTTGTGGATATCATGTCGCGGTACGGAGTTCGAGAGCCGGCTCAAGCCCATAGCACCCTTCTTGCCGATATAGCTCGGAGGAAGATCTTCTTATGCAAAGAGCTCATGATACTAAATTTCTTAAAGGGGACGAAACACTCGATTATTTTCACGCTTATATTAAAAGCGAGGATTACTCCGAATAACATTAGTCATATTAGGGAAAGTGATGGGAATGTGATTACCGATGCTTGAGGAAATTGGTAACGATGCTTGTCAATTTTTTCACTCGCTTTATTCTCTACTCGACTGTGAGTTTACGGTATTGATGAGAACCTTTTTAATGATGATAGACATTATATCTCCTCTCTTTGCCTAACTAATATTCCTTCTGAGGAGGAGATTTTCAATGTCTTCAAGGCTCTACATCCTAACAAGGCCCCTGGGCCTGATGGTTTTACTTCCTCTTTCTATATTAATTGTTGGAATACTGTGAAGAAGGAAACCATTAGGGCTGTTCAAAGTTTTTTCTGGGAGAGGATCTTTGCAAGTATTTTTCTGCTGCTCTTATTGTGCTTATTCCTAAAGGCAATGACAAATCTGATTGGAGTATGTTTAGACCTATCTCCTTAACTTCTGTTATTTCTAAAGTTATTAGCAAGCTCTTGGTGGCTAGAATTCAGCCTTTTCTTAATCGTTTGATTTCCCCACCAATCTCGCTTTTGTTGGGGGTAGGGAAATAATCGACAACATTCTCCTAGCCCAAGAACTTCTTGAAGATTTGGATAAAAAGTGTAGGGGTGGGAATCTTATTATTAAGTCGGACATTAAAAAGGCCTTTGACACTCTCAATTGGGATTTTATTATTAATGTATTGTTGGCTAGGGGTTTCAATTCTAACTTTTGTCAGCTTATTAAAAGATGGCTCTCCAATAACCATTACAGTGTATTGGTTAATGGTAGTACCTATGGCTTTTTCTCTGCAAGAAGAGGTATTAAACAGGGAGATCCTCTCTCTCCTATCATTTTTATTATTGTTTTTGATTATCTATCCAGATTGCTGAATTCTAAACATGTGTATGCTTCTGCTAATTATGTTAACAAAGCTCATTTTCAGGTTACTCATTTGGCCTATGCTGATGACATCATGATTTTTTCCAATGCCTCCAAAGCTAGTATTAGAAATATTATGAAAATTTTGAAGGAGTTTGAGGAGGTTTCTGGTTTGTCTTTTAATAAAGACAAATGTCATTTGTATTTTAGCAATTACTTACCTCACTCTCATATTTTATGGGCTACCAACTTTACTGGTTACAAAACTGCTAGATTGTCTATTAAATATTTAGGTGTTAATCTTATTAAAGGCAGGTGTAAGCAAATTCAGATGGATGATGTTTTGGATAAAGTTAAGGGTAAGATTAGTAGTTGGAAGAATACTTTTCTTTCCAATGGGGGTCGTTTAACTTTGTTGAACAAGTAGTGCTTCACAAGCATTCCACTTTATGCTCTCCAGGTCTTTAATGCTAAGAAAAGTTCTATTGCTAGATTGGAGAAAATTTTTAATTCTTTTCTTTGGGAAGGGGGGGGGTTCTAAGAAGCACTGGCTTTCTTGGAAGAAGTTGTGTAAGCCAAAGTTTTCTGGGGGTCTTGGTTTTAAAGCACTCTCTCACATTGTTGAAATTAATATGTGTAAGTTGTGGTATAAGTTTCGTTTAAAGGAGTCTATTTGGACTAATTTCTTGCATACAAAGTATTGTAAGAATGTTCATCCTGCTTTGGTTAATTGGAAATGTGGGGACTCCAAAATCTGGAAAGCTATGTTGAATATTAGGCAGGAGGCCTCTAAGGCTATTTTCTGGGACATTGGTGACGGGAAAATCTCTTTTTGGCATGATAACTGGGGTATGCCTAACCTTAATTTGCATTTACAGCCTCTCCGCCCGGAGCAATTTCTTGATTGCTCGATCGTTGGAATTTGGGGCGAGTGGGACTTGAGAAAGCTTAGGGAGTTAGTGGGGCATGATTCCGCTTTGTTTATTAACCAAATTCCTATTGATAGAACTGTTGGTGATAAACTCGTTTGGAAGATTAAGTCTCACATTTACGTTAGTAAGCACTTATATCACAACTTGAATTCTTTCAGTAAGCTAGTTTGGGGGAAAGGGATTTGGAAACCTCTGTTTTCCCCTTCTATTTCTTTTTTCCTGTGGAGGTTCTTCTCTTTTATATTACCACTGGATGATATTTTAAAATTAAAAGGTTTGAGATTGGCCTCTATATGTTTGTTCTGTAAGAATGCGGAGGAGTCCTCTCCTCATCTCTTCTTCAATCGTATCTACTCTAGCAGATTTGGGATAGGTTGGCCAATGCTTTTGGTGTGGTTTGGCATAATCTGTTGTACTATTTTTAACTTTGTGAGGGTGTGGAAGGATTCAAACCGAGTCGGGAAAGGTTTAAATTTGTTTCCCTATGTTGTCTTGTGGTTCATCCGGTGTGCTAGGAATGCTTTTAAGCACACCGAATGTTATCCTTCTCCCGATGCTACTTTTTCTAAAATTTTGGCCTACCACAACAGGTCTTGCGGGTTATTACATAGAGGTACTAATCACTCTATTAGACCCTTGATTGTTAAATGGATGCCACCGGGTTTGGAAAAATCAAAGCCGATATTGATGGCAGTGATGTCTACCACCCACTCACTGCTTGGTGGTCCGTTTAGAGATCATCCGGGAAATTTGTTAGCGTTTTTTGTTCCCTCGTGGTGGCGGATTGCCCTCTCTCGGTGAGGCTCGGGCCCTTTTACTTTCTCTTCAATCTGCTATCAATCTTAATTTCCTCTCTTTACGATGTGAAACCGATTCTAAAAGGCTAATTGACATATTTTTTAAAATGGTTGACACACCCTGGAATTTGATTATTCTTTTTAAGAGAATCGGTATCTTATTGATAGTTCTAATTTACATTTCGGTATTAATTTTATTCACAGAGAGGGTAATAGACCAGCGGATTGGTTAGCAAAAACGCTGGTCACACTCCTTTGTGGGCACCACTCCACCTCGGCGACTTGCTCTCTGGTGCATGGGGACAAGTTAAGTTTACCTTATATCGGATATAACTAGCTTAGCTTTAGCAGACTCTTTTTGTTCCGGATGTTGTTTACATCATTGGTCTCCGTTTCTTATGTTCTTTCTCCTACTTGTTTTGGGACAATGTTTTTCATTTATCATGGTTTTCATGGTTTATATTTTCACACTGTCTTTCCGTACTCTCGTCCGTTATACTTTTGTGCTCAGAGTTTTTCGCTTGCGGTATGCCTTTATAGGAGGTGCGGACATTTCTCAAGATCAATTATTCGTTTGTTATACGAGGATAGCCGGGGATCTTATGCTGGGAACCGGATGTCCACGGGTTCGATCTGTCTATCCACTGTGCGCTATATTTTGACTATTTGCTTGTAGGTTTCTCTTTACACTTTTGTTGTTTTTGATGGCACTTAAGCATCACTTTACTTTTTCCGGAGTTTTTGTTTTGCGTGAGTTGTACCGGGAGAGGAGGATGGAGGGAAACGGGACCTCCATGAGTGAGTTATTATATTTTTTTGTGTTTTGTAGCGGGGACCCGGCTCCCTCACCTCCTCATTTTGTAACCCCTTTTTGAATATTAACACGTAGGGAGCCGATGTGCTCTTTCCCCTAATATATATATATATATATATATATATATATATATATATATATATATATATATATATATATATATATATATATGTATATATATATATATATATGTATATACATATATATATATATATATACATACATATATATATATATATACATACATATATATATATATATAGTTAGATAATATTGACGAGGATTTCTCACCCATGCCGTAACTCATGGGTGGAAGCTGATTGGAGATGTCAAACTGATCGTTCAAGAGTGGAGGATCACTCACTAGGGTCGAATCGTGCGAGAGCATAAGGGAGCAAAATGAAGATATGTGATAAGGTTTTATACTGGAGGAAGGGGTTTTCAGGGCACTAGCATCGGCATTAGCGTTGGAGTTTTCGGCGCTATCAATTTACTTAATAGCGTTAATATTTCTGTCGAAAATGTCGACACAAAAAAATTGTCAGTGACGATAAATCTGACGCTACAAGTTAGCGTCGATTTATTTTCGTCACAAATTTTGTAGCAAAAGCATTCGTATCACGTTGGATGGAATTTTGATGCAAATTTGATGCTAACTTTCCGTCAAAACAATCTGACACAAAATCTAGCGCCAATTCACATTTTTTCTCTATAAAGAGGATAACCATAAAGCCTTGCCCAAGTCATTAACTTCGATCATTTTTTATGAAATTGGAAGTAGATTAATATGGTTCACTTCAATACAATTAGTAGACTATAGCATGAAATATTTTTTGGTCAGTCAACACAATAAACATAGATTTCTCCCTATTATTCAATGAATGATAAGTAACATTATACACATTTAAAGTTTAGTAAATGAGATCTATATAATGATTTATTCCCAATTAAGGGGAGGTTAAAGGATAAATACAAAGAACATGAATAAGACAATCCTAAATGTCATAAGATTTGAGTGACTTCGCTGTAGCATACATTCACTAGAGAGATGAAAGAGATGTCATATATACCGATGACCGTAACATTGTACCCTTTATTATATCTTTAATATTTGTCACTATTATTATAAAAGATCAATTCAATAAATCAAATTTGATAATCGTATTTTCTCCAATAAGATGAAAGAGTATATTTTTTTAATATATTTATTATATAGAATAAATAAGCGAAAAACAAAAAAACCTTAGTACAAAGTGCTATGAAATAAATGAAATTACTAAACAAATGGATAAAATAGTTATTGAAAATTAGTATAAAAGAACTTAATCATAGTCAGCTTTCCATTTGAATGAATCACTAACCTCTAAAAAATTAATAATTAGATTGTGAAATTCAAAACCTTCTAACAAATCTTCTTTTCTTCAACACTTTGTTCAATGATAATACCATGAAATAAATAAAAGAAATTATGTGAAGGTTATCACAAAGCTAATATTATTATTAAAGAAAGGAGTAGGTGGAGGAACAACAACCTCCAAGTGAAATGCTAACCTCACAAAATGCAAGGTCACTTGATTTGTAATTGTATGTGCACCACTAATTATAAAATGGAGCTATCTTCATATCCCTTGATTAATTAGATAATTTTGATTTTATCGTGTGATTATTAGGTCTTTATAAGACAAGATAAATAAATGATAAATAAGAAGATTCTAAAGAAGAGTCTAACGTTGTTGGGATGCGGTATCTACATCATTTACTTTACTGTCATGATGATTATTAACATATATGTGAAAGGAGATGTCAAGCCCATAGCATTGACAGCACTTGTAAATAATAGAGATTCTCTACAAAATCATTTATTGATTATAACCAGCTCCTTAATTAGAATCAATCCATATAAATTCTAA
Source organism: Papilionanthe hookeriana x Papilionanthe teres (assembly GCA_022702705.1). Classification (NCBI taxonomy): domain Eukaryota; kingdom Viridiplantae; phylum Streptophyta; class Magnoliopsida; order Asparagales; family Orchidaceae; genus Papilionanthe; species Papilionanthe hookeriana x Papilionanthe teres. The sequence goes on along the minus strand of CM040432.1, from coordinate 117,775,077 downwards.
TAATTATTAATCAAAATTATTAATTTACTTTTAACTCCATTGAAACTCATAATCGACGGTCTAAAAAGAGTAATGGTGGGAACATAAAGGCAAAGCATTTTTTTAGATAAAAACTCAAGTTTAAAATAACCAAATTTATCAAATATATGAATATATCCTATGATGAATGATTGAACATTCTCAAAAGATGTCAAACCATAAACACAATTCTAGCCATATAAATTTCCCACCTTTCAAATTTTAATAGAGAAAGAGAGAACTTGATCCAATTTTAGTGGCCTTTCAAATAATTAATTATCACTTCTAATAAAGACCTATGACTTACATATCAAGATAAAGAAACATGGTAAAAAATGGAGATGAAGAAGGAGAAGAGGCTAATTAGGGAATATTATCAAAAGGGGAGCTTAAAATGAATATTTATATTTCATTAATTGTTTATTTTTATCTTTGTTCATTAATCTTATTTTTTAACTAATACTTTTAACTCGAATACTTAGTTTTATATTTTATCTAAATTTAATATCTATACTATTGATATAGATTATTGTTATTTTTACTACAAATTTTGAAATAAAAAAATTTTAAATTCATAATCTACCGAAATTTGCCAGTGAAGTAATGGTTGATAGAAAATCTATCTGTACATCTTTTATAAAATGTACAATGAATTAACTTAGAATTCTCTTTTCCAATAAGGGTTTTACTGTAGAATAATCTCATCATAAAAACATGCAATAATATTGATGCTTGCTAGAAGGTCCGAGGGGTAGAGCCATAAATTTTCTGGCATTGTGTTGCACCAAAACCCAACACATACTCAGATGATTAAAGAGAAGTGAGCAAGTGGAGTAGCCTCAATTGTTATATGAAAACCCTGAAATAGGAAAAAACAAGCCCAGTTGAAATAATCCACTATGAATGATGAGTACACAAGTCCACACTTCACCTGAATTAGGGAAGTTGGAGTTACAAAGATATTCATTGTAAATGTACAACAGTGTTTCATTGATAATAGTAGCAGTCTGACTGTAATAAATGTAGTTCTCAATGATAGTTGATTGTATAGACCATAGTCAATTGCTATGAAGGAAATTATTAATCTTGAATATTGTAGACGATGGTCATAGTACTAGTTTGTTGTATAAGTTGTAGTTGAAAGTTATGGTGGTAGTTGATTGTGTGAACCATAAGTGTTTGCTTTAGAAGTGTCAGTTTGTTATAGAGATCGTATAGACATCTGCAAGAGTTATGAGCAATGTAGGCTGCAGTTGGTCACATGGGACGTAGTGATGATCTATGATGAAGTCTGTAGGTTATAGATGGAGTCGAGAGCTGCACTAGCCATGAACCAATTAGGTTTTTGTTGGTCACTTGGGTCGTAGTGGTGAGCTGTGATGTTGTTCGTTGGTCGCAGAAGCCGAAGTCGAGATTTGTACTAGTTGTATAGCACGTATGTCATAGTTAGTCATGTAGGTCATAGTGATTAATTGTGATGACATCTGTAGGCCACAGGTGCAGGAATTAGGAGCTTCATAAGCTGTAGCCCATGAGTCGTTGGCAGTCGTGTAGGCTATAATAGTGAGTTGTGATGACATCTATAAGCAGCGGGAGTCAGAGTCAGAGTTGTATGGGTCATTGACTGTGTAAGCCATAGTTATTCATGTGGTGAGCTGTGAAGATGTACGTAGGCAGCAGAGGTCGATGACGGAAGTCGCACGAGCCATGCGCCACGTAGGTCATAAGGGTGAGTTATGATGATGTTTGTAAGCTAAAGAGGCCAGAGTCCAGAGCTACACGGATGAAGCTTTAAGCGTCTGAAGAAACTCACCGTTTTTTTAGTGTATTTTTACATCGTCTTTTGAAGGTGTTGTTGCATCGTAAGTGTGGTGTGTTGTTACTTTGCATTGTACGTCGGGATTCTACAATGCACATTATAACTTCACAAGGGACTTCACTCCAAGGAACAGGTGACGACCGATGATAATCGATGGTGTCGGTGGCGGCAGGTGGAGGTAGCAAAGGCTGCAAGCTGTTAACCTTATTTTAGAGGTCTTTCTTTCCCTTCTCCTTATAGCCTAGGATCTAGCTATAGGATTTTCCTATTTGGATTCTCTTAGAGGACTAGACTGGGACCCACCATATTTAGAAATTCAAGTCATCTCCTCGCTCCTTGAAGTTTCATATGAACGGTTTCAAATCTTCGACATCCAGTTGAATCGATTAAAAGCCGACGTATTGAAACTCTTGTTGAGTTCCTATAGGGATTTGAGAGCCATAGGTGGACCCCACTGCGCGACATTTGACTTTTTGCCATGAGCAATATGTTTGACTATGGTTCTCGCTTAGGTGAAGACCGGTCATTAATTTGCTCGATAGATGGCTCCGGTCGGATCAAAATAAATTCATTTTTGCCATGCGGCACGAATTTGAATTTAAATTGACTCGATCGTCGGCGAACTTGTCCAGACGACCCCGGATGACGAAACGGACTGCGCTGATGCGTCAGGAACGTCGATTTTAGCTAGGAAGGACATATAATTTGATAGGTTTCTGAATTGGATCGAATTATGCTTAAAGTCACGAATTTAAGTAAAATAATAATATTAAAATAAAAAAAAGCAATTCTTTAATTAGAAAAACTCACACACGCCTTCTTCCTTCATGGGAGAACCAAGCCCTAGTCGAAGCTTGCGCCTCTCTTGTTCCTCGCGGACGGAGTTCTCGAAACTTCCTTCTCTTTCTCCTCTCTCGACCGGCTTAACCGGTTTCTTTCTCCATTCTTGTGCCCTAATCGAGCCTCGCCACCGATTGCCGCCGGTAACCCGTTTGTAACTGATTTTCCCGCCCAAACGAGTCAGGTAACCTTCCTTCTTGCTGATCTTGGCCGGTTTTCTTGCTTATCGTGGTGTTCTCCTCACCGTTTTGTCTCTCACCGCCGGTAAGTCTTTCCCCTTCGTTCGACTATAAATACCCCCTTCGGGGAATTGTTTCGACAGCTGGTTTTCATTCGTGCGACTTGGGGATTTTAGTAGCTGCTCTTTATTTTCTTACACTTCTTGGAAGAAGAATTTGGGGCTGGTGCTTCTTTCTTACGATCTGAGAAATTTTGCTATTATAGCTTCCGGAAGTAAGAACTCTCCTTTCTCCTTGTTTCTTCTTGACTGCCGGATGAAATATTTGGCTTCAACATGATTTTCTTTATTGTTATTAATCTACTTACAGAACTTTCTCTCATGGATATTTGCCTAATTTCTCATGACTTACAAAAGGGATTTTCATGTTTATTACCAAATAAGTGAAATATACTTTGATTTATCATGAATTTGGAAGTGATATTACAGGATGACCATTAATTGTTTACATTCCTGACAGTTGTATGAGATTCAAATTATTGTATGAAAGATTGCATGATTGATATCTTCTTTGCTTAATCCCCATCTTCTTTCTTGTTGTTTTTTTACCGAAATATGTTGCACGATTATATGAAAATTTAACTACCATTTCAGATCATCAGGGATTGATATCTTGGCCTAAATGAAAGAAGTTTTTGAATTAAAATGTACATTGCGATAGAGATTAATTTAATTATCTTGTTAAGTCTTTGCTGGGCATGAGGAATATAGGAGGATTTGGGTGGGAATTTTGGTTCGTGCGCTCAGGAAGAATTTCGGGCTGGTGCTTCCTTTCTTGCGATTTAAAAAATTTTATTCCTAAGTTTGCTTTTACAACTTCTGGAAGTAAGAATTTCCTTTTCTCCTTTATCTTCTCAACTACATAATGAAATATTTGGTTTTGCCACAGTTTTCTCTATTAATCTTAATCTACTTACAGAAACTATTTTCATTAATATATACCTCATTTCTCACAGATTACAAAAAGGATTTTTTATGTTTATTAGCAAATAAATATGAAATCTATTTTGATTTATCAAGAATTGGATTTCTTCGTTTGGCTTACATTATTTAGAGGTTTTAAACATTGAAGCGTAATTATATTTTAAAGGAAATAGATCAATGGATACATAATGCTTATTAAAAAAAAACAAAGAGGCATAAGAGATGATTTTCATAGTTTACCTGTTATATTCACACTCTCTTATGCTTCTGTTATAAGAATCCACGGTTAATTATATGAATAACTATGTTTCTTTCATATTGATACGGTTGGATGCGGCATGTAGTTACATTTGTGATATCTTTGGAACATGAGTTGTGACAGGAGACTTTAGCAAACGCATTTGATTCCTGCTCAGTCTAATTCTTCAATTCTTTTCTTTCTCTTCGGTCATTTGAAAGTAAGGTTCTCTCTCTCCATTCCTTTACTCTGTTTAATCTGTGGAGTACTCTCTTTTAGGTGCATTATCTTGATTCTACAATAAGAAATTTCGTGCACTTGAGCTGCTGTTTTCATTATCAAGAATCATGGATGATTTTTTTTTAATTTGCTATATGATGGGTTTATAAGGTAATTTGTTCTAGTGCCCATTAGTAAATCTTATATGTGGCTTAGTTTATTCGAGCTTTCCCAAGCTACATATCTACTCGTGAAGTATTGGAGACTCTTTGAATTACAGCTCTAATTCTTTCTGTGAGATTAGAGATGGCTTATGATATTCTGGAAGTAATGACTAATGTGTTCTTACTTCTTTATGAACGTGACAGCCATTTTAAATTCTTATTGATTAATTAGAGCAGTTAAGATAATCAGATCTCTTTAAAAAGATTTATGGAACTTCAGTTTCAGCATATGAAGATGTATATTATTTAATATTTCTTTCTTGATGGAGAATATGAGACTATTCTTGAAGGATTACTTCAAGACACCTCACAGGCTTGTTTTTTTAATTCAATAATGCTTCAGCATTTAATATTTGAGGCAGGCTTATTGATATCTATCAAATTCGTATACTTCATTTGATGATATTCTCAAGCGGTTAATGCGTTATTTGATTTTGGGGAGTTCTAGTACCTCTTTTATTATGAAATTTCTCTTATTTTATAATTATGTTGGCCTTGATTTGATGTATAACAGCAGTATTTATGCATGTATATAGATCCAATTGAATTTCATTCAATTGTTTAAGTGGAACATTGAAGTTACAGGATTATTTGGAAATATATTTTCTTTCAATATCATGATATGAAATATCCAAAATTGTGGAAATACATATGAAATATCAAAGTGAGTTGATAAGTTTGGGATGCGGGTAAAGGCAATGATGCATAATGCTTTAATAATCATGCTTATATAGCTGAAACTAAAATCAATACTCAATTATAGATGCCTATTTTATCTTATGAGTTGGGTAGTTCTAATTCCTACCTTTAAGAAATTAGTGAACCAACAACAGATACTACAATTACAGATATTACACTGATACAACAGCAGATACTACAATAACAAACACTACACTTGCACGACAACATACACTACACATATATTACATATTAAATATTACACAACACATACACTATATATCGAATAATACACAACATACATTATATATCAAACATCATACACTACACGCTATGCACTATTTACTGCACATTACACATTACACATCAGATATTGCACATCAGATATTACACTCATAAGAATTCAGATACTACAATCACAGATACTACACATCAGATATTACACTTCTAAAAGTTCAGATACTACACATTGGTTCACTCATCGATTAAGTGGTAGGGATTAGGATTGCCTACTCTAGGGTGATTTGCTGATGACTTTATTTGAGATTGATACAGAGACTTCAATACTTCGGGTTGCCTGTGGGATCGTGATAAAAAAGGAAGTCTATAGATTGAGCCTATTCTTAAATAGAATTCTTATTTCCCCACTTTTAGTTCTTAGTTTGCTTTCGAGGCATCAACAGAGTTGGCCAGGTACACATTTCTTTTTACTGCACAGCTCATTTACTTTCTTTACTATATATTGTAGTGCAGTCCTTTACTTTTCATTATTGTACATACTTACCCATCCTCATGTTTTTTAATTATTATTTTTCTTGCATACTTACACATGACCCTAGGATAGGCCATTCGAGGCATGACTTCTCTTTTCTCTTTTCTTTCTCTTCTTTTCTCAAGACGAGACGACAGCGTGCAACTTCATGCAGTGGATCGGACGACAGAGGACGAATGAAGGATTTTCAATCAGACTTTCGTAGGTTTAAATAACACCGATAGGGCGCTGAGGTCATCATTTGATACGACATAAATCCTCATACTATCTTTTAGGACTTAGTACGATTTTATATCGTACGATATATGTCCTAAACTGTTTAGGATTCCGAGATGGTCGTTTGATACGACATAAATCCTCTTATTTCTTCGGGCTATTTGCTTATGATATGCAGACACAAGCCCCGAATGTCTAAATTTTGCAAGATTGAAATATAAGCACAATTTCCCTTTCAAAGATATAAAGCCCAACTACAGGATAGTTTGAGATGTCACTGAAGTTCTTTCAGTATCTTCGACATCTCTTACTCCTCACTCATTTGGATTCTGAAAATAATTGTTCCATATTGAGTCTTTCCCATTTGATTTTTTTTCAAGCAATCGTGGAAATCTAAACGTTGATATTCTTGAAGGCGAAACTCATGATCTTTATCGAGAGTTTTCTTAGGTGATTTCGGTTGCTTAAAATGTAATTAACTATAGGGGCTTGCCCTTATAGGGAATTAAGAGCCCAGATTAATCTAAACCCTGTCTAATTTGTGTATTAGATAGGGGAATTTGTCGGCTATAAAATACGTGGACCAAAATAGAGTCATAAACTTTTAAGTTTAGATAGTTAAGCCTACTAACAAGTGGTACGCTCATCTTTCGGGATGATGTGTCACTTGTAGTATCGTGCTCAACTATTTAAACTATTAGATATATGAGATCTATCTGGTCTCGTTATTTTCAAAATAAAAAAATATCATCATTTTCAAAATCAAAATTATATTATACATTAAATTTAAATTTAAAATTTTCATATTATTTCATAAAAAAAATGGCCGACACAAGCGGCTGCGGCGACTAAGTTGGTTGGAGGCTACTGTGGCCGGAGGTATTGGAGGTGGCGGCGGACGGAGTTGCCCAGAATTGACAGTAATCAGAGTTGCTCGGAGGGCCGTGGCGACCTAAGGTGGCCAGAAAGTGGAGATAGCTGGAGTTGGCTAGAAGTGATGGTGGCTAGAGTTGGCTACGGTGGTGGCCGAAGGCGGTGGTTGGTCAAAGGATGTAACGGTGACAGTGCCCGATGGAGGCGACGATAGAGGCTAATTCGTGGCGGTGACAACGGCCTAAGGTAAGGGCGGCGGTGACTAAAGGCGGCGGCAACCTGAAGTGGTATCAGCCAGAGTTGGCTAAAGGCAACGATGGTCAGTGGTGGCAATAGCCGAAAGAGATAGATCTTTCTGAATTTGGCCTAAGGAAACGACACCCAAAGTTGGTGGACAACAATGGTGGCTATAATTGGCTAGAGACGACGAAAGTTGGAGTTGGCTTGAGGCGACAACCGTCATAGTTGGCTGGCGGCGTTGCACGGTGGTTGGAGGAGCTAGAGGTCGATGGTAGGCAATGGTGGTTGGTGGCTGCATGTACAGTTGACTAACGGTGAGCAGTGGTGAATGGAAACAGAGGTAGTAGCTGTTGCCAAAGCTAAAGACGACGATAGTCTATGTTGACTGGAGTTATAGTGTAGGTTGTTGGGTTGCAACTCTCTCTTCTACAAGATCTGGTCTTCCTCTTACCCATGGTCTTGCTAGGTCCCCTCTTGAGGTTAGTAAGGCTCTGTTTATAGAGTTCAGGTAGCAAAATAAAGAAGAAATCCGGATCACTCTTGATGGGGCAGTCCAGAGATATCCCTTTGATTGAACAGCATTTGTTGACATTTTTGCACCTTATGACCTTGGAATGGAGTGATCTTGAGCTCATTATACTTGTCTTGACGACATATTTGATTTGACTATAAGCATGTCATATTCAGAGTCTGTTTAACTCTTTAATCATGCCTGAAATGCTTCCTAAAGCAGTTCAACGGTTTGATTTGGTCTTGATTTGACTTGGTTTGGACCAATTTTGATATCATTAGGTTTATCTCATTAAGCTAGTCAGTTTGACTAGAATTTTGTTCAAATGGAAGTTTTGAATGACTTTTCATTAAAGTTAAACATTTCTTGCTCAAAAATTTAACTCGAGATTCATGACATGACTCAAAATTTGTGTCAGGTGATGAAAATTTCATGTTGGCGTATCAAATGCATTCATTAGCAGTGAATTCACTATTTGATGAGAATATACAAGTATAATATGCATGCATAAATACTTAGAAATGGCCCAAGATCTCTAAATCGGCCCTTCGCCTACTTATTCATACTATTTGATTTGAGTTAGCTTAAGAAACTTTAACAATTAATTCATCATAAAATTTGTGTCTGAATATAAGCAATGATTAACCATTTAATAAATATGGAATGACAAATTTCATAAAGTAAAATAATTGGAGCTGTTTAATAGTATTTACCATGAAAAAAATATTCTCAAAATAAGTTCATTTTATAATATTAGCTTCAAAATATAAGGCCAAAATTATTGATATTAATAGTTGAATAAGACAGTATGAATAAGACAATATGAACACTTTCCAAGATTTATTATTTTTATTTATATATATATTTTTTTGTTTCTTTTCGGGCAGGATTAGCGTTCGAATCTTAACACATAGCGCCTAAGTGATATTTGTTGGCCCGTTAAGTTTCAGATTAGTTTGGGCTGGATGAGGCCCACTGTCGTTGGGCTACACTACTCCCACGTTTAATAGTCCTCACTTAAAATATTTATAAAAAAAATGAAGGAAAAGTGGATAATTTAGGTAATGTTTGAGACTATTTTTGAATTTATTTTTTAAAAAATAGTTAAAATCAATAAAAAATAGATATTTAGCTATTTTATTTAAGTATTTATGGTATTGATTGACTTCTTTTAAAAAGCACTAAAAATAAAATTGAAGTATTTTTAATATTTTAAAAATAAATTATTGTAATTTTGTTTTTAAAAATAATAGTATGTAAATAAAAAATATAATAAAAATAAAATGCATTAAAAAAAAAGGTAAATTAAAAGGTAAAAATAATTTCAGATCACTTCAAAAAATTTCAATCATTTCCCAGAAAATGTTCTATGTGATTATGCTTCAAAATAAAAATGTATGTCAATTAAATAAATAATATGCTATTAAATACTAATTTAGATTAATTATTTCTTTAGATGAACATCACTAATAAAATATATCAGCTTTCCTCTTGTGATGGCTTGTGCTTCTTTAGAAAAGTACTCATCATTATTATAGCAAATTTATTTTTATTATTGTTAAATTAGCAATATCACAATATTTAGACTCTTAGATTACATGCATATTGAGATTCAAAAGGACATTCTATATTAGAAGGGTTTAGGAGAGTTACTTGTATATCATATTTGATATATTAAGTATTTCTACTTACATGTATGCTCACTTATGGAAATTGATTGAATTAATGGCTACAATATAATATAGTTTATAATTACTTGAACGTAATTTGTTCAAATTATGTTATCTGAACTATTATTATGAGAAGCATTTAATTGAAATTTCTAAGAATTTATAATCTCTCATTCATCTTTGTCTATTTCATGATTTAAAAAATATTAGCAAACTTTGATGTAGTCTCTCTTTTGTAGGTTACAACTTTAGCCTATAAAAGTTATATCAATATTTAGTGGTTTAAATTTATAGAATAGAGCAAGGAATATTAGAGCTTTCTACTTGTTAAAACTACTTATAAGTCCTAATTTTATAAGTCAATTTGCTTGATCTTGGATTGATTGATTCGTGAATAAAAGTCTTAACAACCCTAAACTACATTACATATAATTACCATTAAATCTAAAACTCATTGAATTGCCATAATATCATTTAAGCTCAAAATCTATTAGTTATATTCATGTTGCTTCCATCTTCCTTAAATTATTAAAGCCTTAAAAATTAAAAAACTTTAATAAGTGTTATTAAAACTCTATCTTTACGTAGTGGATTACATATTTTCCACACCAATCTAATACAACTTTGAGAACATGTGACTGAGACAAGAAAAGCACAAAATAGCAAGTAAAAGCTACCTCAAAAAGGCTAATTTAATGCACGAATGATCCTACTAAAAGCACAAACAAGCAAGTAAAGGATAGCCTAATTAAATATGCTCCCACTTCACAATAAGTTAAGAAAAATAATTAAAGATAGAACTGACGTGAGCTCTTTTAACTCTTCTAATCAGTCTTAATCCCATTTTCCAATGTCGCTGTCATCGCTTTAAGAGTTGGGCAATGTCTCCATTTCACAAAATTAATTATTATGTAAGAGTTAACTACATTAACTAACGTTAACTTTCTACATAGACTAATCAACAGTCAGTGTGATCTGCACTTTAATATAGCGCACGTTGCATGTGCGACAAAAGAGATCGAGTGCAGGCTAAGTCAGATCATTAAACTTAACAGGCAAGTAAGTATTTACTTACTTCTTTAGTGGGTCCAAATTTAGGTTTTCTGAGCGGATATATATATATATGCTTTCCTTTGAAGATAAAGATTTACCTCCTTTCATTACGTTTGATTGTTTGATTTCTTGATAATCATTATACAATTAAAAATTTGCACCTAAGTCGCAACTGCTTTTGCTGAATTTTAGGGCGTGTTTAGTAGCATTATTTAAAGTAGATTTAGCTTAAATTCAGCCAAACTTCAAAAAATTCAAAATTCGATTCAAATGTTCCGTTAAATCGAAATTTTTTTGCATTATGACATTTCTTCCGGTGTTCAGTTATTTTATGATGTATTTAAGATTTTCTTGAGAGTTCATTCCCGTGAAAGTGAAGATGGGATTTACATGATTTAGAAAATCTTATTTAACGTAGATTCAGTCTGCAGCCAAACAACGCCTTAAAGCTATTGTCTTCTATGATGGTTAAAATTGATCATTAGAATCATGTTGACACTATACCGACCGAATAGATGTGTCGTTAAAAATGACGGTTGCAACACTTTTCTGTCAGTTTAAACAGTCGATTTAAAAACCTACAAAACGTCGACAACATACCTACAGAACACGTGTGTCGAAAAAAGTGATGGCCTCGATAATTTTCTGACGTTTTAATGGTCACTAATTTCCGACGAAAGTATCACCGGTAAACTAAACTGATGAAAATCGATGGTTGATCATGGTTTCATAATTAACCAAAAAACAATGATAAAATGTTATCAGTTATGTGATAGTAATTTAATGTCGTCGGAATGTTGTCGGTTTAAAAATTATAGACAAGTGTTTTAGCCACATCTCTTAAATAGTATCTTTGTCATTGGAAATATAACAACGAATAGATTTTCTACTAATTACCGACGAATTTTAACTGTCCGAAATAGCCATCTTTCCTGTAGTGTAAGCCACTGTAAATAATTGCTAAGGTTAAAATCTTTGCTGAATGCTTTTTTTTATATAGCCCAAGCTCCATCATTTCCAAAAATTATCCTTATATCTCCCTTTCAGGCCTATAAAAAGTTTTATTTCCATTCGTGTAATCATATTTCTTTTGCTAGTATATACTGTCATGACCTTTTGAATGGCAAACATATTAAGTTTCATATTGTTGCCACTCTATACATTTTTCTAACTACTCTAGAGTAGTAAAGTTATCTTCATCTTATTCTCATCACTTAATACTCTTACTTAAATTAAGTCATGGATAATAGATCTTATTATCCAAACCTATTTCCATGGAAGTGATAAGAATAAACATTATGCTAGAGTAGTAAAATACACCTTATGTCAAACTAACATGTTAATAAACAGCCCCTTGTGAAAAACATGAATTTTTTTTGTTAAGAATCAATGGTCTTTTGATACTTGTTACCAACTAACCAATAAATAAATACTTCTCTATGACAACGAAGATGACCACTTATTGACCTCAATACCTATCACATAAATCTACTTAATCAAATATGAAAAAAAAAAACCAGTCATGATGACAGCGCCATATATATCAAAGCTGAGTTTGTGCTAATCCAATCTAGGCATATTTCAATGAAATTTTGCATGCATCTCAAGGCCAAAATATTTGTACATGATGATTTTTGAAGCAAGGATAAAGGCGCATCAGGTAGAGTCGTTGGTGGCAGTTGGAGGAACTTTTGGTCAGCAAAAGGAGCGGGGTGTTTCTCGGTTAATGTGAGTTTGGGCCTTTCTGGTGAGGTGGTCGGCTAGTGGGCTTTGAGGTGGCGTGCCAGTTTGGTGGCCTACTAGAAAATGAGGAGTTCCGACAGGGAAACTGAAGTGATTAATTGATTGTTAGGAGGTGTTTGGGTGAAAGAATTTGAACTGTTAGCGGAGAAACTGGAGTGACAGGCCGATGAGGAGTTTAAGTGGCTAGCCAATAGGAGGTCGACTAACATGTGGCTGGTTGGAAGGCTTTAAGTGGCCGGTCGGAAGGCTTTAGGTGGCTAGCTAGAAGGCTTTAGGTGGCCAACTAGGAGGTTTTAGGTGGCCTCTCGTTGACTTGAAGTGGTCGGTCAATGAGGAGGTGGTCGCCCGGTAGGTTGAAGTAGCCAGTTGGTGAGTTTGTTCGCTGGTTCTCAGGAAGCGAGCTGCAAGGGATTGGGATAGCCTGTGGTTCGAAGAGAGTGGCAAGTGCGACTTTGGTGGTGGTTGTTTGCTCGACCTGGCAGAGCGTAGAGTAGAATGACGGGCTCTCAAATGCTTGGTCGTTGAGGTTGACGATGGCTTTGAAGCAAGGATCGTAGTCGGTTGGTAGGTTTTAAGTGGTCGATATTTTTCGTCATACATGAAGTTCCCGAGACTCTTTCTTCTTGTAAGTACAGCTCTGATAAAAATAAGAGACTATAATAACAAAAAATATGATCACAGTGACGCACTAATTATACTTACTTAATTGTTAGCAGTCTTTTCCACCCTATTTTTGCTTGCTCTGAAGTTTTTCTCTGAGGATTTTGGATTGATTTTTGATATGTTGAATGACGATCTAGTTCTTAGGAAGACCTTCGGTCAATTTTTGGATATAATATCGCCCAATGCAAGCCTTACTCCTCACTTGTCTCATTTGCTCGGTTAGACCATCATCTCAGTCGAGCCACACCTTTCACGAGGCCTCTGCCAACGGAAAGCCACGAACTCCTAGCATAGCCCCGCAACTTCTCTCTCCACCTGCTCAACCCTCTTGAAGACCTCAACGACCCTTCCATCACTTTCTTCTTAAGGGTACCAAATGAAGCAAAGGAAGTTGTCTTCAATCTCGACAAGACCTCAGAGTATGAAGTCTAAAGACATACGACACCCCCCAGTCATCTCCTTATCCCTCGCAGCATTGGGAGGGGGGGCTTGTGGTTGTCGCCTTGAGACCCAGCTCCCGGACCTCCGACACCTCGCTCACCTTGCTTTAGCGCATTGAGACCCACCATATCTCCTCCTTCGGTGACTTGTTCCACAATAACCGCCACGACCGCAACATGATCTACCGCCTCCGCATCATCTTAAGGTCCAGCATCAGTATCTGCTGAAAAGGATTCGACAATCAAGACCTCAATCGCTGAAAGGAAGGAATAAAAAACCTAATCGAACTAAATACCAAGGGTCCGCCCTGACTCAAATGTCCATTAATAAAAGAGAGCCTCATACATTTTTTTTTGGTCCTCCAGCTTCGTAATAGATGCTGCTCCAAGCTTGTCGTAGCTACATCTCAGTCTCAGCCATCACTTCCTCAACATTTCCCTTGGGGTTCACGACCCCCACAGCTGCCTGGGCAGTAGCCTCACGCCTACGGTGAGACACTTGCCCTAGGTGATCGCCCCATAGAAGAGTCATTTGTACAACCCACAACCCTCTCCCGAGGAGGGACTTCCAAGGAACTAGAAGAGGCAGGCTGAATATCGCGACCGTCGGCTCCATGCTTGAAGATGGCTCTCTTCTTGCTCACTCCTTTAGTAGATGTCTCACCCAATGATTTGCGCTTCAAACCAAACTTACGGGTATACATGCACTTGTCACTCATAGCCTTGAGAAAGACACTCATATCATAAGGTGGGACTCCTTCACCAGACATCGCGTAGAACAGGTAGAGAGGAAGACACGGGAAAAAGGAATCTAAAGGAGCTAAAGTGGTGCATACTTCCCTTGCACCAAAGCCTATTTTTATGATGACCGGGGCTCTAAAATCTTGGAAGTCCATTATACCGCAATATTGTTGTTTATTTATTTATTCTTGTAATCAAAATATTCTCTTGTCCTCGTGTGCTAAGCACCTTCCGTGGAGCAAGAGAATTAGGGAACTAAATATGTACACGTAAAAATATGTTCGCACGAATCTCAATGCAGATGGGAGATCTAGGAAGGAAGTATGATCAATCAGACAAAAGCAATAAATGATTGTTTCTAGATAAGTGATGATGGAAATCCCTCGCTTAAGTGATCGATAGAAGAAGAAAAATGAAATTCCCTCGAGACAGTCATCAGCCTGCGGAATGATCGATGAGGAGCACTCCTCCGTGCCATGAATCGATCGAACAAAGATCTACGAGACGACCGGTGACCTTTATCAATTGAATGGGCCTCGTGCTTTATTATATGCAAATAATATTGTAAATTACCAAAAAAAATCCCCTGAAAGGTTAATAATTTGGGAGCTGACATGTGTTTTTATCATTTTAGGATCCAGGCCTATAAATATGAGTCCATATTATGAATAAAAGGAACCATTTCGGCTGGTCTACCATTGCTCATTCACACACACACACACACTCTCTCTCTCTTAAATCCCTTCTAATTGAATGTCCTATTCCTTGGGCTCATTTTCCGGACAATTTCAGATTCAACAAAACTTTTATATTAGGATCATGATTGCAGGCCATGTGTTCTCTAATTACTTCCTATTTTCTGGTATATGAATCATAAAGTAAATATATTTGATTGGACATAAATCTCTTTATCAACTAAGGTTAAATCAAATTAATCAGATTAGAAAACCATGCACTTTGGGCCTATAAGATTTTCTTGAACAAAACAATTCATGGCTAATTATATTAATATATCGCTTAGGTTGGATTAACTATCTCCACTAATTAAGTAGACTAAAGGTAACGATAATCCAGTATAATAGAATCATAAAATCTAAACTTGTTTTGTCATCATCCTATAATTAAAAACTTTAAATTTGATGTCATTGCTACATATGTTGAGTAATTAGTATAAATCAATCCTAATGATTAGCCTTAATCAAAAGTGCACTCCCATTATCCAGAGGCGTAAGAAGCTTCAGCCTTTAAAAACATCAAACCCATTCCTCACAAAATGAAAGCAAAATTTATGGCCTTGTCTTATCTACTACCTTCATTAATTAATTAATTATCCACTAAAAATTTGTTCCATAACCTCTCATGTAAAACTTTCATTTATTCATCTTTCTAGTGAGGTTATGGCACAGATTATTGGAGTTCACGCTACTAGACATTGATGTCCCCACTAGTCTTCTCTTTGACTCAAATAAATGAAAGAAAAGAATGACAGAACCCATCAACGCTAAATATATCATTATATATTACTTAGCTGTGATATATATCAAACTTGTATAAGTTTGGTAGATGACATTTAGTGGTAGGTAATATACTTTTAGAAGTTGAATGGAATTCTTAGGCTTAAATAAAAATAAATTAAACAAAATAACGTGAAGTGCAAGTTTTTTATTTTAATAAATACAATATTTTCTTACCCATTGATAAACAAATATTTCACCGCAAGTTTCTTAACTACCACAAAAAAATAAAAAAATAAACAGCTTTAGAAGTTCAAACAAAACAAAACAATTAATTATTTACTTCCTACTTTCCTAACAAAACCAACATTTTCTATCTAAACCTCCTCTATTGCCTTTTCTTAGTGTTGTAGTCAACAACCCTAATTAGTCAGCCTCCACCTCTCCTTTGCTTCCTCTCCTCCCACTCCATGCATGACCTCCTCTTCTACAAAAAAAACATATCTTTCATTAGACCCAATATGGAACCCAAAATGAGCTCCAGCGAGCAAGAGCATGGAGGTCAGGTGGAGAGGCAAGGCAGCCATGTTCGGTCATACGAGTGCAGCTTCTGCAAGAGAGGCTTCTCCAACGCTCAAGCGCTTGGTGGCCATATGAACATCCATCGGAAAGATAGAGCTAAAATGAAGCTAGAACATTCAAGTCATTCTCAAGTTGGCTTCTGGGTGTCTTATGGAATTCCTACTGCTCACCTATGTTCCTCCAATTCTGCAACCAGCTTTGTTGCTCGACATCCATTGATCCAGCTTCCTGAAGATCATGGGCATGGTAGTCTTGACAGGACACCTCTTCTTCTTCATGAAGAGGTGGAGAGGCCGCAGGTGGCGGCGGTGGAGTTGGACCTTGAGCTCCGACTAGGACCGGAGCCACGGAAGAACACGTGAGTTTCAGAGTAGTTTGTAAGTTACAGAGAAAAAAAAATTATAGACTTCCATCGATAATTGTATTGTTAGTATAGTTATAATTTTAATGAATAAAGATGGTCGTTTAGATGTTATTTACGACAATTGTAATTATGAAGTTTTGGTGCAACACTGATTTTGAGATATATTTCAATAAATGAAATATATATGACCAAAATTTTGAGCTGTAATTATTTTCTTAGAAGAATTTGATGAAATAGACCATTAGCAGTCCTTTTTTTTTCTTAGTTACATTTTTATTTATAATCACCTTTTATGAAGCAGTGGTTATTGATAGCACGGCTAAAAGAAAGTATATTCATGAGAAAAGATGATTATCTAGCTTGTTTTTTATAAGAATTTACGATTAATATATCTTATATAATCATGAGCTATACTAAGTAGAAATGAATGTTGCTAAACCATAAGAAAATGTGACTGGTAATATTACTATTAATTATAATAGAACGTATGATTTAAAATAATTATGTTTCATTGTATTTATGTTTAGTCAAAATAGCACTTAGGGTCCCGTATTATTTGTAGGTACATACAGCTTGGCTAAGGACTTAGTGATTTAGGAAGAGTGATATAAGGAGAGAGTGATAGAAGATATTTCAGATCATAGAGTTTTTCAGTTCAAGAGTTAGAGGGAGAGAGAGAGCTCTAGGAAAAGAATATAGAGTGAGGGGGATGAAAAGGGAAGAAAGGAGAGAGAGAGAGAGAGAGAGAGAGATCTCAAGAACCCCCCTATTCTTTCCTCTTATTATTCCGCTTATAAATAAGATAGAAAATAATATGAAATTATCGAAGTAGGACATCAAAGGCTATATTCGCTCTGACCGGCATTGTAACTAT
The DNA here is from genome assembly GCA_022702705.1 of Papilionanthe hookeriana x Papilionanthe teres. NCBI lineage: Eukaryota > Viridiplantae > Streptophyta > Magnoliopsida > Asparagales > Orchidaceae > Papilionanthe > Papilionanthe hookeriana x Papilionanthe teres. Next base: position 117,757,683 of record CM040432.1, on the reverse strand, counting down.
GAGACATTGTAGGACTCAAATATTACCGTTGGTTTGGTTGGTCAAGATGATTTTTTTTAAAATTGATACATTCATAGAGATAGGTTTTAACTTCCATCTTAAGGAAGATGAAAACGAGCTCGATCAGCCGCTTCGACGTGTGGGTACCGATTCAGTCACTTCAGCAAGTGAACTCCTCAGCTAGATAATAATTAATTAAAATTTTATGTATACTGGTATTTTTGTGTATACAATAGTTAAAGACAAGGGTTATGACGATGACAATTGATATAAAAAACAAAGTCCTAAAATATATTTTTAAAAAATATTTCAAATACATTATAACTAAAATTTAATATCTAATTATAATTTAAAAAAATAAAATTCATAATCATAGGACAAATTAGTGGTCGTATCATTTCGGAGGACTCCATTTTTATTTCTAATTTTTTAAGTTAATGAGGACGAATATGAGTGCTTCTTCGTAATTGTCTTTGGGTCCTCATTTGTCACTCTATCTCTGAAGATCTTTAATTCAAAGTCTTCTGGCAGCATGCCTGAAGGACAATGAAGATGAGCTGTACTTAATAAAAACAGGAATTATTTTAGTATTTTAGAATATTTAAGCAACCACTCTTCCCCCCTTTTATTTTAGTAAATAGCTTAAAAAATCATAGCAAACAAATGTAGAAAATAAGATTTGCATGGAAAAAGGAAATCATTTTCAGGACAATTCAAATTTATAGTCCCTATTTTGAAATAGTCATCAACTGCTTCCTGTAAATTAATATTATATTTCATTAAATCATAAATAATTATTCTCAGTGTATAACGCTAGTTCGTCGATAATTGTCATAGTCTAGTTGTAATGAATGTAGTTCTAAAAGAAAGTAGGTTGTAAGGGTTTTAATCGGTTGTTATGGAGACAATAGTATGTCGAAAATGTTGTAGATGGTGTTAGTAGTGTCAGTTGTCTTATAGGCAATTGTTGAAATCTATGATAGTGTGAGCTGCAGATGTTCATTTTCAGAAGTGTTGTTTGGCCACTGATGTTGTAGTATGAAGCTGCAAAAGTTGTGAGCCACGTAGACCATTGTTGATCACATCAACTATAGTGGCGAGCTGCAACGACGTGTATAGACCACGAATGTCGAAGTTGAAAGCTACATGAGATATAAACACATAGTTTGTAATTGGTCACGTACGTCGTAGTTGCATGTTATGACGACGTCTGTAGATCGCAGGGGCCAGAGTTATGAGCTGCACAAACTATGAACCACATAAGTCGTAGTTGGTCATATAGGTCATTGTGGCGAGTTGTGACGACGTCCGTAAGCCGCGGGGGCTGAAGTCGAGCGTTACAAGAGCTATAAACCACATAAACCATAATTCGTCACGTAGGCCGTAGTGGCAAGCTGTGGCGACGTCCGTAGATAGCAGGGGCCAGAGTCGGGGGCTACACAAGCTATGAACCACATAAGTCGTAGTTAGTCATGTAAGCCATAGTGGCGAGCTATGACGACGTCCAAAGACCGTGGAGGCCAGAGTCGGGAGCTGTCCGAGCCATGAATCACGTAGGTTGTAGTTGGTCATGTAGGTCTTAGTGGCGAGCTATGAAATGATCCACTATGCAGATGAAATGATCCACTATACAATTTTGAGTACATGGGTCCACTTTTCTCTAGAAATTAAGGAAGATAGAATTACAAACTTAATCTTTTTAAGTGTATAACATTAGTTCGTTGGTAGTAGCCATAGTTTAGTTGTAATGAATGTAGTTCTCAAAGAAAATAAGCTATAAGGGTTGTAATTGGTAGTTTTGGAGGCAATACTCTGCGTAAATATTGTAGACAGTGTTAGTAACGTCAACTTTTCTTATAGGCAGTAATTGAAGTCCATGGTAGTAGTTGGCCATGTGAGCTACAAATGATCCTTTCAGCAGCTTCGATTGCCACTGAGGCTGTAGTAGGAAGCTGCAAAAGTTGTGAGCCACGTAAGTCGTAGTTGATCACATGAGCTGTAGTGGTGAGCTACAACGACGTGTGCAGGCCGCCAAGGCCAGAGTTGAAAGCTACACGAGCTATAAACCATGTATGTCGTAATTGGTCATGCAAGCCATAGTGGAGAGCTATAAAGACTTTCGTAGGGCATAGGGATCGGAGTCGCGAGCTGCACAAGCTATGATCCAAAAAGGTCGAATTTTGTTATGTAGGCCGTAATGGCGAGATGTGATGATCTCAGTAAGTCGCGGCCGCAGGGGTTTGAATCGAGAGCTGCATGAATTATAAACCATGTAGGCCATAGTGGCGAGTTTTGATGATGTTTATAGGCCGCAGGGGCCGAAGTTGGAACAGGCACAAGCTATGAACAAAGTCGGTCGTAATTTGTCACGTATGGCATAGTAGCGAGTTGTGATAATATTCATAGGAAATGGAGGCCAGAGTCGGGAGCAACCCGAACTATGAGCCACGTACGTTGTAGTTGGTCACGTAGGTGGAAGTGGCGAGCTATGAAGCTGCACGATGTATGAACTACGTAGGTCATCTTTGGCCACGTAGGTTATATGGATGAGCTGTGACGAGTTCCATAGGTTGCAGGATCTGGAGCTGCACGAGATATGAACTACTTAGGTCATAATTGGCCTGTAGACTGCATGGGACGGAGCCTAAAGCTGCATAAGATATGAACCATATAAAATGTAGTTGGAGATTACAAGTACATCCCTTTATCCCACAGGCGAGAAGGGGTTACACAGTTTCTCGGGTTGCAATGTATGGGAGTAGGAGAAATTGTTGTTCAGTGGTAAAGAGTAGGCAGCAGCAGCAGCCCAAGGTGGAGATGACCGACGATGGTGATGGAGGTCGGAGGCGGCGACAGTCGAAAGAGTCAATAGTGACTGTGGAACAAGGCGGCCGAAAGTGACAACGACTAGAAGTGCGGTGACGATGGCCAGAAGCGACGGCGATGTCACCAGAAAGAGATGGCAATGTCTCTCAGAAGAGGCCGCAGCCCGAGACAGTGGCTAGAAGAGGCGATGGCCCAAGGAGGCAGCCCAAGTCAACGGCAGCTCGAAGCGATGGTCGGAATAGGCAACGGCTAAAGTGGCGACTGGAGGAGGCAACTGTGAAGGTGGTTGTCGGAAGAGGCGACAACGACCAAAGTTAGCTGATGGGCTGCGACACGAGGCGGTCAGAGGAGGTGATGGTGGTGGCATGTTGCAGATGGAGAGCAGCGACTGGAAGTAGTGGTAGCCCGGGGCTACAGCAGCAGATGAATTTGGCCAAATCTGCATTGCCAGATGCAGAGCAGCAGCTCTCCCATTTTGTTATGAACTTGAGAATAGTTTTCCTCCACCTGAAAAAAAATATTACATCAGGAGCTTTGATATAATTTTGCATCAGAACTCCAATCAGAATATGACATGTGTACAGGCAAACCCCACATGTATTAAATTAATTTTTTTTTATTACGAGAAATTTATTTGTATATTTGATAGATCTCGATTGAAATCTGATCTTATATTTCTTATTCCACTATGTAAAAGTATCCATTATTTTTTTATAAAATCAACAAATAAATGAGACTGTTTCACGGCGCACGTGATAAGATCCCACCAAATGATGAATTTTTATTGATGATGGAAAGTAATTGTACGTTAAATATGATTATTTATCTCCATTATAGTACTTACATGAGATGATCGATTCATAGAAATCTATATCAAATAAAAGAATAATTAAATAAAAGGAACTCCATTATGCAATCCACATTTGCTTTTATCAATAAAGTTATTGTGAATGAGTTAAAGATTATTTCTGTATGAACGTGCGTGGGTAATCATTTTCTATTTGGCCACTAGATTATTATTTAGTATTCTTTTAATTCTGCATTGTTTAATGTTACTATTAATTAGTGAAAAATAACCTTCTAAAGGATGTGTGTGTTTAGGGCCTTCGAATTTGACTTGAAGATTGTTAATCGCTTAAAAATTGTGTTGAATTTTGACTCAAATATAGATTAGATTGAAATAAACGAGTCAAGATGCGAGTTAAAATTTTAGATGAAAATCAGGTGGTCCTACTAATATTAGGGTTATAAATTTAGCAAATATAGCTTGGAGATTGTTAATTGCTTGAAATTTGATTCCAATTTTGGCTCTGATCGAAATAAATGAGCCGAACTATGAGCAAAAATTTTGGATCAAAAATTTTTCGAGCCGATTCCCAACTCGGCTCGAAAATGGATCCTTAACAACCATGTTTATGTTTGTGTGTCTTTGTCTATATATATAAAGATATACATATAATCCATCAAGAATTTTCCAACTAGAACGAATCAAGAGGCATGACACAAATCTCAATATATTATTCGAAGCAAGGATGTTCAAATTTCAATTAAGAGTCATTCAGAACTCTAATTTTAATAAACTTATAGTCAAACTGACTGGCTCGACAAAATAGACCCAGTGATACTAAAGTTGGTTCAGTCTGAGTAAACAAACTCATGTCAAAGCCATTTAACCACTTTTGAAAACATTTTCAGGTATATTTAAACGGTCAAACGAATATCGAATCTAGTAAATTTATAGTCGAATCGAGTGCCTTAGCATAAAAAATTCAACGAGCCAAAAATCGATCAATTCATACATCATCAAGACTCTCAAATGTCTATCAATGTTGTCTGACCGAAGGGATCTCTCCAGGTCATCCGTTCAAAGTGATTGCCAGATATTGCTACGAAGAATAGCATATATTATTGGTTTATTAAGTTGTTTATTGATTTCTTGCATTTGAAGTAAAACCAACAGATTAAAATTATTAATTAATTATTATGCCAACTTTCTTCTGTCGTTGGAAGTCGCAAATTCTTAATAATATTCATTTTTTTTTTTAATCAAATTGAATCACAAAACAACAAATTAAATTCAAACTCACGCTTGAAGTCAATTTACACTTATTAAAAAATAAACAGAATATGAAAGGAAAAATAGAATGAGAACTGGAGAAAGTCTTTAACTGTAATAGTTCTAAGGGAGATTTACACATATATAACACTGTTCTTATGTATTTACGTATCTAACACTCAAAATTTGATATTTATATTTATAACATCATTAGAATTTGACGGTGTTATTTTTTTGTGAAATTAAAGATTGATGCGTGCTAGAAAATTCATGGAGGTAGAGTAGCGGATTATTGTCTCAGCGTTGTACGAAAATTCAGCACGCACATAGATGAAAAAGAAATAAGCAGTGACGACTCCAGAATTTCTTACGTGGAAAACTCGTAAAGAGAAAAACCACGAGGTCTGGCCCAGTTGCGAGAATTCACTATTGATTGATGTTTACAGAAATCCTCTGTCCCACAGACGGATGAGAGCAATTATATGTTTCAGATTACAATGTTGACTAACGGTATCTTGTTGGTGGTGATAGACGATGATTGGAGGAGGTCCATGGTGACGGAGGTTGACGGTGAAGGAGGTCGATAGTGACAAAGGTTGACGAAAGTCGGCAGTCTGCGGTGGTCGGCGGTGGCGCTAAGCTGCAGCTTCTCCTTAAGGTCTGAGGCTCTCTCTATGCCCCCCCCCCCCCCTCCCTTTATGTGAAGGTTGGGGTTCTATTTATAGTGTTTTGAGTGCAATTAATGCAGTCATTTTGATTGAACAGAAGACTTCCTTTGACCAGTCGACGTTTACGGGGCATTTGATAGCCATAATGTTGTTGGAATTGAGTGATCTTGGGCTCGTTGGATTCGTCTTGTCGAGACGCTCAATTCGAGTATATGCTTGCTAGTGTCGGCATCTATTTGACCTTCCAAATATGTCCAGAAATCTTCTAAAAATGGTTTAATTACTTGATCTAGGTTAGATTTGACTCGGATTGAACTAGTTTTTATATCATTAGGCCCGTCTCATTGAGCCGGTCGGTTTGACTATAAGTTTTCTGAAATCGGAGCTCTGAATGACTTTTTATCAAGATTTGAATATTTTTTGCTCAAAAGATTGCATCGAGATTCGTGTCATGCCTCGAAATTCGTGCTGGACGATGAAAATTTATTGGTGGCGTATCAAATATTACCGCCCAATTCTTATGTATTTATATATCTAATAACTAAGACTTAATTATTACATTTATAACAAACAAATATTTCATGCATCATATCAAGTTTTAAAGAGTGAAATACACTTTTTTTTCATGCATAGGAGAGCTGGTATGTATGTAAAAGATAGAAGTTTCAGCGTTAGATATGTAAATACCAAAGTAATGAGTGGTATATATGTATATATAAATCTTCCCTTTGTCGTCGTGGTATATATATATAATTATTTTGGCACCCAGCAGCTAAGTCTAAAGACTGGTGATATTTGACTACTGGGCATTGAATGAGAATGACGGATGTTTAAAAATTGGATGTGTAATACAAGAAAGTGGGAGAGTTTTGTCTTTTGTACGAGCTATTCAGAATGTAAGATTGAAGGGGTCAATTTCCAATAATTTACAGTGAATAATTTATGTAAGATGGTATTGTAACATATGATAGAATTTTGTTCAGATTGTGGTTCAATTGAGGCTTCTTTTCTGCCTGCATTCATATTTATGTTCAGATTATAAGAAGGATTTTAAGATCTAAACTATTTGTAATTAAATATACAGTTGAATTGTGATATATAAATTTACTTATGATTAATTACAATTATATCTAAAAACAAAAAAAGGAAATTCAACTTCATTTTTTTAATGTTATTTCTAGTTAAAATCGATTCATGATGTGGGTAATGTTGTAAAAAATAAAGTTTTTTTTTTATTGGTTCGCTCTCTGCTGTTAAATTTGGCCCAGCCCATTATTCAGTTTGGGCCAATTCTTAACCGGGCTTTTAAATGTCTACAAGCTCGGGCCTTGTTTAAAAAAAGTTCGATATAATAACAAGTGTTTGAGGTGTTGGGCCTAAAGCACTCACAAATTATTTGATGAGTAGTAGATTGAAGTTCAAATAAAAGGTAATTTTTTATCTGTCGAATTGTGAGGCTTATGGTAGATTGGGGAGGAAATAAAATGCAAAAGAAACACATTATAGATGGATGGTGGACCCTATAATAATTTCATGCTATTTTAAGGTTTCATCTTAAAACTATATAAATCATCATGATATAATTCAATTACTATCTTTTATGAAAAATTATGAACTTAAACCTCATGGGTCATAGAGGACAAATGGGTGTCAGTGGGCCCAAGTACTTATAATTTGAGGTCGGAGGTTGGGTATGAGTGATCATGATTCGATTAATTCAAAGTCATACAATTTAATTTTAAGTTGTGCTAAATTTGTCTATTGACCAGTAGTCTAGTATTAGGATTTAATTTGAGATAGGCAATGTTTTAACTTTGATTTGACACACACTCACACACACACATATTTATTGAATCAATGATGAGGAAAGAACCGTAACAAAGTGAGGTGTAATCCCATGCACATGCCATGTCCATGTGATTTAGTATAATCTATGTAATCATAAAAATCAATCAATCACAAAGCAAACAACATGAAATATTTGGTGATAAAGATAGAAATATCACTATTAAATGAATGGGGATTATAGTAGCCACCTGCTTGTAATGATTGATCACAAGGAGGACAAATGGTCAATTCTTTTTACTGTCTATGCAGCTTACAATAGAAATAAGATAACCATTAGTATACATAATTATGTCACTCCATTACTTCTCAGATGTACAATAGATCGATGCCCTCCGTTATTCTATATATTGTTGGATGCTTGTTCGTAGGGCTAGATCAAACCCATTTCTATCTATAATGCATGGAAAACAATACTTGTATTAACACTGCTTCCTCCAACTTTGATTCCCTACAAAATGGCTAGATATCAAACATCTCAAGCTAATTGTCAATTGTTAAGAAGGCATGAAACTCTCTCTCTCTCTCTCTCTCTCTCTCTCTCTCTCTCTCTCTCTCTCTCTCTACCTCTCTCTCTCTCCACACACAAACATAGAGTAAAGTTTCATTGAGGCCTCCACCTCCTTGCTAGTTTGTTTTTTGTGGTTTTAATTAAGGTTAATGCCACAAATAAATGTGAAAACTATAATTATACTCTAAAAAAACCACAAGGTATTATGATTCCAAACAAATAGCAATCTTAATTATTAAATAAGTTATAATATTAAAACAGTTTAGAGTAGTACAAAAAAGTTTATAATGAGATTTAGGCTCTACAAATTAATAATTTTTGTTTTATTTGGAGAAATAAGATTTAGAAGTATTTATCATATTAATTAATGAGCACGTTTAGTTTTATTAAAAAAATTTCTTACAATATATAATATATTTATACAATTAGATTAAATATTAATTTATTTCAACTCAAATTTATATATCATTTTGGTTGTTGCTAAGCTCAATTCTTCTTTTATAATCTATTTTAAAGGAAATAATATAGAATATTTGAAAGAATCATCTTAGCAATAAAATAAGAGGTTCAGTTAATTATTGAGGCGTTTAAATTTTAGAATTTAAAAGATACTTTTTGTATAAATTCTATCTTTCATAATGTAACCCTCTTATACAATCATATTGCATTATAAGAAGTTATTTAAAGTTATTAGGTCATTTGTTAATTCAAAATTTCAATCTTAGACCTCATTTTCTTTTGTTTAAGGTCTAATATAATTTTCAAAATTGTAAACATAAGTCATGCTCCTACCATTCAATAATATATACTACAAAATATAATCAATCTTTTTATTTATTATTTTCTTATATGCACTAATAACACATACACATATAATCGAGTGAAAAAAAAAACAATAATTTACAAAAATCTAATTGAGATTTGCATGCACAATAAAAGAATGCAAATTATGTCATGATTATATATTATTTTGTTGACTCCTCATTTACTAAAAATTTCAAGTTGTGTTATCATAATGTTGTGGATCCAAAAGTTATATTCAAGACTATAGGTCTTGTCCATAAAACATGTTAAGACAATACATTGTAGTCAATATGCATATTCATGTATGCTAATTAGGACACCTATACTTAAATGAAATCTCATTTATCGGGTGAAGATAATGTTAAGTATTTATTGTCTTATAATTAAATGTCTTGTAGTAAAGTTATAAGTAAAGATTATGATTATCATTTCTAACACAGTAATAGTATAGTATAATCATTTCATATAATTTCAAAAGGATATACTAAAATGGATAGAATAGAATAATATTTTCTATAGATTTTGTGAGGATGGAATTTCATCAATAGTGAGAATTATATGCATTCCATAACATATAATTTATATGTTAGATCAAGCAATATAATCTTGAATATAATACATATATATAATAAATAGTATATATATTAGATATTAAACATCATATTATATATTCCTATACTTAGTCATCTAATATTAAAAAAAAAAAAGTAACATATTTTACTAAATAGACGACCTTACAAATTACCAAAGTTCTTTCAAAACATATTTATGTTTTGTTCATATTATTAAAATATCTTAGTTTACAAAATATACCAAAGTCGGTGCTTTAATCATGTGAGCTAATAATATAAAAAATAAATCAATCTTATATATAAGAACTTAATAAAGGCAAGCCAACATTCTCTCCCACATCAAAGGTGACAAAGTAAATTATAAAACCAACAAATTTGATATTAATAACAATAGATCCTGACAAAAAGAACAACATACAAATTATAATGTGTAGAAATATTTACTTCTCATTTTATGCTTAGAATATTATAGATTATATGAATAGAGAAATGTATGAGATCATAGGTTATTCAAATGCAAAGCATACATTGGATTTCATACTTTAAACAACCACATAGTTATCATGTTAATATAAAGTGACTCTCATTTTTTGTTACAATAAGTAGAAATACATTATATCACAAATTGACGAAATATCAGACACATTGTTTCATTTTTTTTCATTATACCATTTGCATGAGAAAATAAAGTATGTCACCAAATAATAATTATGGAGAGTTTCATATAAATTCATAGCAAGTTTTAAGAATTGACGCGTGCTAGAAAATTCACCGCGGTAGAGTAACTGATTATCATCTTAGTGTTGTACGAGAATTCAACACACAAACAGATCAAAAAAAAAATGCGGTGATGACTCCATTAGTTTTTACGTGAAAACCCGATAAAGGGAAAAACCACGGGGTCTGGCCTAGTTGCAAAAATTCACTATTGATTGATGATTACAGAAAACCCTTGTCCCACTGACGGGAAAGGGTAATTATATTCTTCAGATTACAACGTCGATTGATAGCGTCTAGTTGGTGGCGATTGACGATGGTGGTTAGCAGTGGTCGACGACGGTTGGCGGAGGTCAACAGAGGTCGGTGATGGTCGATGATGAAGATTGACCGTGGTTGACGAAGGTATGTGATGGTCGACGGCGGTCGACGGTGATCAACGGAGCTCCGCGGTGGTCGACGGAGGTGGGCGGTGGTCGGCGGTGGTGCTAAGCTAGAGCTTCTCCTCAAGGCTTCAGGCTCTCTCTAGGCTTAAGTCCCTCTTCATGTGAGTGTTGGGGGTCTATTTATAGTATTTTGGGTGCAATTAATGCAGTCATTTTGATCGGATGGTCCAGAGAGCTTTCCTTGATCAGACGACATTTAGGTTGCATTTGATGGCCTTAACGATGTCGGAATTGAGTGATCTTGGGCTCGTTGGATTTGTCTTGTCGAGACGTTCTTTTCGAGTATAGACTTGCTAGTGTCTGCATTTGTTTGACCTTTCAAACGTATCCGGAAATCTTCTAAGAATGGATTAATAACTTGATCTGAGCTTGATTGACTCGGATTGGACTAGTTTTTATATCATTAGGTTTGTCTCATCGAGCCTGTCAGTTTGACTATAAGTTTACTGAAATCAGAGATATGGATGTCTTTTTATCAATATTTGAATTATTTCTTGCTCAAAAATATTATCTCGAAATCCGTATCATGCCTCAAGATTCGTGCTGGATGATGAAAATTTGTTGGTTAAATAATCATTTAAATGAATGCATATAATTCTAGAAATGAAGCGCTATATCAAACAATAAATTTAAACAATTTCAATATTACGAATATAAGTTACACAATGAAGCTCTTGTAAAATTTGAAATCATAAAAATCTTCAAAGAGACTGAAACAAGAAATCACCTATCCATTGATAGCATGTGGGATTCGAAACTTATAAATTTACGGTATGAGTAAGTAAATAAATCATACATGATTACTATAATTATGGCTAGGGCTGTCAAAAAAGCTTGTTGTTCGCGAACAGTTCGTGTTCGGTTCGCTAAGAAGTTCGTGTTCGATTCGTTCGATAAGCAAACGAGACGAACATGAATACTTTTTTTTGTTCGGTTTTTGTTAGACGAACCCAACACAAACAGTGGTGCGTTCGTTCGTGTTCGGTTCGATATTGTTCGAAATATAAAATAATTTAGATAATTATTTATTAAAAATTTATGAAATTTAAAAATAATTTCGGACATTTCGAACATTTCGAACAATTCGAACAAATCGAACCGCACACGAACACAAACTTCACGAACGATTTCGAACTCGAACCGAATACGATTGAGATTTTATCACGAGCTTTGATATCTCAGCGAGAATTTGAAAAAAAAAAGAATGAAAGAGGGTGTTTGATTTGTAAATATTAATATTTTGAATGTAACTATCACTATTTTTTATTATATTTAATCGTTTTCATTGTTGCTTCTAAACTTCACCACCGGCGATTGAACTTTTCCATGCGTTTGTCTTTTGAAAATTCGCGGCTCCAGAAAACGCAGACGCAAATGTTGGAAATTCAACCCACAGCTCAATGATTGAAACGTTGGATATTAGAATTTATGTACATAAAGTATAAATTGAAAATATATAATTATAGGAATGACGATTTTATGTTATGTATGCGGATTGTTATTTGATTAAAGTTATTAAAATTTAATATGATGCTCACATTATTATATATAATGGCTAGACTGTTTTATTCAATATGATGGAAGGGCTAGGCTTATTGATAGAGCATCTGTTCGTCAGTGTAAGTCTCATCAGGTCGGGGTTCAAATTCCATTCAGAACAAAAAAAAATGTAGGTCTTATTTTTTCTTGATTTGGGAATATTTACGGGTAGTGCCAAGAGATGACATTGCGTACGTAATTGCAATTAGCCATGCTAATGATTGGTAATATTATTTTTATATATAAATAATTAAATTCTATAAATAAAAGTAGAATTAATCTAATTTATTCTCTTCTGCATCCGTTCACATGGACGGTTGGACCGGGGATGCCGGTCCGGTCTTCCTAAGCCTGGCCGACACAAACCAATTGCTGCCCCGCATAAAGTCTCTGTGGACCCATAACTCATATATTATTTTATCAAAGTACAAGTCAGACATATTTTCCCCATTGCCGACTTCTTTGCACTTCACAGTATATGGGACTTGGTCTTTATTCGTTCTATTGTATGATTGTACAAAAAAAAAAAAAAAAAAGTGTTCTCATGAATCTTGAGATAATCTAACAATTAAAAAAAAATGAAATGAGATAGGTTGATCGTACATCAAAATTGTGCTAACGTGAGAAATTTTACAGGTGGCGAAAGTGATGCTAAGGTCTTACGTAGCATACGATAGTTGCTAAAAGACCACATGCTCGATCAGCCAGTTCATCTTATCATAGAGGCCGGGGCGCTTCTAAAGACTAAAAAGAGAAAAAATCATCCTCAAAGAATTTAGGTGATTATGCCCATTCAGACGAGCCCATCACCTTCCAACTTGTATAAGGTCTCCATAAGGGAACGAACTCTTCAACTCCAGGATGGCTGGTGTGGACTCTCTACAAGAAGTCAAATGCCTGCATAGCCACCAAATTTCATGATCTCCCGACCTTATATTCGCTCGGTCTCGTAATCATCTGGTTCGAAGGTCACTAAACGGCCTCATTAATGGACCCCATTGACCAAATTTATGTATAGGCTGAGGTACAATATATAATTTTATTTTGGCTCATTCCTATAAATGGTGAGTCAATTTCATAAATAAAGGTTATGAAATTTTATAATTCAATACTACGTTATTACTCTCTCTCTCTCTCTCTCTCTCTCTCTCTCTCTCTCTCTCTCTCTCTCTCTCTCACTATTCCTTGGGTGTGTCACCGAAAAAATGACATAGGGATCACAAGAAAACTAATCGTCTTACGCTAGCCTAAATTTATCTGAACTGACCCAATGATATAAGTTAAGAAAACATCCTTTATTTGAGGGAGCAAGTCTTCTCAGCCTACAAAAATTCCCTTGAAAGAAACAGAGGACTGTCAGACTGACCCATCTCTCCAACTATCTCCAAGAATCATTCAAGTCGTCAATAGCTAAAGGGCAGACCGATCGACAATCACTGTGCAAAAGGCCGACTGGTAGCACTGGTTGATTCACCTTTTCGACCCTAATGGACAGAGCTAGAGAACAGCAAAGACCCTGGAGCCAAATGAGTTTATTTACTAGAATAACTTATAGAACCCCCATAAAGCGGGGTTATAAATGTAATTTTTCTTTGTTGCTCAACCTCTCTTATAAATTCAAGTTTTTTCATATAATTGTAATTTCTGCCTCTCCCTTCACACACATATAAGAGGAGATTTTAGGTTCTTCACTCCTTGACTCTCTCCGTGTCCCAAACACATTCGATTATTAAAAAAAAAAGAAAAAAAAATGTTGAGTCTTTCAAGGAATATCTCATTTTGGCCTAGAGGAGCAAGTGGATGTGCACCCCTCTCCTTTCGTCTCTCTCTCTCATTTTCTTTTAGTTCAAATACCCCAATCCCTTAGGAGTGCTTCTAGACAAATTGTATTCAACAAAGATTAAGATAATTTAATAATTTAATAGTAATATATCATTAACTTTTTCAATCACCGCTCAGCCCTTTAATCAGTGGAAAATTTATTGTATGAGTCTTGATACATTTTTGTATCAGAATTCCAATCAGAGTCTGCTAAGTATACATACAAACTCAACTACATATTAAATTGAGGCATTGTCTGTACACATGACAGACACTGATTGAAGTCCTAATGCAAAACTCTTGATGCAAATCATTTTTCCTAATTTTTGTCATCTCACCTTGAAGTTCATAAAGTCGATATTTTTCATGTCACTGTGATGCTCAACCTTTGTTTACAAGGCTACATAGATCTAAATAGGTAAATCAAAAAATTTGGGCATGGAATTTATAATTTCCAATGTCTTGTGAGGTTCGAATGTAAAATCCCCAAAATATAATGACCTTTTTATTTTACAAAAAAGAATTTATTTGGACCATATTATCCAGTGACAAAAATTTCCCACCTTCTGAACTGTCAATAAACCGCGTCCGACCGAACCATCTCTGAAACTCCCGCCGCCCGGCAGCTATAACACTCCTCTCCCCGTTAATCCACCTCTCGCCTCCGATGCACAACTCACCATAATGGTCCTCCCTAAGAAACCCAATTCATGGTTATGCGAACACCACTCCATCCTCTCCACCTCCATCGGAATCCTCGCATTCGAGGCCGCCGCAGCCATGGCCCGCCTGGTTTCCCTCCACCGCTCCCTCTCCGAACCGCAACTCCGCCGCCTCCGCGCCGACACCATGCGCTCCCCAGGTGTCGCTTTCCTCACCTCCACCGACCAGCACTTCCTCTTGCGCCTCGCCTGCGCCGAACTCTTCTCTGATCTAGACGCCGCTGCAGCTACCGTCTCCCGGTTCTCCATCCACTGCAACTCCGAACCCCTCCTCTCCTTCCCTCGCACCTATGCTGACATCAAAGCTGGCTGTGCAACCACCCAGATGGTAACCCTGTCAGTCAAAGGAGTGGAACGCCGAGTCAAACACATGGAGAAATGCATCGCCTTTGTTGTGAAGCTGTTGGAGGAGATGGAAGCAGGGGGGAAAAACATGATTTTGGTGAAATTCGGTACGCTGGTGCCGCACAAGCCGACGGCGGAGATCAATTCGCAGATAAAGAAAGTGGCGAAGCTAAAGGAACAGTCTTTATGGTGCAAGACGTTTGACGAGGTGGTAGCGCTTATGTCACAAGTAGTTCTCGCCATCTTCGCACGCATCTGCTCCGTCTTCAGCCCCTTCGTTCCGGGACTGCCTCCAGTACTGATCTCCGGCAGCCGAATGAGCTTCAATCTATTCAATCCGAGATTACGAGTTTATCCCCTGTTCACCAGCAGGCCCTACGCCTCCGGGCCGATAGACCGGACCAAAGCAGCTGCCAAAGAAGTGGCTATCCGAAACTCATGCCCAATCATAGGCAGAGGAAACAAGGAAGGAGAGTATAAGCTTCCTCAGGACTGCAAGAAGGTTTTAAAGCCGGAGGAGAGAACGGTGGGCGGCTCCGGGCTGATGATTCAATATGCCAATATCATCCTCTCAGTTGAGAGGTTGATGTGGATTAAGAATGGCACGGAGGAAGCAGAAGAGGGGGAAGAAGCGGCGACAAGAATTGAAATATATCAGATGTTGCCAGCGAAGCTGCAGGGGATGGTGAGGAGGAGGTTGAGGGAGAGGTGGAGGGAGAGAGGAGTAGCTGACTGCAAACTTGCGGAAGGGTGGAGAGAAGCGGTGGAGAGAATACTGAAGTGGTTGGGTCCGGTGGCTAGGGATACAGAAAAATGGCGGGAGGAGAGGATGATGGACAAGAGGCAGCGGTTGAACACCAAGCCGCGTGTTTTGACTCTACAAACTCTATTGTTCTCTGATAGGGAGAAAGTTGAAATGGCGATTGTAGAGGTTCTCGTCGGGTTTAGCTGCATCTGCTGGTATGAAGGCGACGGCGACATCGCCGCCGGGTACGCCGGTCGCCGGAATTTATAGTGGCCGTTTGGAATGGTTACAATATGTAAAACTACATATAAATTTATTATAATAAAAATTATTTATTTAGGTCATATTAATGTTATTTTTTTTCTTAAGGTTTACATGCATATAATTTTGAAGTTCCCATTTATATACCCAAAGGTTCCTTTGAGATTTCTTATTTCTAATACAACAACAACATATTTTGTAAACTTAATATATTTCCTCTTCATTGTTCTCTATAACTCTCGTGACATTATTAATAATGTATGTGTATGGTGACATACACATGCATTATTAATAATGTCACCATCACTTTCCAATTTTTGTGGTACCATTTGATCCAAATTGCTTTATTTCAAACTATGTATTCAATGTATTAGACTTCTCAACCTCTTCTAGCAGTTGATGAAATTGGGACTCACCAATTATAGCAGCATTATTTTATAATTTTACTCATAATTTCAACTTCTAGAATCTTGATTTGATTTTCTTCCAGTTCTTTATCCCCAATAATAGACTACTTCTCTCTTGTTAGCTATCCACTTAGTTGCTCCCCATGAAGAGCAGATTTGGAGTTTTGACTAGGGAATATGATTTTAGATTTTACAAATACAATAGCAATTGTGATGAAAATGATGCCTATTATGGGAATGTAACACTTGCAATCTTTCAAATACATCAAATGACATATGAAACAATATTAGTTCTTTGGCTCACATGGAGTTGAATGGAGTAAGCCCTGATATTTTTTGTTAGAGCTTTAGAATAGATAAAAGAGGTGTATCACAAATAAGATTCTCTTAATAGATTTTTCATGTTTAGGGATTTTGATGAATTTAAATTAGTAGATACCAACCATTACCACAAGTCTAAGTAGTATTAATGCATGCCTACTGCTACTTATAGAACCACTCAAGTTTTTTCTTAAATAAATCTATGTTTTTGTTGTATAATTCTATTTTATTGTGTCAATTAAGGGAATATGCTTTTTGATGCAAGCACTATGTTTTGAAGTAGTCTCATATCTCTTTATTGACATATTTCTTCCCATTACTAAAGCAAAGAATCTAATGGTTGGCAAAAAATTGAGTTCTAATCATATGTTGAAAACAATAAAAAATTTCAAACAAATTAGATTGATTTTTCAATGAGTAATGTCATCTCATATGTATACAATCATCCATGAATATCTTAAACAAATAAACTTCAAAAGAATTTAGAATATGACTACCTATGACATTCAAATGTATGTACAAAGTAAATAAAATTTTACACATAAATTGTTGGATGTGTTACATATTATACTTTTACTTGAAAAAAGGATTAATACTTAATTTTGATTCTTGTAAACGAAAAAATAAACCTAGACATAAATGCTTTAAATAAAGAACTAATATCGTCTTAGTCAAGGATGACATAGCCAAACTAATATTGAAGACCTCCATGTAGTTACCATAAATAAAACTCTTCTTAGTGAAAACATTATTAAATAAAAATAAATAAAAATAGATTAACACATAAAAAATCAATTTCTCAGTAGTTTTTCTATACATATAATATTTTATTTGTGAATGATGACACTAATAAAGTATTTGATAGTATGGGAGAGGGTAAACATGTCACTTTTTTCTAACTAAAATTTAATATATAAACTCATTAACAATTAACAATGAATGTTCATTTTGGCCGTTTGGTGGACTCTAAAGAAAGAGATTCAAAGTTCAAGTGATGAGTTTCTCTTATATCAGTAATAAAATAATAGAATGCATATCTTATGCCGTCCAAATTTGTAGGGATATTTATTTTATCTATCTAAAATGTCATAATTATTTTGTAGCTAAAGTGTCGATAGTTGGGGCTCAACACTTGCTAATGTAGCTTGATCGTGTGAGTGCGTGTGAGTGCGTGTGTGTGTCTTCTTTATCTTTGTTTATTACACCTATTTAAAAAGCAGACAAAATTAACCAACAATTTTATAGAATTTTCCTACTATTTGGAACCGTCGGAAATAGACTAAATTCTTATAGGGAAGCATAAATAAGATCTCGCAGTTATGATTTAGATTTTGCAATCTATGTTAGGCACCACTCTCCCCATCAATTCCATTTGATTTGGTTGTTATTGTTGACTTTTCAATTGAAATGAGAGTTGGGTTTTAATTGCTCCTTTATGAACATTGCAGCATTTAATGTTGCATCCCCTTTTACATTATCATAGCTTGTCTTAAACCTTCTAATTGAACATGTGCATAGGCTTATTCCACCGTTGGAAGTGGCTTAATATGAAGAAAATCACCACAAGTTTTATTTGGTTGATCCCCAATAATTTAAAAGAGGGTGATTACTTTATCATCTTATATAATATAGTTGTAATCTTGTATGTCATATGACATTAATTGAATTTAATTGGTGAAAATTGCTATATGTTGTTGTAATTGTATCTGATTAGCCCTCCCTTCTTAAATCACCATTTTTTTTCTTAAATTATAAATCTATGAGTTGTCAACGTCATCAAAATATGTTATCCTACACTACTTTTACTGTTGGGAGCTTGAAGGAGCCACTTGATCAACAACTTTGGATCTATTCAACCATCCATTCACCCCAAAACTCTCAATTCTTCATATCCTATAGTTGGGATCAATTTCTCAAGGTTAGGATAGATCATCTTTTATATACCCCAACTCATCTTTACTTGTGATATACATTGATCTCTTCAATCAAGGACCAAAGAGCATGCTTGTGTGGCTTGTGTCATCAATTAATATTCATTTTTGTAGTAACAGATTTCAGGACTTTGAGAAATTCTAATGATACAGATATCTTAAATTAATGGTTGATCAACAGCAATCCAACTCTTAGAATGTTGACTAATTTTGAAGGTCCTTCTTCAATTGCACAAGTTGCTAAACCATTGTAGCAACTATTATTGAAAACAAAGCTGCAAAAATTATCCTCAGTAAGTATCTAGAGGTTCATCTACAGCCAACGGTGTCACATAGAGTCAAACTGACAAAATAGAAAAAAATGATATTGCAACGCCATCTCATCCCACAAGATTCAGAAGTATTGAAATCCTAAATTGTATTACAACATTCTGATATAGTTTTACAGTAATCAGATGATTAATGCAAACAATATCTCACATTATTATATAGCATGCTTTTATTTTCATTCCTCTCTTTGAATGAGTCAACATGCTTTTCTTTTGTGACCAAGTAGAAGGCGGCTTCCATGCTTTGACTATGTAGTAGTTGGTTGATTCGGGCTCCTTAGCTTTCTTGATCAGCTACAGAAATGGTCACCAAACGCTAAAATGCTTCGCTGAATGCTCTTTTGATCACCTGTTTTAGGGACAAGTGGATGCAAAATGGATGAACAGAATGCTTCTCTGCAGAAGAGGAGAGGAGAAGAAAAAATAAAAAAATAAGAGTAAAAAAAGCTGCGCTTCTCAGCAGAAGAAACTGGCTACCAAAATGAGTCACAGAAGACTTTCAGACAACCGAAGGTAAAGCCGCTATACTAATAAACAACTGCTGTTAACCAACATTTGTAACTAATTAAAGTTTAGTGAAGATAAGCGACTGCATATAATTGTAATAATGATTTTTAAGGTTTGTGATATATATTTTTAGTAGATTCGCTGTAATTAATTAGCATTACAGATGATACGCCACCAATAAATCTTCATTATCCAGCATGAATCTCGAGGTATGACACAGATTTTGAGATAATATTTTGAGCAAATGATGTTCAAATCTTGATAAAAAGTCATCCAAAACTTTGATTTCAGCAAACTTATAGTAAAACTTATCGGCTCGATGAGATGGACCTAATGATATCAAAGTCAGTTCAATCTGAGTCAAATTAAGCCCAGATAAAGTCATAAAACCATTCTTGGAAGATTTTCGGACACATTCGGAAGGTCAATAGATGCTGAATCTGATAAGTTCATAGTCGAATCGAGTGTCTCGAAAAGATGAATCCAACGGGCCCGAGATCACTTAATTCTGACATCATTAAGACATCCAAATGCCTCTTAAACCCAGTCTGATCGAAGGAAGATATTTGGATCGTCCGATTAAAATGCTTCGTATTCCTGCATTTATTGCACCTATAACACTATAAATAGACCCCCACCCTCACTTGAGGGTGACTTAAACCAAGAGAGAGAGAGAGAGAGAGAGAGAGAGAGAGAGGGCCTGAGGCATTGAGGAGGAGCTATAGCTCAGCATCACCGCCTACTGCTGTCGACCACCGCCGATCGTCGTCAACCACCACCTACTGTCGTTGACTACCGCTGAACACCTACCCTCGTTTACAATCCCGTCGAACTCCGTCAACCATCACCTACCTTCTTCAACCACTGTCGACCTCTATCAACCACCACCTACTGTCGTTGACCACCACCTACTGTCGTTGATCACCGCCGATTGCCGTCGACCATCTCCGACCGCCGTCGACCACCTCCTACTTTCGTTGACCTCTGCCAACCATTGTTAACCACCACTAACTACTATCGTCAATCACCGTCAATTAGACGCCGTCAGTCGACACTCTAATCTGAAAAACATAGTCACCCTTTTCTGTTTGTGGGACAAGGAATTTTTGTAATCATCATCAATAGTAGATTTTCGCAACTGGGTCAGACCCCGTGGTTTTTCGCTTTACGGGTTTTCCACGTAAAAACTTTTGTAGTCTTCACCACATGTTTCTCTTTCATCTGTATGTGTGTTGAATTCTCGTACAACACTAAGTCTATAATTCATTACTCTAGTACCGCGAATTTTCTAGCATGCATCAATATATTATAGTTATGCTGTCGCAAATCCATTACAAAAGTGAAGATCATCACTGTGTAGTCTCAGTTTGTTAGGGACAAATGCAATAATGTGTAAAAATAATAGTAACATTAAAAGGAAAAGAATAGATTTTCTCAAGTGTTCATGATATTATAAATTAGTTTAGTTTCGAAACAGTTTGATAATAATTAATTTCAACAATTATCACATAAAATAAATTTGTCCCGACAAAGTATTTGTTATCATATTTTGTCCGTGAATCACACCTAATAAATAGAATAGAATGTGTGTATAGGAGAGATGAGTGAATAGTAATAAACAATAATCTATCAAGTATCTTATACATAAAATGGTCTCCTAATTAATTTTAGGAGAGAGAGTATAATATGATGATGTTACATTTCTTTCCCTACTTTACTGTGGTCCGTACCAAGGTATTTTTGGCATGTTACATATATGAGCCTATCGTTTGGTTGCTATTTGGCTCGGCAGGCTAAGCTGAATCGGTTTTGGGTCTGCAACATCAACTGGACTGACCTTGGTCGATAGGATTAGCTTGATCGGCTGAGCCTGATAAGCATGAGTCAATCTACTGACCTAGCTTGGCTATCCATCCATGATAACCAGTGAGGGACCACTAGACCTCCCTAGATGATTGGAGCCACTATGGAACCAAATCTTCCCTCGAATCGGCTTTAACTTTCCATAATTTGTGGTTTGGATATCTCTTTGTGTGCTTTTTGACAAAATTGTTCGGACTCAGATCATTTGATCATTTATTAGTTCTCCTCATGACTCGATTGCCTTTGGCCTGTTGGCTTTAGCTCAAACTGCATCACTCGGTCAAACAAGTGGGCCTCATGACCTTCTATCGGTGGGCCCTTCTTCATCCTACCTTTTTTTTTTTCTAGACTATTAAATCTCCACAAGGAGTGACATAATTTTTTTTTATGTACAGTATCACAAAAATTTTCAAAAAAGTAGGTATGAAATTATGGCCTGACATAATTAAATATGACAACTCTTTTGAAAAATAAAACACTGAAAAAACGACCACAACAGACCTTTGAACTTATTGGCAATGTATCGAAGCAGTGAAGGCCTTCCTAAAGTTCTTCACCAAGCCAATACCAACCATTCAATTTTTTACAATTCAACCCATTTACATTTATATAATAATTTTAACCACCACTTTTCTTCCATTCAACTGATTACATTTATTTTTGAAAATTTTGAATAATATCTTTTTTTTAAAGCTATCATATTTTAATAGACTTAGTTGAAAAAAAATTATTTTTCATCAACAAAAATCTTTGAAAATTAGCCAAAAAAATTATAGCCAAACAAAATAATAACAATCTTCTCTCTAAATAACTGTCCAAATTACTCTGATTCTCTGTTAAAAATACAATCTAGAAGAAACCTCATAAGCTGAAGAAAGTGAAAAGAAGTAGATGATTTTCAAGGGTGTCTCACCCTTCTATTTATGCATCTCATCGGTTGTCCTTACTTTCGTAGGGTTACATCCTAGGCCGTACTGTATAAAGTCGGTTGAGAGTTGTTGCCGATGAGATATCATCATGTGGGTGTTATGTCTCTCGTAAATGGGAATGGACAAAGATCCTGTGTAGGACTTCACTTAGTGAACTAGTTGGTGTAGCTCGGTAAGCACAGATGAGTTTGACGTAAGAACTCGAAGAGTAAGGCCGAACTCGCAAAAGAGCTCACATGACTACCAACAAGTTCAACGGAGGATCTAGCCCGCTAGAATCCTTCTAGGAAATCAGTTCTATAGCTATGACTTCGATAGATTTGATTTGCAAACAAACAGATATCAATGGCGTTTGATAGCGTAAAATATGTGAAGTTAACGTAATGGAGAGAAATTCCCACCAAATATTAGCCAACGTCAATGGAGTAACGTAATTTAATACTGTGAGAAGATAAGTGGGCTACGACTAAATAAATCAAGTAAGAGCATAATAGCAAACTTAAAGTCTCCAAAGAAAGCGTGTTGATTAACTAATGCTGTGACACGCGGCTCAATCTTCGAATCGCTAAGAACGTTTTTTAACTTTAATTTTTTTAATTATTTTGTATTTAAATTAATAACCTTAATTACTCTCTAAAACTAATTTAATTGCTGGAACTTTACGTGAACTATATATATATTCAAAATTAAACATATAGTTATTCTGATCTAAAAAATCTTAGATGATACTTAAGATTTAATTTCATTTCAAATTTCTAAATTTTGAATAAAATATTGCTAAAATACTTATTCAATCTGTAAAAATCTATGTGAATTCAATCTTTAACTTATTATTAAATTTTGTATATATTAAAATTTGAATCCATAAGAATTAAACTATTATGCATTAATAAATGCCACAATCCCTCAATGCATAAATCCTACACCAATGTTTGATCAAAATCTCTCAATTTTTTATAAATTGAGAGCTTTGGTGAATCCATCAGCAACTTGGTCTTCCGAAGAGCAATACTTGATTGTAATAGCTCCATTGGCAACAACTTCTCACACAAAATGACGTTGAAGTTCTATATATTTTAATCTACCATGAAATATTAGTTTTTTTTTTTAATAGATATTGTAGGTTATTATTACAAAGTATCTTTATCGCTTTCAATTGAGATTGTTGAAAATCTTATAATATTCTTCTTATCTGAATTGCTTGACATGTTGCTGATGAAGTTGCAATATATTCAGCCTACAAAAATGATAATGTGGTAATTGTTTTCTTATTTGTGCTCCAAGATATGGTTTCAGATCCAAGTCTATAAATAAATCCACTTGCACTGCTTCAATCATCTTTGGAAGCCACACGCCCATTCACTGTTAGAAAAACCAAATAAATTAAAATTAGAAACAAATTTGTACCAAATCTCACAATTAGTTGTCTTCCAAATATAGAAAAGAATGTGTTTCACTACTACGAGATGATGTATGAAAGGATTATGCATAAATCTTGAAATAAAATTGACTGAATACATAATATCAGGCCTAGTATGAGTCAAGAACATAAGACCAACCACAATTCCTCTAAATACCTTTTCATTTGCCTTAGTTGTACCAACATTTTGAACAAGTTGTTCATTTGTATTCATGGGCATTGATGAAATCTTGTAAGTCGACATATTATATTTCTTTAATAACACTAATGCATACCTTTTTTGAGATTAGAAAAATCTCATAATCTGCTTGAATAATTGTAGGCTTAAAAAAATAGTGTAACTCAAATCACTCATATGACTTACATCAAATCCTTGCATCATATCAGACTTGAACTTTCAATCAAAATTTTGGATAACTTGGATTAGATAATATCATCAACGTATAGTCAAAATATAAGAATATAAGTACATTAAGTCAAATGGTGGGCTCACTTTCATTCTACTAAATCCTTTCTTTTAAAGTATGAATCAAGCCTCCAATACCATGCTCGTGGTGCTTTTCTAATGCCATAAAATGCTCATTTTACTTTGAAAGCTTTCTTCTCTTTGCCTTTTATAATTAAACCTTGAAAGAGAGGAAGGATGAATCTCGGGTTAGGAGACCTTTTTAGAAGGTTGACCAGCAGAGTAAGACGACACTGGTCACGAATGAGCAAGTGATGTAGATCAGGTAGAACTTCTTATCAGATATCTTTGGTTAAATGAGGTAGCTTGGGTTCTTTCAGGTCAAGTGGAAGAAAAAGTAAATGCTCTCCTAGAGATCAGAATCTTTCTTTTCGGCTCAAGGTTCAGTGCTCTATAAGTCGTAGATAAAATAGTGAGTTGCATTACGGGAGTCGAAGGCGAATTTCCAGAATAGACCTTGAAAGTTAGCCTTTCACGAGTATCCCTTCATAATGCAAGTTAGAGATGGAAAAGGGAAAAGGCAAAGAAGCTCTTGGGCTAATATAGGCTCAGCTGATCAAAGGGAGCAAGGGGCATAATTATTTGATGGAGGAACTCTTCCTTGCAGTTCTATTTGCTCGTAGAAAGTGAACAGAGAGGGGCTCGAGTGAAACGAAACCCTTCATTCAAAGGAAAGGCCTCTGCCTGGAGAAAGAGTCTGTCGCTGCCAAGATGAACGTAGCCTTGAGATGATGGGGGTTTCATTGGCCCGATGACGTCCATGCCCCATGCATCGAAAGGCAAGGAAATCATAGTAGGATGTAGAGGTTCCGGCGGTTGTCTGATAAAGTCCGCGTGTATTTGACACGCATGACATATCTATTTTGGAAAACTGGATAGCATCCTTTATCAGAGAAGGCCAGTACCCAAGTGTCTCAATTGATGGTACAACTGAGGTCCTGACTGATGTGCACCACAAACACCGGAGTGTGCTTCTTAGAAATTTGACTCTATCAGCTACTATGCCAAATTTTGAGCTTTTTAGTCATAGGTTGTCTTTGGAGCTCATTTTGCAGGTCAGAACTATCTGAAGATGACAACTTTTTTTTTATTGAGACGAAGTATGTGTTGGTGCCATTACCCCCAAAAACCCTACATTAGAAATTCAGATATATATTATTCCAAAGTAATATTAATTCAAAAATGCATATTTGACAACCAACTGAAAAACTTTTCACTTCAATTGTGAAACTAATGCAAGTAATAATCTAATCATCTCAAATCTGAAAAATGATGATAAAGTCCCATATAAGTTAATACCATAATTTTATGCATAAGCATTGGAAACAAGGCTTGTTTTATGTCTTTTTACATTTTAATCTGAATTATATTTCATCTTGTAAATCCCTTTCTCAAGTAGCATTTTTCTCAATATCATCAATCTTCTCTATCAAAGAATTATCCCACTCTTCATTTTAAAAGTATCTTCATAATGATGGTCTTGAAATCAAAAGAGAAAATATACAATCATAAAGCTCTTGCACTGATCTTATCTTTTTTTTTTTTTTTTTTTTTTTTTGTCTTTCGTTGATTGTACTTGAATCTACAGATCTTGAAGTGATGGGCTAAGTGATGAATCAACACTAATTCTTTGATTATTAACAATATCAACTTCATGTTCTTCTTCAAATTCAACTATTTTTTTCCCTTATCAAGATGAGCAAATTCACTCCAATCCCACATAGCATTTTCATAAAAAAATTATGTATCCATTAATATTGATTATCTCAGACTTTGGCTCAAATGGCCCATGTCTTTGACTGAATACTATAATCAACAAATATCATTCTTTTAGATTTGTTGTCTAATTTACTTCTGTTTTTAACATCCCTCAACACACATGACGTGCTTCCAAATACCTTCAAATGACTGACTACATATTTTCTATTATGTCATGTTTCATAAGGTGTAACATTTTAAATAATATTTATTGGAGATATAATCAAAATATAAACCATAATTACAACAATTTCAAACTAAAATATATTTTGTAAATTCTTCAACTTCAACATATTTCTTGTCATCTCTACCAATGTTATATTCTTTCTTTATTCAACCCCGTTTTAGTGAGGTATGCAAGGAGAAATTATTTGCCTAAAAATTTCATACTTATCATAATATTTTCCAAACTCGTTTGATGTAAACTCTCCACCTCTATCAGTATGCAGGCTCTCAAAATACTTACTACTTTGATTTTCCACCAATGCTTTAAAGTGCATGAACTTTTCTCATATTTCTGATTTGTGTTTCAAAGAATACACC
Organism: Papilionanthe hookeriana x Papilionanthe teres; assembly: GCA_022702705.1. Classification (NCBI taxonomy): domain Eukaryota; kingdom Viridiplantae; phylum Streptophyta; class Magnoliopsida; order Asparagales; family Orchidaceae; genus Papilionanthe; species Papilionanthe hookeriana x Papilionanthe teres. The sequence continues at coordinate 117,731,331 of CM040432.1, read as the reverse complement.
TAATGCATTCTACTATAATCATCCACAAATAGGAAAAAATTATTTGTTTCCTCCATATTATGATGTATTCATTGGACCGTATAAATGAACATGAATTATCTCTAAACATATTTTGCTCTCCAGGATTTGCTTTCTAGATTGTTATTCTATAACACATAATTTACAAATTCAAGTGTAGTAAATTGTAGGCAAACCATAACCAACTTCCTTTGTTAAAATTGATTGAATCCTCCAATGTATAAGTGATTATAACAAAAAAGTCATAGTTATGCATCAGATTTTCTTTTAACCAACAATGCCTTCTATTGAATTGTAGAAATTTTAGGAGGAAAAATCTTGTTTGGCGCCATAAGAATTTTTGCAATTTGTTACTAACTTTTTTTGTCTTTAACATTACAATAATTTTCATCAAACTCAACTTTTATCCACTCTCAATCTGGTTCCCAATACTAATTATGTGCAAGCTTTAGAACATAAAGAACATCAAGTAAGAACTTTATTTTACCGTCATTTGTTTCAACAATAATACTTCTCTTGCCTTCAACACTAACAACATTATTATCACCAAATATGGCTTCAAATTTCTTTAATATATCAATCTTTTTGAAAAGAGACTTCATCTCTATTATATTATTAGAACAACCACTGTCAAGAAATTAAAATTTTGAAGTATCAGAATCACTTTGAAACTATGTTATAAATAAAGTATTTTGATCTGATAAGTTTTGTACATTATTTTTCTAATTTTGTTTGGAAGATCTATCTTCTGAATGCTCAAACTTTTTGCAAGAATTACACCGCACTATGTCTTTACCTTCTTGATTTCTTTGCTTTCTCCAGAATTTTTCTTATTATGACCAATTGTATTGCAATAATAAAATGTTTTAGACTTCCACCTCTTCCAATGAATGCACCATAGCCACCTCTTCCTCTATTAGTACCTCTAGTTCCTTTACTAGGACATGTTTCTTTATGAATATTACCACCAATAACTTCATTCACTTTAAATGTCTCTCAACTATCTTTTCTTCTCTTTAATCCAACCTCTCCTCATGAGCTATCAATGAACTCATCATCTCATCAAAGGAGTATACATCAAGATCTTTGGATTCCTCAATAATTTCCACAACATGTTTGAATTTCAATTGGAGACTTCTTAAAATTTTGGATAACTTTTCATCAAATATTTGCTCTCTGGATGATCACATTTTATTCACAACTATGATACTCAGAAAGTTAATTTTAAACACTTTCTCCTTCATCATATTCATGGTTTCAAATTTACGCCACATAGGTTATAACTTTACCTTCATTACTCTTGCAGAACCTTAAAATTCTTTTTCTAAAATATCCCAAGCTACTTTTGATGTTCACCATAGAAATTCCTGAAAAAAATGCTATCACCCATGACTTGTTGCATAAAAAGAAGAATAATGCCTTTGAATCCTTCTTCTTGTTCTCACGATTTCTTCCTTCATCTTCTTTGATTGGCACTTTGTGAGTCACCAAATCCCACAAATCTTATGATTTGAACAATACCATCATTTCGATACTCCAAAACTCATACTTTTTACAGTTAAAAAAAGGAATCAAAGTCTGAAAATTTGTTTCCTTAAAACAAAATGTTGAACGAGAACACCATATCTTTAACATTTGAACGAGAACATCATACATTTTCTTAAAACAACTCTCTGAAACATTCATAAAACATTTTTTAATAATAATCTTCACCGCAAATTTAGTGCCCTCTTCAATCGGAATTCAGCTCAGATACCAAATGTTGGTAAATATATAGAGAAAAAATGTAGATATTTTTAATCAAAACACAATATCAATTTAATGCATTCACCGGTGTTTTATGGTACAATAACTTTAGCAAATAAATTGAAACATGCATGAACTTAACAAAAACTAAAAGTTATACTTCAGGCATTTTCACAAACAACCTTTCACAATATTTAAATTAATATAATATTTATTAAACTATTTTACATTAATAACTGACATTGCTCCGCCCCTCTCGCTAGCTAGTTAGAAAGTTTTACAGAAAAAAATTGCTATTTGCATGCATGGAAATAACTTGTGAGGAGCATAGCCTAGTTTTTTCATTAATATATTTGCACATCTAAAATATGTTTTGATTGCACGAAGATCCAATAATCTAGAAGAAAGAAACAAGATTGAGATAAGTTCTATGCAAAGAGATCGTGGGGCTCAACGAGCTGATCAAACCAAGCAAACTTAGTCTTAAGTCGATGGTAGGATGTCTAATCGTTGTAGACAGAGCTATCCTCAGGGAACTCATTGGAAGAGTGTCTAACTCTTCAACACGAAAGGAACTGATCTGATACAAAGATCTATCCCACACGAGAGTCGATCTGGTGAATTGATCAATCTCATAAATATCTTCAGCTATCCCACAACAGCCAAAAGTTAACCCAGATAAGCTGTCAGAGCCACAAGAAAATGTCTAGAAGATGAGCAATCACTTGTGGATCACCAAGATTATCTCAGTGTAAGGCACCCATCCGTTTTTTCACTCTTTTCTTATGCTCTATTCTTTTAATGTGATTCATGAATATTTTTTATTTCAGCAATACTCCTGATTAGTATTATTCACTGTTAACTGCATTACAATTATAACATTAAATATCATTAAAAAATACAAAATAAAAATATCATTTTGGAAACATAAATAGTATTAAGATCAAGTAAAAATATGTCGCGGTTACAACCCTCAACATATCATACTTCAATACTTCCTTCTCCCACACTCGCCACCTTATAATAGCAGTTCAAACAATAGTAACCGTAAATTATAAATCAATAGTCTAACTAACGCCATAGGAAATCTTCCAGCACTTCAGTGCTCGCCGGCGCTGGCGATACCTCCGGCGAAACCTGATCTTCCTCACTAAAGAGACAACGCTCCAAGCGATCAAGAGCCTCCTTGTATACCACCTGTAAGTCATTCGAATTACTGGATCCAGCAAAGCAATATTGCCCAGCAAAATTAATGGAGCAGCTTCCTGCAGGACTCGAAGATCTGCAAAGTAACTGCGCCACCAGTAATTCTACTTTCTCTTGAAGTCTCACCACCTGCACTCCTTAAATAGCTTGTGAAATACCCTATATATAATTGTATATTTTAAGGAGAAACTTTGAGCAAAATAGCCAGAGAAATATTACATAAAATCTTGTACACTAACATAACCAATGCAATTTATACACTACAATATTTTTTTTCAATAAAAATGGATTATTATAAAAATCATTGAATTATAATAATATTATAAATCATTTCACTTATTAATGCTTCTTCAAAAATATTAGATTGGTGGCGCTGAACACAAGAGGTAACATAATCCATGTGATCATCCATACATCTGATTCATCAGACGTAATATTTTCTCTCAATCCTGAGCGCATATCAATTAGTGATCAACCAATACTGTTGATCTACCCGACCGAGACTATAAGTCGGATCAACCAACATTATAACTAACTTGATTACGGATTAGCATGGATCAAGATGATTGGTTGAAGATGTTGGTTGAATACGGATTAGCATTGCTCAAGATGGCTGGTCTATGGAGCTCATTCAAATTTCTGAGCCAAACACAGCTGACAAACTTGGTGGAAAGATTATCTAAGATAAATTTGGCTCACACTACAGATGTTTACATGGAAAGGAAATTCATTCTTAAAGTTCAATATTTTTCATAGTTAAGAAATAAAACTATAGTAACTTGTTAGTGGTCTGTGAGTAGTTATAAATAACTAATAATAGTAATATTTTTTCGACAGTCACTCAATCAAATGGATGAATTTTTAAGTTTAAAACTTACTTGTTGCTGAAGGGCAATGACATGGGCGACGCAGCCGTAGACAGGATCTCTAACCCTAGCAAGGGCCTCATAGGCGACGGTGATGGCGGCGGCAGCGCGGTGCTGCTCCGGCAAGTGGGATAGAAGTTTGGACACGTTGCTGGCTCCAAACACTTTATGGATGGCTGAGAAATGCGCCACCGCTTGCTCGTAGCTGAAGTGCGGCGCAAATATACACATGTCGGCGCATTTCCTCCTCAGGAACTTACATGCACCGCACGAAGAAGCCATGTTAAGCTAACTGATCTTCACTTGATGATATCTCACCTGATGATATATATAGGTAGCAGACCGGAGAGGGAAATCAAATAATGATTTCCTGCTGCTCTTTTGAGAGGTGGGCTGCATCAACTATATTATTAATATTTTCGAGACAAATTAACTATTTCACTTAAAGGAGGATACTGTTCTTTCAAATTATAATTATTTAGACGAAAAGATTTTCCTCAAATTTAGAAGAAATTATATGTCTTAAACCGTCTTTTCTCTAAGAATTTTTAATAATCAATGAAACATGACAATTCTTTTCGATGAATAAAAATAAATATAAAATTAAATAGTTATATATATTAGAGAGAATGGTCGGAGGCTATTATACGAGCTCCCAATCATGCTCATGTGTCTAAATATTCGAGAACATCTCTCACAACCAACAAATTGATCAGAGGGGCATTCAATTTCATGACTTGAGGGAACTTGCAACTTCTGCTTCACTAACCAATCACGGTAGGGGCGCACATGCGCACGCGCGCGCGTGTATATATATATATATATATATATATATATATATATATATATATATATATATATATAGATATATTAAATATACTAAGCTTTTGAAGCTTTGTCGCTGGTCTTGCATGGATTTGCATGAAAAGGAGGGTTGATGTATTTTAGGGTGACAAGGAATGCGCCTGCTATAGTGTGAGGTAGGGCATATAGGTCTCCTTGGTGGGTTACACGATCACATCGTTCACGTTCTGGATGCATGCCACGTCATGTTATTTGGGTGGCTCTGATTTAATGTTTTCTGTTTTAGTTTATTCAAAATGAAATACAGCATTTTCAAGAACGTCGAAATTCGTGCCGCCAATTATTGTTAGTAGTTTTGTAAAGTATATGTATTCGTCGCACGAAACAAATGTGTTTCATTGAAGAAATTTGATGAAAAAATAAAAAAGAAAATAAAAAACTCAAATTGCTGCAGCTTTAAAATTAATAAATTAATTTATTTAATAATTTGTGTCATCATATGCAAAAATATAAAATGATTTGGGTCTCGGGGCTTAGCTCGTGTTTGGCTCCTTAAAAAATAGCATTATTCGTGTTGTGTTCGTTTATATTTCGAATACAAAAAGTTTTCTCTGTAGCGAGCCAAACACGAGTTGATCATGAATAAGGAACCGTTTTGACAATCCTAATCAAGTAGTCGTAGATTTTAAGAGTTGGGGTAAGATTTAACTCTTATTATTTATATTAAAACGTCATTTAAATATAATTTAAGATATTTTTATACTATTGTTTAATTAATAATTTTAATTGATAATAATTTTTTATAGCCTTGTAGCCAATTAAATTTTTTAAAAAAACTACTCATCAATAACTATATATATATATATTAGGGGAAAGAGCACAATAGGCTCCCTACGTGTTAATAATCCAAAAAATGTTACAAAACGGAGGAGGTGAGGGAGCAGTCCTCACTACAAAAACCCAAAAATTACGAAACTCACACCTAGAGGTCCCGTTACCCTAAATCCTCCTCCCACCGTACAACCCACGCAAAATAAATACTCCAAAAGGAACAGAGCAACCAAAATAAGCCAGAAAAAGTATAAAGAAACTGACAAGCAAGAGTCGAAAAGTAAATGTCCAAAACAGTAGAAAGACCAAGTGATGAATCCATACGAATGACACCATCCGCAAGAGCAAGCATCAGACTAGGGAGAGACGAACAAACCCACAGAAAAACTGGATCAATGAGGATAGAGGACCTGGCTAATATCCACGCAAAACAAGTGAGACTAGAGATGTAGATGTTCCTGCACAAGATGAGATGAGGAGGTGTTCCTGCACAAGTATAAAGACTACCACAAGCAGAAAAGAACACAGGCACCAAAAATAAACAGAGCAAAAACCGGCAGCAAAAGAAAAGAGGCAGCAAAATATAACAGCGGAAAAGATTAGCATAAAAAGAACATAAAGGCTAATTATATCTGATGTAAGGTAAATTTAAATTGTCCCCGTGAACCAGGAGAGCCGAGTCTTGCGAGGTGGAGTCTTGCCCACAAAGGGGAGTGACTGAGCATTTTTGCCGACTAATCAGGCTGCCTATTTCCCTCTCTATGAATAAAAGAGATGCTGAAATGCAAAGAAGAATTGTCAATAATAAACCAAATCCTTTTAAGAAGAATAATCAAGTTCCAGGCCTCAGCCGAGAGAGGACAATCCGCCACCACTGGGGAATGAAAATACGCTAACAGATTTCCCAAATGGTCCCGAAACAGACCGCCATGACGGCGTGGGAGAGAGACCAGCTGCCATCAAAATTGGCTTTGATAGTCCCCCTCGCGGGTGGTACCCGGTTAACCACGAAAGTGTCTAAAGGAGTGCTTAGCATCTCTATGAAAAAGCCTGAGAGATCTGTTATAGTAGGCCAAAATTTTAGAGAAAGTAGCATCAGGGGAGGGATGACATTCAGTGTGCTTATAAGAGTTCCTAGCACACCAGATAAACCAGAGAACAACATATGGGAAAAGAATAAAACCATTACCAGCCCGGATTGAAACATTCCAAACCTTCACATAGTCATAGATAGTGCAGGAACTTTTCCAAACCAGACCAAAATCGCTGGCCAACCTGTTCCAGATGTGCTTAGAATATAAACACTTGAAAAAGAGATGAGAAGAGGATTCCTCGGCATTCTTGCAGAACACACACATAGAAGGCAGACCTCAAACCTTTTAATTTTAGAATGTCATCTAAAGGTAAAATACAGGAGAAGAACCTCCACAGGAAGAAGGATATAGAAGGAGAGAAAATAGGCTTCCATATCCCCTTCCCCAATCCAACTTACCAAAGGAATGAAAAGTTTTATAAAGATGCTTGCTAATCGCATACTCGAGGCTGCTTCTTCCAAACAGGTTTATCAACATTAGTTCTATCAATAGGAATTTGGTTAATCAACATTGCAGTGTCCTGCCCCACTAAATCCCTAAGCTTCCTCAAATCCCACTGCCCAAAAGCCCAGCAATCAGCAATCAGCAAATTTCCCACGGCAGAGGGATGAGGAGGCTCAATTAGGTTAGGCATACCCCAGTTATCATGCCAGAAAGAAATCTTCCCATCCCCAATGTCCCAAAAAATAACCTTAGAGGCCTCCTGCCTAATACCCAGGATAGCCTTCTAGATTTTGGAGTCCCCACATTTCCAAGTAACCATAGTAGGGTGAACATTTTTAAAATATTTAGCATGCATGTAGTTAGCCCAGATGGACTCCCTAAGTCTAAATTTGTACCACAACTTACACATGTTGATCTCAACAATGTGAGAAAGAGCTTTAAAACCAAGCCCCTGCAGTACTTAGGCTTACACAACTTTTTCCAAGTAAGCCGAGTGCTTTTTAGAACCACCCCTCCCAGAGAAAAGAGTTGAAAATTTTCTCCAACCTATCAATAGAACTTTTCTTAGCATTTAAGACTTGGAGTGCATAAAGTGGAATGCTATGAAGCACACTATTCAACAAAGTTAAACACCCCCCATTGGAGAGAAAAGTATTCTTCCAGTTCCTAATCTTACTCTTGACTTTATCCAAGACATCATCCATCCGAATTTGCTTACACTCGCCTTTAATAAGATTAACTCCTAAATATTTAATAGGCGAGTCTAGCAATTTTAAACCCGAGTAAAGTTGGTAGCCCATAAAAGATGAGACCGAGGTAAGTAATTGCTAAAATACATATGGCATTTGTCCTTGTTAAAAGACAAACCAAAAACCCCTTCAAAAACATTTAATATTTTCATCAAACTTCTAATATTAGCTTTAGAGGCATTGGAAAAAAGCATGATGTCATCAGCATAAGCCAAATGAGTAACCTGATGTTGACCTCATTTTTGATGAGGTCTTTTCTTCTTCTTTTAGTGCTTAGGATCTAGCCTTAGGTTTTTCCTTTGACTATCTTAGAGGATTAGAATTGGGACCCACCTTTTAGAAATTCAAACCACTTCTTAACTCCCCGCAAACTCCACAAACTTGATCGTAGACCTCTATTCACCTAGAGGGTTGAAATCAAATGTGGAAGTTTAAAGGATGAGTTCCTATAGGACTCTTCGGCTCTAGGATCGCCCCTGGTGGCTCTGGTCCAGTGAAGGGTCGACTTGCACACACACTACACCTACACACTACACTTTCACACACTTCCTAAAAACACACCCATACCCGACTTGACCTCCTGACTCATGTAGGTGATTCACATGGATGGTTTTTAACCCCTAAGCCCTTGGCTAAGAGGGTTAGGAACAACATGGTGAATGCCTCAAATGAGTCCCTTCATGGCTCATGTGGGCTTGATATGGCTTCATGGCTCAACCAAAATGGTTTTATTCCACTTACATCCACCCAATCTTCAATTTTCCAAATTTTCAATTTTCGACCCCGGGACCCTATACCCGCTAACCTACCCAAAGCCCTGAATAGCTCAAATTTCTCAAAAATTTCCAAATCACCCAAAATTCTCCAAAATCATTCCCAAACATTTCCACATCACTCAAACTGATCATCCATATCCAAAAATACCAAAAATTCCAAAAATACCTCCCAATACCCTTCAAATACCCAAAATACCCCTCTTAGCCAAAAAAATCCAAAAATTCAGAAAATTCCCAGAAAATTCCAGAAAATCCCAAATATTCCCAATTTCATTTTGTTCAACTACACCATGGGCCAATTTTGTCAATTTACCCCACTTTTATCAAAATCCCCAATTTGACCCATTTTAACCCAAAGTGAACCCAATGTCAAACCTAACCTACCCAATTGACCTAAATTCTGGTCCAATTCAATTCTAAACTTCAATTCAACATTCCCAACACCAATATAGACCAAATCCAAGCTTAATTTGATTGACATTTGGATCCAATTTCACTTTTGGCCTTAAAGCCCAATTTGGACCCATGACCCAAACTTAACCAAAACTCACCCAATTCAACTCCAATTAAACCCAAATCTTTTCTAAACCTTCCTTGACATCCCCATAAACAAAACACTAACATGATTTGCCCAAAATTTAGACCCAAACCCCACTCAAATTCAACCCAAAATTAAAAAGCCCATTTTTGACCTAAACCCAAACCTATCCCAAATGAGCCCAAATCCCAAAATCAAAACCCATCAAAGCCAAAACCTCTTTGAAACACTCCCATAATCATTTCCCAACATTAATTTTACATCAATTTCAACTCTAGCCCAACATTGGCCCAAGTTAGCCCAATTTGACCTACATAGGCCCACTTACCAATTAAACCCAAATTCAAACCAATTCAAGTCCAAATCACACCAAATTGACCCCAAACCACTCATGACACATCCCTAAACCAAACTCAACAATTATTTGGCCCAACCTCTTTACAAAATTTCTATCCATAAATTCATTTTCAAACCTAAAAGCCCACTTCCCTAAACCTTCTTAAAAGCTCATTTCCACCAAATACAAAAGCCCAAAATTGGCCTTAAAGCCCACATGACATTTCCATTTGCCATCCATTTAATCAAAGCCATTCCCTAAGTTCTAATCACATCATCAAATAATTCCAAATTAAGCCTCATGCCAAATTACCCCCTAAATGACAAATATTTCTAAAACCCTTTTTCATGAAACAAGTCAACTTTTTTTTTCAAGCCAAATGCAAGCCATGCAAGCCATAGACAAGCCACATGAAGCCATGGGGGGTTTGACTTGTCACCATGCCCAAAATGGCAAGAAGAGGGGACCCTTTAATGATTCTCTTAAGAGTGATTAACCACTCCCATGTCTCCCCTAACTCTTGCTTAAGCTTAATCGTACTTGGATTGTGACTTGACCCCACTAATCAAGTCGATCCAAGTGACTTTCCCTTCAGCCCAAATTGGCCTTGGAGGGTGAACCCAACCCAAACCAATGGGTTGACCAAATTGAAGCCAAAATGACCCCTCCCCCATTCCATTTTAATTCAGCCACTTTACACATGGCAATGGCCGATCGATTGCACAAACCTCCAACCCCGACCCACTCGGACTCGAGGGTGACCCATGCTCGCCGGCCAGCCGCCCGGGTCGCCGGAAAACACCATGGCCGAGACCTTGGGAGGAGCCAAACTTTGGAATTCCATCTTCGTCGAGCCGCCTCATGCCCAATGGCCACCATGGTCGTTCTTCACATGCCAAGAGCAGCTGATCCTAGCCCTCAACTCCCCCTGGGAGGCCCTCCAGCCTCTCCTATTTAAACCCCTCACCCTCACGGCCAAGAGAGGTGCTAAACCAGACCTTACTGAAACTCTGCCAAAATTGCTCCAGATCATTCTCCATACTTAGAGCAGTTGATCCCTAGTGCCACGATTCGCCCTAATCCCCACCAACGAGCCCGATTTCTCGACCAAAATTCCACCCAAAACCGAGACACTTCTCCTCGGTGGATCAATCCTCAAATTGATTGGTTCTACACCTTCACCGGACCGAGGGAAGGTGTCCACCAGCAAAAGCCCCATCTCTAGGCCACCCAGTTGCTCCATCCTCCAAGCTTTGTGATCGGGCTTGGTCGAAATCACATCTGAGACGATTCACTGGACCAGGAGACTTCATCCGGAGCTTGCCGAGATCCAATCGAAGGTGCAACAACTCTCGGATCAAAGCCACACTTCTCCGAGCAAAGGTATGAACTAATTCTTCATCCCGAGCTTCGGAGATTCTCCATTTCAAATGCCTTAATTTCAATGCATGATAACCGTATAGATGTGTTCGTCTCTTCGAGACGAATCCATAGAAGCATAAGAACGTAAAAATCCGTTGAGTATCGAGTGAGATCTTAGGGATTTAGTGTGGACGGCTCTCGGGTGAGGACGCTCGGGGACGATGAACGGATGCCGTCCATTTAATACACGCGCGGACGGACGGCTCGGATGGCGTTGGACTGGGAGACGGTACGAGAACCGCGGGGCCCGGGCTGCCGACTCGGATGGCGGCGTCGAATGGGAGCGCGACGCGTGTGATTTCGGAGATGCGAGGATGCGGCGGCGCGCGTGGATAAATAGAAAAATAGGGTATTTTTCTATTTATTTAATTCCCTAAACTTGGAAAATTCATAACTTTGTGTAGGAAACTCGAAAAATAAAAGAAAAATACCCTCTCGCTCGGTGAACGGAGGAGAATAATGTGGAAAAGAAATCATTTAATTTCATTAAGTATTTTATTTTTAGTAATTTATTTACTCTCTGCATACATTTAATTCTCCATGCATTCATACAATTCACCATGGCATGAGACCATAGGGCATTTGAAGCCTCTGAATTTGGGAACATTTCCGAATTTTCCAAAGTCGAGGCCATCCCTATGAAGAGTTATTGATTTTTCAAATTCATGTCACTGTTTTGAGTATTTTAATTCCAATAAATAGTATGTTGTGTAATAAATTCTAGGAAAATTTGGTGATGTTCCTTATGACCGAGAGAACCCTAGGAAAAATAGGTTTTGAGTTAGTTCATTTTAGACAACCCTAATTGGCTTAAACACCCAAAATAGGTCTCTAATTAATTAGAGCTAACCATACATCAAATTGACTTGAAATCAATTCTCCACTGACCTTTAGGATCAGAGGAACCCACCATAAAAATTTGAGGTCAATTGGACTTGGTTAGCCCCACTAATTGGGTTGATTAAGCCACTTAGTCATTTTAAACTTTAAAAATTCATAACTTTCAAAATATCTTTCAAAAATTCACCAAATTGGTTTTGGAGTCTCTCTGATATCAGAGGAATTTAAGAAAATTAAAATTTCAATTTTCTAAAAAAAGTTGATTTTTAATATTATTTTAATATTTTTAATAATTAAAAAATAATAAAAATCACAAAAATAATAAAATTCACCAAAGTGTCACATTTTGAATTTTAATCACTTGGGAACAAATCCCATATTTTTCCTAGGTCTATTTAGTGAGATATTAAATTTTAAAGCTCTAGGGTAATTTTAAAATTAAAAAAAATGTATTTTCTAGCATTTTCACTAAAATAATTATAATAAATCATATAAAGATCAGAAAATTGCAAAATTTGATTCTCTGATTTCTTTGATATCAGAGAGATTTTTGAAAAATATAAAATTCATTTTTCAACATTTATTTTATTTTTAAATTAATTAACACTCTAAAACTTAAAATAATTATAATAAAAATAATATAATTCAAAAAATCACCAAAATTAGTCCAAGTGGTCCTCTGGTCATTAGGAATGTCCCCTAATTTTCTTAAGGACAGAAACTTTCCCTTGGTCATGTTATCAAATTTTCCTTGAAAATCTCTATTTTCTACTAAAAATAATTATATAAATAAATTAAATACAGAAAAATCACATTTTCTCCTCTCATGTCTTTATTGACATATGAGTGAAGTCACATAAAAATTTCAAGTTCATTTGAGTTCAATTTAGTGAGTTATGAAATTATTAGGCTTGAAAGGTAAAATGGTAATTAAATTTTAACCCTTAATTAAAACTTTAGGTTTAATAAAAAATTAACAAGTAAAATATTTGATCCTAACCTGATTTGGATGATTGAAATTTAAATAATTAAAGGGTAGAAACCCATTAAGCAATTTAAAATGATTAAACCTTAATTAAATAATTGATTAAATTTGGAAGAATAATAAAATTGGAATTATTAAAATAGGGATATTATTAGGAAGAGATTTATTCTTTAATTTAAAAATCCCTAAATTTAATCATCTCATTAATATTCAACTCTTAATTAAAATGATAACTCAAATTTAAAATATTAAAAGACTTAATCATTAAACTAAAATTAAATCATTAAACTCTTTCAAAAATTTCAATTAAAATTAAATTAAAATTAAATTAAAAATTAAATTAAGTAAATTAAATTAAAATTAAATTAAATTAAATTAAGATTAAAAGTTGAATTAAATTAAATTAAATGAATTAAACAAATTAAATTAAATTAAATTAATAAAATAAAATTAAATTAAATTAAATAAAATTAAATAAATAAATTAAATTAAATTAAATAAATTAAATTAAATTAAATTAAATTAAATTAAATTAAATTAAATTAAATTAAATTAAAAATTAAATCAAATCAAACTAAATTGAATTAAATTAAACCAAATCAAACTAAATTGAATTAAATTGAATTAAATTAAATTAAATTAAATTAAATTGAATTAAGTCGAATTAAATAACATCACCTAAGACATAAAGAACTCAAAAATAAATCTAAAATAACTTGAACACTATTCCAAACTTAAATCATTAATTTGAACTTAAATTTGAATCACAAACCGTTTGAACACCAATTTACCTCAAGAGCTTTAGTTATTATAACTCCTAAACGTAATATAAAATGAAATGTTACTTCACTTATAGGATATTCAAATGTCCTAGTTCACTCGAGCAAGTTAACAAAAATTGAAAACCTCGGACGATCGATTCATTTATATAATTAAATTCTCTTGACTTAAAACAATCCTGAAATATTGAAAAGATGTTTAGGATCCTTCCTAAGCACTTCCTCAATATGATAGGATATTTATAAGAACAATTGAACTTAGTTGTTCTTTGATGAAGAAAATCGTCTTCAAACCAAAAACACAAAGAACCTAGATGTCATAGAAATGACTAACTATAGGATTAGAATTTGGTAGAAAACCATAACCCTTTCTCTTAGCTTTACCTAGGAACTTGCTTAAATATTCTAATTGTGTTTTAAGTGCAGCTTGGGATGACGGGAAGACCCTCCAGGTACGCTTTTATTTTATTGTGATTTACTTTACGGCAACTTATTTAATTGCATCGCACTTATTTTTCTTGCATGATAAACAACAGTTGCATGAAAACCTACACCTTTAGGACAGAAACCAAAACTGAAACCCATAACTAAATTAAAAGACACTACGAGATAAAATTCACCTCCACAACATTTCAAAATATAAGACAACTCAAAATTTAATCACAAAACGAACACAAAACTACAATTACAACTAAATTAAAACGTCTTGTTGGATGATCGGGAATACCTCGGATGATGTAACCTACGTGTTGCTAACGGGATTTCCCACTGCCTAAATGAAAGTGTGGAACTCATTCAGTTGAGTTTAGCAAATTCATCCGGACTAAGTGAATCCGATAAAAATAATGATGCCGGAAGGATGGAGCACGTGGGATCTTAACCTAGTGTTGTTATAATCAACTTTAAGATTTGTTTTAATTAAAACAAAAAAAAACACTTGGAAATTAAGACTTTCTTTAAACCAAACACTTTTCTCATCCCTTGATTTATGATTTCTAAAACCAAACCTCTGCAACAACAAGGAGCTCGGAGCATGGTGGGCAGCACGACCATCGTCGTCGCAGAAACTTGAACCTACTTCGAAGAAACTTTCCTAGAATTAAATAACAAAGCCATAGGACTTCGAGGTAGTTTGCTTAGTGCAACATAAATCCTCAACTCTTCGTTAGGCATTTGCATTGCAAATTAAGCCCTAACCGGTCTTAGGATTCCGAGGTAGTCGTCCGATACGACATAAACCCTCATATCTTCCAATGCTATTTGTATGATTTTATCATATAAATATAAGCCCTAATTAACTAAAATTGGCAAGATTAAAACATTAAATAAACATTAGGACTTTCCTAAATCCAAGCCAAACAATAGGATAGTCGGGAAATTACCAAAGTTTGCTTCGAATCCGTAATTTCTCCTACTTTTCTTCCCTTGGATTCCCAAAATATAATGTTCCAAACTTAATCCATTCCCTATTGAGATTCAAAAATTCAATTCTTTGAAAACTTAAACTTTGAAATTCTTGAGAGCAGAATTATTGATTATTATCGAGAGTTTTCTTAGGTCATTCCCGTCACTTAAGATGTAATTAACTATAGTGGCTTGCCCTTATAGGAATTTTAAAGAACCCGTGTAATATAAACCTTGTTTAATATTTTCATATTAAGCAGGGGAATTTGTTGGCTTATAAAATTGGTTCGCAGACCAAACGGATGTCACAAATCTTCTAGTTTATTTAACCGAGCCCCACCATCAAGCAGTGTGTCTATCCTTAGGGATAGGTACACGGTTTGGGTTGCGGTGCTCGTTTATATAAACTATTTGGGATGTGAGATCGGTTTGATTTCATATCTTAAAATCTTCAAATTTAAAATTATTTTCAAAATCAAATATTACTTTCTAAATTATATCTATATTTAAATTTAAAATTCGCCGACAACTTCTGTTAGGCGACCCCTTTTTAAAATATCACACAACCTAAAAATAGTGCCGACACCTGAAAATGAGCTTTGTTAAGGAAATAAGCAGAATCTTGCACATGTTGAGTATTAAGCAATCTAGAGAGATAATCAAAAGCAATAATAAAAATTATAGGAGAAAGAGGATCACCTGTTTGATACCTCTTTTAGCAGAGAAGAAGCCATAAGTATCGCCATTAACCAAAACACTCGTAGTGGTTGTTGGAGAGTCATCTTCTAATAAGTCGACAAAAATTGGCATCGAAACCCCTAGCTAACAAGACATTAATAATAAACTCCCGGTCAAGAGTGTCGAAGGCCTTCTTGATGTCAAGCTTAATTATAAGATTGCCTCCCCTACACTTCCTATCCGAATCCTCGAGCGGCTCTTGGGCCAGGAGAATATTGTCGTAATCTCCCTACCCCTAACAAAAGCGAGATTGGTGGGAGAAATCGGACGATTGAGAAAAGGCTGAATTCTAGCCACCAAAAGCTTGCTAATAACTTTAGAAATAACAGAGGTTAAAGAGATAGGTCTAAATTTACTCCGATCGGATTTGTCATTCCCTTTAGGGATGAGCACAATAAGAGCAACAGAAAAATACTTACAAAGATCCTCACCGAGTGAAAAAACTTTGAACGACCACGATGGTTTCTTTCTTCACAATATTCCAGCAATTAATATAAAAAGAGGAGGTAAAACCATCAGGGCCAGGGGCCTTGTTAGAGTGTAAAGTTTTAAAGACGTTATAGATCTCCTCTTCAGTAGGGATATCAGTAAGGCAAAGAGAGGAGATATAATGTCTATCATCATTAAAAAGATTCCTATCAATACAAGAAACTTGCAGTTGACTAGAAAATAAAGTAGAGAAATAGTTAGCAGCACTGTTACCAATTTCCTCAGCATCAATAATAACATTACCATCACTTCCCCTGATTTGACTAATGTTATTATGAGTAATCCTGTTTTTAATATAAGCATGAAAATAATCAGTGTTTCTGTCCCCTTTAAGAAAATGAGTATCATGAGCCTTTTGCATGAGTAGACCTTCCTCCAAAGCAATATCAGCCAAAAGATTACTATGGGCCTGAGCCAGTTCCTGCACCTGCTCAGTAGACATAATATCAATAGATTCTAAAATGTTGACAGTGTTCAAAGAATTAGCCACCCTATTGTGAATGTTGCCAAAAACATCATAATTCCACTTTTTCAAACCAGCAGACCACCTT
This sequence comes from Papilionanthe hookeriana x Papilionanthe teres, assembly GCA_022702705.1. Taxonomy (NCBI): domain Eukaryota; kingdom Viridiplantae; phylum Streptophyta; class Magnoliopsida; order Asparagales; family Orchidaceae; genus Papilionanthe; species Papilionanthe hookeriana x Papilionanthe teres. The sequence continues at coordinate 117,714,714 of CM040432.1, read as the reverse complement.
CTTATGCAGTGCCAAAGAACAAACCAAGAAGTTCCACAACTCGAAAGGTCGCCACAAAGAATTAATTAGATCATTAAAATTTGGATGAGAAGCCCACATATTTAAGAATTTAAAAGGCTTCTGGCCGGCCTAAGTCGAAGAGCAATAATCGATAAGAGTGGGTTGTGATCAGAGGAAGCATGACTCAAATGTTGAACACGAGTTAAATGGTAACAATTAAGAAAGGAAGGATTGCCTAAGAATCTATCCAGGCGTTGAAAAAGTAAACCCCTTCTCCAAGTGAAAGGGGGACCAGTGTAACCCATGTCATAAAGACCAGCTTGAGACATACAATCACCAAATTTATGCATAGCAGTAGTGTCAATCAAAGCACCCCCTTTTCTTTCAGAAGGGGACATGATCATGTTAAAATCCCCCCCCCCCCACACACACCAATTCTCCTTAATAGTGTTACCTATAACAGTAAGCTTGTTCCACAGCAAGTATTTATCAGCAAGAAACGAACTAGCATAAACAAAAGTCGACCACCCCTTAAAGGGGTCAAAGTTATAATTGGCCGAAACAAACCGATTATCATCTTCTATAATTTGCATATTAATTTCCTTTTTCCGGAAAACCCAAATTTTGTTATTGCGAGTTACGATAATGAAAATAATTAGGAAAACAAGAAAAAATATTTTCTTTATGTATGTTAACCAAAGGTTCTAAAATAGCAAAAATGTCCAAATGATGAGACCTACATAAGTTCTTCAAACGCTTAAAGGAGGAGGGATCAGCCACTCCCCTAATGTTCCAAACCATAATATTAAACATGATGTTTTCCACTTCTTCTAGTCGTCCTGAAGAAGGGGTAAAGCTTCGGATTCGGAAAAACTAGAAATAACAGGATCAATGCTCAGTTTTTTTCCTAAATTCTGTTTCTTATTCTTTTTCTTGTTGGATCTATGAATGATCCATTCACTTTCCATATCAGAATTAGCAGCAAAAACATTATTGGAGATATCATTTTGACTTTGTTCATTGTCAGAATTGGGCTCAACATTAACTGACCTGGTATGAATGCCCTGTGAAGACAAAGGCAGAAACCTAGTAGAGGAGGGATCAAGAAATTGATTAGGTAAAACAGATCAGGCGGGCTCGAAGGATCCTCCCGAACCTCCAACGAGTGGTTCGGTTGGAATAGGGTCGACAGAACGGACATTTCATTGTTAACAGGTGGAACAAAACTTCCAAAATCAGAAGGATCACTGACAGGCAAGAGTAATTGAATGTTTTGATCATCATCAACAGTTAAAGATTTCCCATTGGTAGAACTATGTTGGGTATGAGTATCCACAGCCAAAACTCCCTCCCTAATCTGCTCAGAATGAACAATAATATCATTGGGCTCTAAAGTACCCAAAGGTAAAAAAATAGTAGGGGGGTGGTTAGGGGGGGCTGGTTCCACCAAAGGCTGGGTAATAGAGAAGTTTGATGAAGTTGGCTGAGCCTGATCAGGCACCCCAGTGGTTAGGAAAGGAGGACCAGGGGAGTGATTCCTACAGTCCTCTATTGGAGGAGCAGGGGGGTCAAGTGGCAAAGTATTCCTGGGGATCTGAGTAGGTTTGAGGTGGGGATGCAAGCGGTAACAAATCATGTTAGAATGACCAAACATAGCACAATGAGAGCAGTAAGGAGGATGCGGGCCCATGGCAACCTGTTGCCAGTAACCTTTATGAGCAGATCCAATCCAGACTTCATCTGGGTACGGTTGGGTTATGTCCCTTACAACAAGGAAGCAGGCATCAGCAGGCTTATGACGTTCAACAGTAGGTTTATCCACACATAGCGGGTTTCCAAATCCTTTAGCTAAGGAATAAAGTATTTCATGATTAAAAAGATGATATTTGTATTCAGGAAATTTGACCCAGACAGGGATAATAGGAGATTCAGAGCGTGGATCAAAATCTACACTCCATTTTAGGATCTTCATGATCCAATTTTCAATTTTCAAAATCTTACGAGCAAAAACATTTGTGTAATCAACATCATTTGAAAGTTCAATAAGTATATGCCTACCGTCTAGCGAGCCAATCTTCCAAGATCCGGTGAGTTTGAGTAAATCAAAATCTTTACGAATGAAATCAAGTTTTGGATGCCCATAAAGGAACTTTCCAATGAGAACATACCGACAGGCCGATGCAAGAATGCTTGTTTCCTCATCAGACAAAAAAAGAGCAGGTTTCCCGTTCTTCCGGCCTAGTTTTTTGATAAAGTTATAGTTACCACCCCCAGATTCCCAAGCATCGTGATAAGATTGAGGAAAATAGCAAGAATGCGACCGAGTCGGTACAGAACTACCGCCATTAACCGCATCAGCATAAGATCTAGCCATCGATCGCAAAAGAAAAACCAAAAAGGCAAGAAAACCGAGAGAGGAAAGAGATCACCCGAGGGAAGAGACGCCGATCGTCCATCTGCAGCCGAAAGAAACTCTAACCCTAGCAGAGCTCGGTGCCACCATTGATGTACGTGATACCCTTGATATATATATATATATATATATATATATATATATATATATATATATATATATATATATATTGATGAGTTGTATTTCGAGCCAAAATGAGTCGAACACTAAAGAACAAATCTTTATTCATGTTTGGCTGGTTTATATATCGACAAAAAAAAGTGATTGTGTTAGGCTTGTTAATTTAGCGTACAAATCGAACATGAGCTTTTTAACGACCCGAACACGAGTTGTTTTCGAGCAACTAGCCTTTTTGACAACCCTAATCACATATGAAAGTATAAAATGATTTGGATCCATCAAATGGACCTAATAATGGAACTGTGGTTTATATTTAGATAAACCCAACATTTTATTGTTTGCAGTTCAGTACTTGTGATTCTTTGTATGAGAACATTTATAAGCATTAATTTATTGTGAAGACTCTTTTAACACGAGCTTAAGTAGTCCCCAAACTCTTTAAAAATGAAATTATTTTAGTCCCATTAAAAAAAGTTTAGGGAATAACTTCAAATTTTTATAGATTCAGGAGCTAAAATCACTCAATATATAAATAGTCTAGTGACCATTTCATGACTTTACACTTTAATATTATAAAATAAATGACTGAAATGATTCTCCATTTTTCTTAAAATTAAATTTCTTGATCAGATAATTTTCATATCCTTAACTTAGTGCATATACTTTTAAAGTTATGATTTGTAATTTGTAGCAAATGATGTCTAAAAAACTTAAATTTCTAATCATTTCATGAACTTTTATGAAGCAAATGAATAAATAGGGTGATAAAGAACTCGCATTTCTTAGAAATAACAAATAATATACCATTAAGATGATTAAAAACGTCAATATTAAAACAGTAAACGGACTGAATTAGTATAAATAATTGTCACATCATGGAACACTGTCCAAAAATGAACTCTTGCATGCTACTATATCTGGATGGGACGGGACTAATGATAAATGTTGAATGGATCCAATTATAATAGGAACTACGAATTTGGCAGCTACCATAGACTTTTAACTTATGGACCCTTATTAAAAGTGGAAACAATATTGACTAGTGTTCAAGTTCCAAAGAATGGAGAACACTAGCAAGTGGACTCAAGTCAGAAAGGTGGCTTGGCTTTGTACGTATTAGCTATGTGGGAATGAAACTATGAGAGGCAGCTGGTAATGGGGGTGGTGCTTTTATTATATATACTTGTCTTCTCTTGGGTTGTGCCTTTGGCAATGGCTCATCGACTTGACAGCCTGAGACTGCCAAAGGAATTAATAAGAAGATGATTTAGACTACTAAGTATATATGTAGGACTTCACAATTCACATACGGTTTCATGTTCTTTGTGGTTGAAGTTTCGAGATTGAATTAGCAATGCATTTTTGATATGCCTCGTGATTAGAATTTGGTTTAGTGTAGCAATTCTTTCATGTGATGTTGAAATAAGCACTTGTTCTTGGTAACATTTTTAAAGATGATTTCAATATTGTTTCTTGTAAATGCTTGAGTTGTTTTTTTTTTTTAATTTTATAAACCTAATCTAAAGAAATATTCTTTCAAAAAATGTTAAATAATTTAACGTGGATGTAGCACCCCTTTTCTTTTTCGCTTACATCTATATTTGCTACTTTTATACTTATCCTCATTTCAAGTATTTTTTGATCCAACAAAAAAGGAGCGAAGAATGGAAGAAATAAATTGGGCAATTATTAAGAAATACAAAATAATAATAATAATAAATAAAACTATAGATACAAAGAAATCTAGTGAAACAATCCTCATGAAATGAACCAGAAATGATCAGTCTAAAATAAAACAAATCGTACTTGACCCAAGAAAATATACAAGAGTCATACAAGAAACCCACAACTCAAACTAGAGCAAAATCAAAATTCTTTTTATTCTGGGTTTAATGAGACCTTTCAGTGCGACGTATTATATTGATTAATAACAATCTGAGGGTTGCATAAGAAAACTTCTGATAAATGTATTATGCCTGTTTTTATAAATCCTTTTTAATGGGATATCAAAGATATTTCATCATTTTAATACAGGAAAGCTCTTATTGTCAAGGCCTATCGAGCAGAGAGAGAATCACCTTAACCCGACAGACAACCGTTTCTTAACAAATAGTACCTACCAAAAGACTATAACATAATTTAAAAAGGTGTACGATAAGAGCCAAAATAAGATCTGTCAGGTTGATAAAGAATTCCCAAATAAGTTGAGAGAATCTAGTTATAACTCCAAAGGTCTATCATTTGAGGATATTAAAAGCATGAATCTACTTAATCATGAAGGTAGTCGAATCAACACTACCGAGAAGTGTTATTGTCGAAGTTAGTTTGGTTGAGCTAAAGTCTTAAGCAAGAGACTTCTATGATCCTATGCCTCTACTCGAACAAAAACGATAAAAGTAAAGCTTATACTTGTCAAGGGTATGACCAAAAAACCTAGAGAGTGGAAGAGAATATGTGACTCGGTTCACAGAACCCAATCACCCCCACAAAAAGACTTATAATTATGTTTGAATTTGTAATGTAAAAATCATGTTCATTCATCTAAATTCTTAGAGCAATTTATGACATTTTGACGTGTCAACCTTTAAAAATTTCTTTACATTCTTGTTGGTCACTTGAAATGTTAAACTCAATTGTGATCTAAAATTATTGATCATAGACTAGGAGAACAATTAGATTAACATATAGTTTCTTGGTGAAATATGAATATTGCTAGTAGGAGATTGAAATTGCATAGAAGAATGAGGAATCTTAGGAACCTTTACATGCTTAAGGAGACTTAATCATAATATGAAACTTCAGTGCTTCTTATGTTTAGGAAGAGAATAACGAGTTATACTCCCTAGATATTAACTTCAATAGAAAAAAATTAGTAAATGAGCATTGAAGACATAATCCAATTTAAAAAAGAATTTCTCCAAATTGCAAAAAACTAAAAAAAATCACTAGTTTTCACTTGAGCAATTTAGGTAACCTTTCAAAAAAACTTGCAACACCTTGCACTAAAAGCTTAGAATTAGTAAACTAATTATTGAATTATATGAAAGTTAATTTTTTCCTCGTGTGATCGATACATGGACTTAAATGTAATGTAATACTTGATGGAGCATATACTTGCGTAATGACGATTATATCACCATAGTACAAATGATCAACCACTAAGATCTCAATGAAATAATGAATAAGAAGAGATAAAGAGCATTATAGTCTAAGTGAACTAAAATATTAGTCTCTCTAATGGTAGTAATTATGATCATTTAAGTTCTCGTGATAGTTTTTTTAGGGTTAACTATTGAGATAAGTTTGGTTATCCTTAAAATGATCATTTTGTGTGCTTGAGATAGGTAGAGAATACCTTTCTCCTAAGCTCTCAAAAACAAAAAAATAGAAATAAAAAGAAGAAAAGAAGCGATCACCCTCTTAATATTGACGAATATTAACGTATTTGAGCTAAGACAACCATTATCTCTAATTTGATGTTAATGATGGAGATTTTAAATGAAAATTGTTTTAATCTAAGCATGGTGATTGAGGAAAAAATTAGTGACTTATAAGTCACTCAATTAAATTTAGAATTTTATTCTCAAAAGTTCTTACCTTAATTTTATTGGATGGTTAAGAGAGAAAACACATCCTTAGACATCCTCTCTAATCATGGATGGTTCAAATAGTTAGGTGCTAACCCCTTTTTCATGTCAACTCCTCAATGTGGTCAAATACGTCAAATAGTACATGGCATAAGAAGCCGTGAAAAATTTTATGTCGTTTTCAAACCATGTTGAACACTCTATAAATTAAGAACCACTTCTATTGGGAGGTTCAAACACTAATGAGAGGTTATCCTCACAGAGCACAATTTAAAAAAATAAAAACGAAGAAGATTATGAGTTAGTGATAATGATCCACTTCTATATTCTCTTTTCGTTGTCTTACATTTGATAATGATTTAATTAATGTTAAAAATAACAAACTTAACATATGAAACATGTAATATGTTAGTTAAAAGGCCCCTAGTTTGAATGATAAAGTAGGATTTCTTAGAGAGTTCAATAAATAAGGCTTGAGCCAAAGAAGTGGACTTGAAATAAGAGGAACTTTTTGGACAGTATGAAGTTAACTCATAATTTCAACTCATTAAGACTACTAATTGAGGAGAAAAATCTTAATGTAAGTTTAATAGCACATCCCTTATACAAATTTCAATTAATTAAATGTGCTGAATAAGTGCACCGCATGGTGCAAATATGTATATTTCCAAGCATTCGATAAAAAACATGGAATTACTCGTGATTGATATTTAATAAATGACTAATCCAAATAACAGTTTGTTTGAGCAGTTTTAGCTACTTAGATGAGCAACTATAAAGTACTTGCAGAAGATGTTGTTATTCAAGAAGTAGCAATACCTATTACAAATTTTGTTCTTCAAGAATTCATATCGTAACTTTCTAACCGCCACCCTACTCAGCCAGATCAGATTGTAAAACACAGCTTTTCCACCACAACTTCTCGAGAAAACAAGTAAAAGTTATTTTCCCAAACACCCCATAAGTTCATCCAAACAACACCACACTGCCATCACTCCCAAATGCACCCTCCTAACATGCTTACAGCATAGGTAGAGAACTAAATAACAAATGCCAAAAAATGAGTAGCTACAATAATATTAAAAAAAAAGATTAAAGTGACTTTACTATCAACATCAACCAATATCTATATAATAGACAATATAATTTCTCACAACAATAAAATAAAAAATTGAGAAGGCTGGACAAAACTTTGATTGGAAAAGTAGGGCCCAGCCTATAAATGCCTTCCAACATTGATCTGGTGCTACTAATCTCCCCCTATCTCCTTCTTTTGTCTAGTTATTTACAAGAGAAAATTTGTGCTGCTCAGAGCCTCAGATCAATTTATATTTAAAATAAATCATGTTAATTAATTAACATTTTAATGAAATGTTCTCAGATCTTTTAACTTGGGCTGTCAAAACGGCTTGTTGTTCGTGAATAGTTTGTGTTCAGATCATTGAAAAGCTTGTGTTTGATTCATTCACTAAGATAAAGAGCCGAACACAAACAATTCTTTTGCGCACGATATATAAACGAGCCGAACACAACCGTTTTGACTTTAGATAATTATATATATATATATATATTAAAAAGAATGGCCAGAGGCTATTATACGAGCTCCTAGCCACCCTCATGTGCCAATCTTTAACATTCTATGATTGCGTGTTTGGGGTTGTCAAAACGATTTTTTGTTCGTGAGCAGGTCGTGTTCACCTCGCTAAGCAAACGAGTTGAACACAAATACTTTTTTTTTTATTCGAAATATAAACTAGCCAAACACCAACTAGTGTATTTTTAACGAGCAGAACATGAGATGAGCTGGGGCTCGCTCGTGTTTAGCTAGTTTACACCCCTACTTTCAACAATTTTGGTTACATATCTAATTTAAAATCAATTATAAAATATTTTAATCAAATTTAATATGTTGTACATAATGATTTAATAGATATGAAAATATTGAAAAATTGAAATTTAAATGTAAATATATATCTCTTACTTTAATATGATAACATTTACTAAAAATAAAATTTTTGTAATTCAGACATAAGGTTTTATCATATGTACAGTTTTTTTAATTAAAAATAAATAAAAATAAAACTTCTGCATTAATATTTTTCTAAAATAAAATAAAAATAAAAATAAAACTTCTGAACGAAAGTGAAAAATACATTGTAAATATTTATTGTTTTCTTCAAAATTAATTTATAATATTGCAAATAAATGTAGTTGGATGGTATTTTCATAAATAGATAATTTCTGGATCTTACATAGAAAATGACCCCGAAATTATTTAATCAGGATATGAAGTCTGGGCCATTAGTTTGCATCTTTTTTTGCAATATTAAAATTTTTATTATAAAATCCAACCAATTCCATTTTTATTTTTGTATTTTTTTATTATTTATTAGTTATTTATTCGGCCAATTCCTATTTTATTTGTTTAATAAGTTTTTGGCCCTAATAATCACAGAAAATTATGGGTGAAACTGAAATATTTGTCATTTGCAAACTGAGGCAGCAAGCTTTCATTCAATTTATTTATTAAATCAAATGATAATATTATATTCTACTCATTATTATAAACTGTTGAGAAATTTAGGGCAAAGAAACGCAAGAATCGACACAAATCCGGAAAGAAGAACACAGAGATTAACGAGATTCGGCAAAGATGCCTACCGCATCGGGAGCAGAGCGGCGGTTTTCCTTTCAATTTAAGAAAAGAGAACAAGTTCTCCACCTAAGGTTATAAAGTACAATATGTAATAACAAAATTACCCCTGTACCATATCGCGGGGGCGTTGCCCCCGCACCCCCAACTCACATAAAGAAACTCCCACGATTCACTTGGTCCGCTCCAACATCTATCATTTATTTGGTATATCAGTTATACCTAACATAAACATACTATAATCAAGACAAAAAAAATGCTTGTTGAGCCTAAACATAAACATTTTAATGATGTTATTCATGAACAAGCTTGAATCAAACTGTAACTGGGCTTTAATTTTACTTTACATGATAATGTTCAAGCACATAAATAATCCGACAATGAATTGTTTAGGTTTGTAAATGAACCAATGCACTCGATGGACAAATCAAACTTAACTTAATTAATATTGGATCCTGTCAGTTTAAATTAGTAAATAAAGAAAAGTGAGCATTTTTTTTACGGCTTGAAGATTAAATGAAATAAACATGAATGATCTAGCTTTATTATTTATGTTCATGAACAAACTCATTTATTATTCAACAAGTAATTTATTAAATATTCAATGATAACTCATAACATATATGTATATTACTTAAACAAAATTTAATTAACTAAAACTTATATAATTATACATTTAATAGTAATTTATTATTATTTTGAATTTCATTCTAAAAAAAGAGTTTTTGCAGCACTTTATACAGACAGATACTACAGTAATAATTATTACATCATTATCTAGCAAATTCAATCTCTTACACCTTTTTATATAAATAAATTGATCATTATATAATTATATAATATCTATTTGCTATTCATATAATTTACATTATATATAATATTATATACCAATTTTATGAATCATTATTTGCTCAGCACTCCGTAGTTTCAATCAACCCGTCTTTATTCTTTTTATAGTTTTGCTTAGGGCTGTCAATATGGCTCGTTGTTCGCGAGCGACTTCATGTTCGAGCTCATTAGAAAGTCTCGTTTTCGGTTCGTTGCTTAAGTTAATGAGCCAAACACGAGCAAAGATTTGTTCGTTCGTATTCAGCTCATTTTGGCTCGAAATATTACTCATCAATTATATATATATATATATATATATTGATGAATAGTTTATTCAAAAAAAAAAAAAAAATTGCTACAAGGCTACAAAGATTTATGATAAATTATAAGTATTAATTAAGAAAACAGAATAAAAATTATTAAATTAGATTCAAATGATATTTTAATATAAACAAAAATTTTTAAATATTGCTCCAATCCTTAACATCTTATTGGTACGTGGTTAGGGTCGTCAAAACAACTCTTTGTTCGTGAACGATTCGTGTTCGGCTCGCTAAGTAAACGAGCCGAACACGAACACACTTTTTGAGCTCGAAAATATAAACGAGCCGAAGACGGGCTAAGCTTGACTCGCTCGTGTTCGGCTCGTTTACAACCCAAGTTATGCTAATTTGATCATGTCATTTTTATCCATTCGTAGTTTCGTAAAATTCCCTTCTATTTTGACCGAAGAACCTTCTCATTTCTTATGACATTGGCAATCCATCAATGATTGTAAATACGTTGAAAATGATTATATATTGGACCTAACTATTACTAACATCCATAACAATATATGCATTCAATCTAAATAAGTTTTATCAATATTAATGGTTATATAATTTGAGAAATTGTATTATATTTTTCTTCGCTTGTTGAATTGATGCATCTTATTCCTTAATAGCTTTTTTGGTTGTAGTAAATCATTGTAATTTTAATGAGATAGAATTTGATTTACATTTGCTTCACATGAAATGCTTGTTGTCAGAGGCAAGTATTCATAATATTTTTAAAGTTATTCAAGTTAAAATTAATGAATATAATAATTGATTTAATGCAATTTATTTTTTTAACGAATTAGGTTATTATTACTTATTACAAATCAAATTTAACTATTAAAAATTTTAAACAAGTCAATCTTAAAGATGCAAATGAAAGCTCTGCTCAAACTCGGACCAAACATAAACAATTTATAATATTATCAAGCTAAGTCCAATCTATTATACTAGTCTAAATTTGGCTCTATTACAACCCCAGTTGGTGATCTAATATACTTTTTTTTTTGTAATAAAGTCCCAAAGGGATAATTTATTTCATCATAGAAATGAGAACAAAGAAAGGGTGATCACGAAGAAAAAAAAAAAAACAAAATACATAAGAAACTAAAAATTTCTATCAGTTATGATAAAAGGTAAGTCCAGACAGTCTCATCTAATAATAACAGATAAATCATGTGGAATCTTGTTTGAAAATACAAACTCTTGTTTCTCTAATCCTCTTCTAGCAGCCCAATTCGTACGTTTGTTGCCTTCAGGCCCTTCACGATGGGTAAAAGTCCAGCATATCTGAATTTTCTTAAGAAAAACAAATATTTTTTTCATTTGAGAAATAAGAATACAATTTTTTCTTATTGTAAAAATTCCATAAACACCACCAACACCAGCATAATTATCATTCCAACTTCAATCAATTTTGCTTTTAATATACTCATGGAAGTGTACAATCTCGTTAGAGTTGGGTCGGATAATCATTCAAAATCATGTTTGCACAGCTGCCAATAATTTCCAAATGGGCCCAATGAGCCCAATGGGCCTTAACCAAACTTGTATCATTGGTGAAGCAAGGGAAGCGCTTGAAAGTGCGTTGATGGGATGATGACTGATATCGGCTTTTTCATCACAAGGTTAATCCCAGTTCCATGAAATCCCTTTCGTTCTCCTTTTCCTCTTTAAATGGCCAGTCGATCCTATCCCCGGAGTGGCATCCTACCGGTACGCTGCTGTTCCTCCCTGAGTACTTCTAGTTTGATTTCTTCATGATTGCAAGTTCGATTTGTTTCCGGAAATGTGGATCCGTTTCTTTGGATAAAAATTCGGAGCTGGCCTGGTAAGGGATTCTCCTCATTCTTTCGAAATACGGATCTTCACCGCTAATAACTGTTCCTCTGATCTTGTTTATGCGTTCATTTCTTTTTGCATTCCTATATAAATCCTACGAAGATGATGAGGTTTTGTGAGATGAAATTATTTGAGTAATTGTTAAAATAGTTCCTGATTATTTATATGGAGTCTTTTTAGTTCCGAAATTTATAGAAGAGCTAAAGTAGTTTCCAAACTCTTTAAATTGAGCCTAAAATAGTCCCAATAGAGATGTATTAGAGCTCAATTTCAAATAATCAATGACTATTTTGACCCATTATAAATTATGGGACTAGAATTGCCCCATGTAAATAATCAGGAACTATTTTGGCACTTTACTCGACATCAATTTTATATATTGCTAGGTGAATAAATGTAACGGGGATTTACATATATCACAAAATATTATGTATTTACACTCAAATCTTTAAATTACATAAAAAATCATCACTTCTATTTATTAACTTATTTAAAATAAAATACACATATTCACATATATGATTTGATGTGATTCTTACATTAAAGTGGTATACAAATAAATATAAAATTTTTGAGTGTTAGATCTTGCTAATTTATCTTTCATGGGTATGACGTAAGCATCAATGGGCCTTATGGGCTTTGAAGGCTCATACCAATAATCAAGACAGTCTCAAGCTGAGTCCACATGCTGAAGTGATTGAACTGAACCCATCAGTTGAAATGGTCAAGCTGAGTCTACCAACCGAAGCGATTGAGCCCACCAGCTGCAGTGGTTGATCTAGCCCGGGACAAACCGATTGCCTGAGAAGATCATTATTATTACATTTAAGGTCGTGCGCCCATCCTTATTGAAACCACCGCCTGACATCTGCATCACTTTATTTTCATTGGGACACCAAGAAAATGCGAAGTATTTTATGAAATGTAATTTTATAATTCTTTTATTTCCCCTTATATATAACTGGAGGGGTACAAAAAAAGGGGATCCAATTTCTCTCTCCCTCAAACCAAAAACTCCTCCAAACCATTCTTTCCAATCCCAAAGATTGAGAGGAAAAGAATCAAGAACTCGAGCTCTAGCGACACATTTTCCACTTTCTTCTACATCTTCCTCCTAAATACATGATCTCTTCCAGGTTGTACGAGTACATGAACAATAAACAATTCTATGTCCTAAAAAGATTCAACAAATATATAGATAATGGATAGCTTGGGATAGGTCATTATAGTTCTTAGTAGTTCATATGTTGCAATGAATATGAATTCTTATGCAACTCAAGAAGGGTGAACAATACTGTATTTTTTCTAAATTTTGAAAAAGTATGCTGTAATTAGAGTTGTGAAGTGAGCGGTGAGGCTACACAAAGGATTGTAGGTGTTATGACCAGACTATGAAGTAGGTGATAAAACTACTTGAAAAGATTTGATCAACATCATTAGGCATTAAATGAGGAAAGTGCAATAAAACCATTCATCCTTTGTTTTGTTTGATTGCTACAACAAGTTAAATTAGAGAGCTGAACTATTATTCTCGATCCTAGAGTTTATTCGGCTATCACAACCAAAGTTATGTGGGATGATGAGCTATTGAGTTAATTGAGTCATCATTTGCTCTACTAAATCGAGAATTTCTTCTTATCATACTCTATTACAAGATATCAAACAATCTAGCAGAATAAGAGAGTTCAAAGAATGAATGTCTGCTCATTTCAATAAAATAGAAGAAATGAGAATATTTTAAGATAAAAGTTGAAAGAAGTCGTAAGGTTCTACAACAATGGTTTATAAGATTAGAATCACTAATCCCCTTGACAAAGGAACAAAACTCACTAAAGGTAAAAACAACAGGGTAGTATAACACACTAATTTTGATCAACTAATTAATATTGGAATCACATAAAATCTACAAATTAGGCAAAAAAACAGTTTCAATAAGCAATAGTTATAAGTTGACTGGACCTAAAAGTTTTCCATATTGTTATATTAATAACAATTCCTTGTTGGTTTCTCTAAAGGATTTTTACTCCTCCAGGCTTGGGAGAAGATGATTTTGTTAACAAGTACTCTTAGTAAGATTTTCAAGAAGAATATGGGCTTCTATAAACTTAGCAAATTCAACTTTTTATATGATGGCTCCTTATAGAAATTCCACAGAATTTTGGCTACTATAGGTTTTAAAAAATTGTATTGTATTGACAGCAATGGTTCATAGAATTTTCACAATAATATGGGCTCTTCTAGGGTTGGAAAATTCCACTGCATCTATGGCGGATTCTCATAGGATTTCTTTCACAATATGTGTTTCTCTAAATTTTAAAAAATCTTCATAATCATTGGCGACTCCTTGTATAATTTCCCAAAAAATGCAAGCTCCTTGAAGCTTGAAAATTTCTATGTATTGAAGGAGCACCTCACGCTGAAGGAGCACCTCATAAACTAATACGTGGGCAGCAGTGGCTTCTAGTATTTTTCTGAGGATTTGGATTTTTCCAAGCTTGAAAAGTTGTATTGTATTGATAATGGTTCCTTATTGAATTTTCCAAATAATTTGGCATCCTTTAAGCTTAAAAAAGCTTTATTACATTTATGATGGTCTCTCATAGGATTTCCTAATGATCTATGGTCCTTCTGGCTTGAAATTACTTTGGCGATAGCTGCTCATAGGATTTTCTAAAGGATCAGGCCTCCTCCATGGTTGAAAATTCTTAATGTACTAATGATGACACTCTTAAGACTTCCTAAAGGACCTCGATTTTTTCCAGCTTAGAAAATCCAACTATTTCGACATTAACAGCTCATAGGATTCCCTAATGATCCACATTTTTAAGAGTTTGAGATTTTTATTGCGTCAACAATGGTGGCATCAAAGATTTTTTCTAAGGATTAAGATTTCTTGAAATTTCTACCATGTTGATAATGGATCCTCATAAGGCTTTCTAAAGATTTTGAGTTCATATGGACTTGGAAATATTTTTCAATGTTAATTGCAACTCCTCTTAGGCTTTCCAACGATTCAAGCTCCTCCAGACTTGAAAAATCAAACTACATAGGATTTCTCTAAGAATTTGGGCTTGAAATATCCTACTACATTGATGACGGCTCCTCACATGATTTCATTATTGCCTTTTTTGAATTGCACTATAATGATTTATTATAGATATTCTAATTACATTGAAGAACATTACTTTTTTACAAAATTCTATACAACAATAACAACAAAGCCTTAATCCCACTAAGTGGGGTCGGCTACATGAATCCTTTTTCTCCATTGCATCTTATTTAGTGTCAAGTTTTCGTTTAATTCTAATAAATTAAGATCATTTTTTTATGCAACAAGCCCAAGTTTTCCTAGGTCTACCCCCGTCTTTCTTAACATAAGTTGTATCTAAAACATTTACTCTCCTAATCGGATCATCAGATGGTCGACGTTTAGTGTGACCAAACCATCTAAGACGACTCTCTCTAATTTTATCTGTCACTAGTGCAACACCAACCCTATTACGAATATATTCATTTTGCATTTTGTCTCTAAGTGTAAAGCCACTCATCCACCTAATCATTCTCATCTCGGTAACACTTAACTTAGCATTATGCTCTCTTTTAAAGGCCAACATTCAGCACCATAGAGCATTGCACGTCTCACCACCATCTTATAAAATTTTCCTTTCAGTCTAAGCGGTAATTTTCTATCACACAGTAGGTCGGACGCATTCCTCCACTTCAACCAACCAACTTGAATTCTACTATTAACATCCCCATCTATATCACCATCACTTTGAACAATAGACCCGAGATATCTAAATCGTTCACACCTTTTATTAATTTGATCACCCAAAGTTACACTTTTGTCACTATAGCTACTATTACTAAACTTACATTCCATGTATTCAGTTTTTGTTCTACTCAAACGAAGACCTTTAGACTCCAATGTACACCTCCATAATTCAAGTTTTTCCCGGGCTTTTTCTCTCATCTTATTCACGAGGAGGATATCATCAGCAAAAAGCATACACCAAGGTACATCCTCTTGTAGATGCTCAGTAAGACCATCCATAAATAAAGCAAAAATACATGGGCTTAAAGCTGATCCCTGATGTAAGCGAACATAAATAGTAAAAATTTGGTCAATCCTCCTTCAGTTTGAACAAATGTAACAGCTCTAGTATAAATATCTTTAATGACTTGAATATAAGTCATATCAACACCTTTCTTTTCAAGGACTCTCCAAAGAACATCTCTAGGAACTTTATCGTAAGCTTTTTCTAAATCAATAAAAATCAAATGTAGATCTTTTTTGTTATCTCTGTACTTCTCCTTCAAACCTCTCAATAAATGTATAGCTTCATAGTAGACCTGCCCGACATAAATCCAAATTGATTATGAGAAACCTTGGTAATACGTCTTAATTTATGTTCAATTACCCTCTTCCATAGTTTTAAAGTATGACACATCAATTTAATTCCTGTATAATTTGCACACTCTTGTGCATCTCCTTTATTCTTAAAAATGGGAACCAATATACTCTCCCTCCACTCCTCAGACATCTTTTTAGTTTTTAAAATAATATTAAAAAGTTTAGTAAGCCAAGAAACCCCAAATCACTTAAACATTTCCACACTTCAATTGGGATATCATCAGGTCCTACAGACTTTCCACCCTTAGTTTTCTTTAAAGCCTCCTCAACTTCTTTTCTACTAATGCGACGGTAAAAATGAAAAGTTTTATTATTATTAACGATATTAAGATCACTAAGGTCGATCGTATTTTCAACATCTTCATTAAAAAATTTATCAAAATAACTCACCCACCTATGTTGAATATCTTTTTCTAAGAAAAACACTTTTTGATTTTCATCTTTAATACACTTTACCTGAGTTAAATATTCACTTTTCTTTTCTCTTTGTTTGGTTAGTTTATACATATATTTTTCACATTCTTTAAGTATCTAACATGTTATAAAGATCACTAAAGAAGAATTTTTAGCGTCATGATTATTCTTTTAGACTTCCTGCAGGCAGTTTTATATTTTTCCCAGTTCTCTACGCTTTTACATTTAAACCAATTTTTATAACATAACTTCTTATATTTTATATTTTCTTGCACATTATTATTTCACCACCAACTATTTTTATTTGTAGAGACTTTTTATTTTGATTCTCCAAGTACGTCTTTAACCACTTGTTTAATGGTATTAGTTAATTTTTCCCACATAGCATTTGCGTCTTCATGGACATCCGAAATGTTTAAATCTTGAATTTTACTCATAAAAATAATTTTATTTGTCTTTTAGGTACCCCCATCTAATTCTACGATTTTGAATCCTAGTATTCTTTATTTTACAACTCTTTATCTTAAAATCTAGAACTAATAATCGATGTTGGGTACTTAATTCCTCACTTGGAATGACCTTACAATCCTTACAATCTCGACGATCTTTTCTTCTCATAAGAAAATAATCAATTTGTTTTATTAGATCCATAATTATAAGTAATAAGATGCTCATTGTTTTTCTTGAATAAAATATTAGTAATAATCAAATCATACGCTAAAGCAAAATCTAAAATGACTCTACATTCTTCATTAATCGCTCCATAACCGTAGCCACCATGAATTTTTCCGAAAGGTTCTACCACTCTACTGACATATCCATTTAAATCTCTTTCAATAAAAAATTTTTCTTCAAGAGGTATTAAGTGTATTAAGTCTTCTAAATCATTTCAGAATTTATCTTTAGAGCCTATATGTAAACTAACTTGAGGAGCATAAACACTTATAATATTAAAAATTTTAGTATCAATAGTAATCTTAAGTGTTATAATTTTATCTCCAACTCTATTAATTTTAACAACATTATCTTTCAAACTCTTATCTATAATTACTCTACACCATTTCTAGTACGACTCTTACCAGAATATCATTGTTTAAAACCTAAGTTATCAATCTCCTTAGCTTTTCTCCAACCCATTTAGTTTCTTGAATACATAAGATATTTATCTTTCTATGAATCATAATATCAACCAATTCCATTAATTTACCATTGAGAGTACCTATATTTCAAGATCCTATCCTAATATTAGTATCATAGGCTAACTTCTTAACCCGCATCCGTCCATAATGTGGGAACCCTTGCTTACTTGACACTACAAAATTCTATAAATAGTGAAAAATATTTGATTGGGAAGGATCCTCTCATTTTTCTTCCTCTTTGGATTTATCACAAAAGGAATCTTGCATCTCACTTTTCATTTTACTTTGTTGTTTTATTTTCAAATAAAAATAATTAAGACAATTTACTAATTATGCTTGATTTTTGAACATACAATAAAATCCCTTTAGTTTATCCTTCTTCAAATGACAAAGAAAAAATATTTAACTACGAAGGAAATTAAAGCTCGATGCTTAATTAAAATTATAATATTATGTTATTTTAATAATGATATTGAAGGAATGTTCCCTTTATTAATCAATATGCTGTGAAATAATAGAGAAAAATATATCATTTGTATTTAAAAGAATAGAAATGACAAAATTCACCATGATCATTAATGCTTATCCCATCAACTTGGGGCCAATTTTTTAAATTATCGATCTAAGGCGAATCCAGGCCGGAATGATTGGTGGTTCCGTCTGTGAGTCAAAATCTACAGACCATTTCAAAAATTTCAATGCTCTGTTAGCAATCCAGACTAATCTTCTAGCAAATAAACGTGTGTAATACTCTTCATTGTTAAGTTGAATAAGAATGTGTCGCCCATGTAAAAGTCCAATTTTTCACTTTCCAGCAAGGTACATAAGCTCAAATTGCTTACGGATAAG
This sequence comes from Papilionanthe hookeriana x Papilionanthe teres, assembly GCA_022702705.1. NCBI lineage: Eukaryota > Viridiplantae > Streptophyta > Magnoliopsida > Asparagales > Orchidaceae > Papilionanthe > Papilionanthe hookeriana x Papilionanthe teres. The sequence goes on along the minus strand of CM040432.1, from coordinate 117,696,141 downwards.
CTCTATTTTGGGATGGCCATAAAGGAATTTCCCGACCAAATTCAGACGACATTCATTTTTGTGGCGCACTAATGAGCTATTAATTCAGTGATGCATAATTTTTTCTCAACTTCTAAGCATATTATTTGTTTATCATTCAGTTATATTCTTTCTAAATTCATTTTATCCATTGGTACAACTTGTATCATTTATTGTGCATGCTTTAATCATTTAGTCTATTTTTAATGCCTTTGCCTTCAATATACACGAGGAAAGTTAAATCTATGAAACTAAAATTAGATCACAAAGTTTATTATATTTATCTTATCCCATGAGGTTGAGCATCTTCTGAACTACATTTTGAATTGCAATATCCATGTATTTGACAAGTGTTTGTTGAGATTGTATTCCTGCTCATTATCACTGTTGGTTTCTCATACTCATCATTAACCTATGCCCAATTATGGTGGTTGGACTTGTAAATTATCTTCTCCTCTAGTTTATATTGAATGTTACGTAATGATTGCCATCTCTTAGCCATCTTTGTTGGCATATTATTCTTCTTCATAATTCTTTCATATGATTTCTATCTACCCATCTTAGCAATCTGTCTTTTATTGTTTTGCTTATCTCCAAGCCATCCATTATATAGTTGTGCATTGATTATCTTATTGCTTTATCAAACAAACGAGGCATGCATGATTCTTTTCGGAATTTTGCTTACTTCCGGTCTTTTTAGGTTCCTATTTAACTAATTTCGCCATTAAACCAAAAAACATCCCTATTGTAGTATGCACAATAGGATTGCAGTATTGCAAGTTTTACTTAATGAATGGAAATTTTCATGGCTGGACATTTTTCTTACTATTAGATTGTTCTGTAATTTACCTATGATTCATTTCTCTTAGACCTTGTTAGGATTTGAGTGTGTGTGTCTGTGGGGGAGAGAGAGAGAGAGCTCTTGCGTTGCACCCTTTGTGTGCATTTATATGATTTTAGATTAAGGGTGTTATGGCACCTAACAAGGTTTAATTTGGATATATGAGATTTGTTTCCTTCGAGATCCATGTTGGACTATTGTAGTCCTATGCACAATAAAAGATTGGAGAGTTGATTCAAGTCATCTTTGAAATCTATGTTGGACTTACATACCTTAGTTGACGATAGACGGATTGTTAAAGACCTTAAGTATCAAAATTAGTGTTCTTAGCTTGTTGAGACTGGCACTAATGATGAGGATGGCAAGATATAGACCAACTCTATATGATTAATATTAATGAGATATTTTTCATTTTGTTTGGTAAGATTTCTTGTTGGTCTTGTAATGTTGGACAATTGTCCCAGCTCAATTACATTGCTCAAAAATTCTCTAATCATGAATTATAAAACCCTTGGTTGATTGATCAAAATTTGTTAAGAGGGATTATTTTACACCTTTTTTCCATGTATATTTTGTGTTTGACCGCTATACTTTATTTTAGCATAAAATATTGACCAATTTATGCTTTTTTTTTTTTTTTTTTTTTTTCGTGAAGGCATAGGATGCGTATGAAGAAAAGGAAACTGCATAGCTCTCTGTTGATCATTTTTTAATTTACATGACCAATGGTATGAGCTGCAGCATTTGAATATTTTATTTCAGTGTCCTTAGGAAGCTAAAGATTTCATTTTTCATCACTGTTCTTTATTCACTTGATGACGGAGAAATGAGAGTTTGTGCTCGTGAATCGTTACACTTGCAAATCTTGTGTATGGTGAGCAAATTAATACTTTCTATAATTGGATAACTTTTTTTTTTCTTCCATCATCTATTTAAATTTGTAGTTTGTTTATTTCAATTCAATTGTTTAAACATATATGTGATGATTTGATATATGAGAACATGTCTCTTCTGTTCTGATTTATTGATAATTTTTGAACTTCTATTCAAGTGCATATTTTGATGAATATCATAATTAGGGAAAAAATTATATTAAAATAGGAATTCAACGCATATTATTCATGAGAAATCCCTGGAAATGGTGAATAATGATATGATCCTTTGAAGAAGCAAACAATGATTAGGAATTTAGTTCTTTATAAATAAAAAACTGTTGAGACAAAAAAGATCACTTTTTTTGTTCACTGAAATTTTAGATTTCACTCACTTTTATTTGTGATTATAGGCGTTAAGTTTTTTAAGTTCGGTCCAAAACTAACTGTTGTGCAATTTAGAGCGAACAAAACGCAAATCCAGAAGAAGAACACAGAGAATTAACGAGGTTCGGCAATATGCCTACATCCTCGGGAGCAGAGCGGCGAATTCACTATTTCAGAGGAGTTACAAGTTCGGTTCACATACCCATAGGATTACACATCTATTTATAGATAAAACCTACGGATAAATTACTAAAACGCCCTCGCTCCCCCCAACCCACTAAATTCCAAGAGATATTCGTTTTCACCAGGAGACACCTCTTTATTCCAAGAGACTCCAAATTTCCGGTATATGAGCCATACCTAACAAATCTCCACATTGGCGAATATCTAGCCCTTTAGGAGAAATGCATCACCCGGTATATGAGCTATACCTAACAAATCTCGCACTTGGCGAATATCCAGCTCTCAGAGAAATGTTTCGTGAGTTTTTATACCATAGTGGGTTGGTCAACCATGCCGATTACAACACTTATCATATTCTCACCAGCACCTCGGTCGACTGCTGTCTCACGAGCTCTGAATCCCTTCGCTCCTATACGCGGAATACCTCCGCGAAACCTCTATTTGCGAATACTCACGGCTGCTCCCTTCCTGCATCCTGCCGAAATCCACCTGTCGCAAATCCTCATACGACGAACTGGCGAATTTTGCTGGTCGAACTCCTCTGTTGGCAAACGAGGCTCATGTTCGCGATAAAAGCACGCGAACTCCTCTCCTCTGTGAAACTGACAAACCACGCGACAACCTCATTTCCTGGTCACGAACTCCACTTTGTCGAACGTCTTCCTGCAAGCAATCGCGAATCACACCCCCTGCGAACCAGAAGCACTCCCCTACGAACTGTCATGACTCAAAGAACTGCAGGAACCGCCGCTGCTCCACCTGTTCCGCGCGAACTGGCGCTTCTTTGGAACCGCTCCGCCGTTGAACTGCTTCTACGGACTGCTTCTTGTCCGAACTGCTCCCATCCGAACTGCACTGTTCGCAAAACATGGTTCCTATTAGCCGTAACTAAACTCAACCTATTGCAAAATCACTTGCAACGAACTTGCGAACTGTGCTTTGCCGCTGTCACAATTCACCTGTCGCAAAATCACCTGCAACAAACTTGCAAACTCCACTGGTCAAACTTCTCTGTTCTCAAAACCAGGTTCCTATTTACCGGAACCGAACTCCACCTGTTGCAAAATTCATATGCGACAAACTGACGAATTTGCTGGCTCCACCTGTCGCAAATCCTCATGCGACAAACTGATGAATTTCTCTGGCTCCACTTGTCGCAAATCTTCATGTGACAAACTGACGAATTTCGCTGACTCCACATGTCGCAAATCCTCATACGACAAACTGGCGAATTTCACTGACTCTACCTGTCGCAAATCCTCATGCGACAAAATGTACCTCGCTAAACCGCGAAATTGTACCTCATCGAACAGCGAACTGTCGCACCTGCTCCGCCTCCTCTGCTCGTGCGGAACTTGTGGAAGCCTGTTGTATTCGCCGAACTATTCCTGCTTGCCGCTCTCGATCGAAATACCGAAGTGTTCCTCCGATTTGTTCCTGCGAGCCAATTGCGCTTCGCAAATGGTTCCCTACTCCTCGGCTCGATTCTTAGAAGTCTTGAGTTTGAAAATTCTCGCTTCATAATCTTTCTTGCCCCGGAATATTTCCTATCCCGAAATCTTTCCTTCAAGAAAAAAATAATTTCTAAAATTAATTTCTTGATTAATATTTCCCCCAGAATCTTTCCTTCCAACAGATAATTTTCTAATCAGAAATTATCAATTTCCTGATTAAGATTTCCTTTGCCAAGCTTGCCTTTCTGAGCAAATTTTCTGATTGAGAAACTTTCTTTTTTCCTCCGCTTCAGAACTTTCCTTCCAACGCTTGGAATTAACCTTCCCTTAATTAAGCCTTAATCAATTACCTTAATTAAGCCTTCCTTCCAGCGCCCCAACAGAAAATTAATCCTCCCTAATCACAAGGAAATTAATTTCTGCAATAAAAAATTAATTAAGGAATTTGATTTCCCTTTGTCTTCCTTCTCTGCGTGCAGAAATGAGGGAATTTAGTTGCCTTTCTCCCCCTTGCAAGAATAGGAATTTTAAGCCTTGCCTTTCTGAGGTTTCCAGAAAATCTATTTCTTTTCCAAGAATAAGAAAATTGACTTTCTTGCCTAATTTCCTTTCTTGCCTTTCTCTTTCGTGCGTCCAGCAGAAAACCAAAGGAATATTCCTTCTAGATTCCTTTCTTCTCCGCTGATCCTCTGCGCCGAAGCCAAAGGCCACTTGCATGCAAATCCACCGGCGAGTCCGCACAGCTTGCCTGTGCCGGAAACTACTATGAAAATTCCTTCGCGAAACTGTGCCTCTGCTGTTCCGCGCAAGTTTCGCACCTATTCGCGATTCGCCACAGAGCCGTCGTGCCTGCGCGAACTGGCAAAGCCTCCGAAGTCCTTCCTCTCTCCGGAATTCCTACTCTGAACCTCCACACGCGCGGCCTCCACACGCGCCTGGAACCGAACTCTTCTGCACGACGCACCCGCGAACTACCGAACCTGCTCCTGTCCGGATCCGGAACCGAACTTCCTCCTCTGCCGCAAACCAAATCTCAAAATCTTCTTCTTCCCTGCGTTGATCTCCTCCGCCCTAGAACGGCTCTGATACCACTTGTTGAGAAACTAAATTTCAAGGGAAATCATTTCTTTTATCAAATGTGACGTAATTTTCTCTACTTTCATTTTATTCTTTTCATCTATGTTGTAATTGATTTTGCAAGTGTGATATTGTCAAATATTTTACAATAACTTTTTGTGGTCGGTTTAAATCCAATTGAGTTGTAGTTTTCAGTGACTTCATGAAAATTGTTTTTTATTTGATAAATCGTTACATTATTATTTGACTCAGATTTTAAATTACGTACAAAGTTTGTAGATAATTGCCTAATTGATGATCTTTAGAACTGCGAATTTTAAATCAAATCTGTGAATTTTATCTGCATTAGTTAGTTAGATTAAAAATAATTAAGTTCAAAATCATCTCACATCACTTAGTGCAACTTGTGAGATACAAATTTACATTCCAGTATTCTTATCTATTTGAAAATTTGACATTGTCTATTAACACAAATATGATAAAGCTGGGTCTTTGAGTCTTCTTGAATTTTTAGCGGCAACTTACTTCCAACATTAACCTTTGATGATAAAATAGTCTCTCACCTTCGGAATTAGTTTTAATTTGAAAATTACGGGAACTTAGAGTGGCATAAACTTTATGCTATGTACTTTTCTTTTCAAGCTGATTTTGTTGGACAGAAATGCATATAATTTTGCATCAACTATTCTAAGTTTGGTGTGCTATTTTCTTCAAAGTTTTGAGACTTGTTGCCGCTGCCTATATTTATTTTCATACTTTAGTGTGACTTTAGTGCGTGTGCGCGCATGTGCGTGTGTGCACACCTCTGGATCGGATTCAAGGTGCACAATTAGTCAGCTCTCTCAAATATTGAACTTGTCCAACAGACAACAAAACTCATCTAGGAGAATACCTGAATTTGTCCAGCAGTTGAGCTCGTCCAAGAGAACAACTCTCCCATAAGAGTCCTAAACAGCTCTCCCAGAAAACTCATCCCATGGCCAAGCTGGCTGGAGGAACATTACTGACAGAACATCAAGGATGAGCATTTATGAAGAACGATTATCAAGATGGGTTGCCCCACATCAATAAAAGACAAAGAGGTTAGATCAATGATCCTTTGAAATTTGTGTGTAATAAATTGTTTATTTATAATGTATAAGTGAAACCTTTTATACATAGGGGTGAACATTGTGAAGAAGGGAGAGAGGAGGATCGCTTCCTAAAGATTACCGGCAGTAAAAGTATTGTCAACATTTTTCAACCGACTTGTAGATTGATGTAAGGTAAATTTTAAACAAATAAATTTAAAATAAATTTGACCGTTCCTATTTGCAGCAAACATATGTGAAGAAAATTTTGCAATCAGCTCGAACTAGTAACAGAGTCTAATAATAATGGAGATGAGAATGTGGCAAGGGATACTCTCCTCATGTTATGCTTTTGACTTTTGAGGCTTGAGGAGCAATATTTTTCAACCGACCACCTCACACAAGGAAAATTTGTTTGGCTAAATATCTCTTGTCAAATTCTTCTTTTTAGTAGTTCCCTAAATGTACAAACAATTTGTCTCTCAAACGGCTGTTTTGAGAAAAGGTATTAATTGTTTTAATGGATTATTAAATTTGCAGAGTCTCGTTCCCTTTGGTTTATGAACAGTTTTTTATTTATATATAATTTGTTTTTAACAGAAAGTCAAAAATATTTCTCATTCTTTCCGCCTTTTCCCTCTTCGGATATGATTATTGATTTATAGTTTACTTCCTCTTAGAGCAGCTGGCAAAGCATTCCGTTTATATACAAATTGGTTGAGAACTTGATGGTTTTTGGTTCTTTTTGAGAAGAAGTATTCAGAGCTTGCGTAGAAATTTGTCGGCCAGCTGAGAACGAAGGCTTACACAATGAATGAACTAAGAAATTGTCATGCCGTGCAAACTTCACGACCGATTTGCTTCTTTGCCCATCTCACCTCTCCGTCTCGATCGCCTGATAGCTAACTGGAGAATTTTCATAGAGTAAGAACAGAAAGCTGTGACCTTCTTGTTTCTCCTCCATCAGTCGCCAGCTCTCCCGTTCCCATCATGTTTAAAAATCTTATCTTGTTCTTTTTGCTGCATCTCCTCACCTTCTCCTCATCACAGCAGGAGGAGTTTATATGCAATGGCTTCGCCGGCGGCGGAAGCATTAATGTGAGCCTGAACGGGGTTGCTGAGATCCAAAAAGGCGGGATCCTGCGGCTTACAAACGACTCAGCACGTCTCATCGGCCGCGCCTTCTATCCGCAGCCTCTCCGCTTCAAGAACTCTGCCGGCGCCGGCGAAATCTTTTCCTTCTCAACAGCCTTTGCATTCGCCATCGTCCCCGAGTACCCAAAGCTCGGAGGACATGGATTCGCCTTTGTGCTCTCCCCCACGCGCGAGCTGCCTGGCGCATTTCCCAGCCAGTACTTCGGCCTGCTGAATTCCTCCGATAACGGAAATACCACCGACCACCTCCTCGCCGTCGAATTCGACACTGTGCAGGACTTCGAGTTCAGGGATATCAATGACAACCACATCGGCGTCGACATCGACAGCCTTATCTCTTCCAAATTCGCAGACGTTGTCTACTTCGACTCCGATTCCGGTGCCCAGCAACCCCTCAATCTCAAAAGCGGCAAAACCATTCAAGCCTGGATAGACTATGACGGCGCCGCAAAAGTCCTCAATGTCTCAGTTTCCCCTTTCTCCACAAAGCCCATTTCACCATTGATTTCCTTTCCAGTCGATCTATACCAAATCCTCCACGACGAGATGTTCATCGGCTTCTCAGCCTCCACCGGCCTCCTCTCCAGCTCCCACTACCTCTTAGGCTGGAGCTTCAAGATGAATGGTGCGGCTCAATCATTGGACCTCTTCTCTCTCCCAACTCTCTCCGAACTATCCCAACCCATGAAGAAAGATTCCACTTTTATCGTCATCATCGCATCCTTATCCGCCACCGTTATCATCCTCAGCGCCGTCGCCATCACCGCTTACTGCTTCTACTGCAGCAAGAACTCTGAGCTCATCGAACCATGGGAGCTAGAACACGGCCCGCACCGCTTCTCGTACAAGGAAATTCATCGCTCCACCAAAGGCTTCCGCGACCGCGAGCTTCTCGGCTCCGGTGGGTTCGGCAAAGTTTACAAAGGCGTCCTACCTTCCACCGGCGCCGACATCGCCGTTAAACGTATCTCCCACGACTCGAAACAGGGGATCCGCGAATTCGTAGCGGAAATCGACAGTATCGGCCGACTCCGTCACCGCCACCTCGTTCAACTACAAGGCTGGTGTCGCCGCGACGGAGACCTCCTCCTCATCTACGACTACATGCCCAACGGAAGCCTCGACCGCTTCCTCTTCTCGGACGGAGCAGCGCCACCACCGCAGCCGCTCGAGTGGGTACAGCGCTTCCGCATTCTCCGCGGCGTTGCCTCCGCACTGCTCTACCTCCATGAAGAATGGGAACGGGTCGTCATCCATCGCGATGTAAAGGCTAGCAATGTGCTCCTCGACGCGAATCTCGACGGTCGGCTTGGTGACTTCGGGTTGGCGAAGCTCCAGGAGCACGGAGCCAATCCGGGGACAACGAGGGTGGTGGGTACGCTTGGGTACCTTGCGCCGGAGCTTACGCGGACTGGAAAATCAACGACGAGTACGGACGTGTACGCTTACGGGGCGCTTGTTCTTGAGGTGGTTTGCGGGCGAAGGCCGATAGAGCCGAAAGCCATGCCGGAGGAGCTTATACTTGTGGACTGGGTTTGGGAACTGTGGGGACAGGGGAGATGGACGGAGATCGTTGATCCACGACTCGTTAATGGTGGGTATGACTTGGATGAGGTTGAGGTGGCAGTTAAGGTGGGTTTGCTTTGCTCTCTGCCTGTGGCTGCGATTAGGCCGACGATGAGGGAGGTGGTGAGGTATTTGGACGTTTGTAATGTGGCGGATGTGCCGAATGTTCCGCCGCCGCCGCCGCTGCCGTTTTCGTCTCCCTATGAGGCGACGGCGGCGGACGAGAAGGTGAGGGGCGAGATAGGTGGTGAGGACTTTGTTCATTCTTACCCGTCTTCGTGTTCTGAAAAAGTGTCCGCTATCTCACTTGCCGGTGGTAAGGAGGACGGCCGGCGAAGTGCAGCCCGCGGCCTGCTCGCTGCTGGTTCTGCGGTGAGTTTGGACAGCGCGGAAATTTTTGAATTGAAGGATTCTTAATTGAATCAGAAATTAAATTTTGGTTTTTTTTTAATCATTTAAAAGTGGACATTTTTTAGTCTAAATTGATTGAATTAATTGCTAGTGCTGCTCATTGTATATTTTTCATTGGTATTTGTTAGGGAGAGCTGGATGATAATATGTGTTGTTGATGCAAAAGAATTAAAAAAATATTTACTTTTCCATTTATTTAAATAACTTGGGTCTTGTAAAGAATGTTGTATAATTCTTTCTATTATTTCTTCATTGCATTGGAAAGAATGTATACAAATACATATGTTGGGCATGTGTTGGAATTAGTCCTAAAATAACGTTCATCTAGCATATATGGCTATTGATTTTTCCATAAAAAGATGAGGTAAAATTAGTAGTTTGAACAATAAATACTAATTGTTTAACTACGTTTGAATAGCATGCATAGGATTGATTATGCACTTAATTACATTCAGATATCATGCATATGATTGATTCTGCACTTAATTACATACATATATTATGTTTGGATTGATTCTGCAATGCTTAACACTCCCCCTCAAATTTGGCACATATATTAATAATTTTTAACTTGCTGAGTAGCATCGAGATTTGAGAAGAGTTTAGTGGTTTTGTGAAAACGTCTGTTGGCTCCTCTAAAGCAAATACATGTGTCAATTTTATCATTCGTTTTTGAATCTTCTCCCTTATGAGATGACAATCAATCTCTATGTGCTTTGTTCGCTCATGGTAAACCGGGTTCGAGGCGATGTGAAGTGTTGTTTGGTCATCACAAAATAAATTGACAGGATGTGAATGCACGATCCCCAAATCTTGCAAAATTTTTCTTAGCCAAATAACCTCGCAACAAGTAGTAGCCATGAACCGATATTCAACTTCTGCACTAGAACGCGATATTGTGCTTTGTTCTTGGTATTCCAAGAAATTAATGAGCTCCCAAAAAAGATACAATACCCGGTGACTGATTTTCGAGTGTCACAGCACCTGACCCAATCAGCATCACAAAAATCATTTTGTTGAATTGAGCTTTCTGCTGAAAGGAAAATTTCTTGTCCTGTTGTCTGTTTCACATAATGTAGTATACGATGGGCCGCTTCTAAGTGTGACACTTTTGGCTTGTCTATAAATTGATTTAGAACATGAACTGCATATGCCAAGTCGAGACGTGTGATATTCATGTAGATTAATTTCTCAACTAGTCTTCGGTATGATGTTGGATCACTACATATTCTCCTTCTGATTTGCTGAGAGATAATTTTTGTTTAATAGGGAAAGTAGCTGGTTTGGCACCGAGATATCAACATCATTAAGTATTTAAAGAGCATACTTTTAGTGTGAAAGCACAACACCCTTCTGGGATCGCACAACCTCAAGACCGATGAAATATTTCAATTGTCCAAGGTCCTTTAATTTGAATTGGTTCCTCAAGAACATTTTGACATTTTCGATTTCTAGCAAGTCATTCCCTACAATGATGACATTATCTACATATATAAGAAGGGCGATAAATTTACCATTCTGCGATCAAAGAAACAAGAAATAGTATGCCTTTGATTGCATAAAATTGGCTCGCTTTAGAGCAGTGAAAAGCTTAATGATTCATTGGCGTGAGGCTTGTTTGAGACCATATAATGATTTGTGAAGCTTACAAACTCGTGTCTCCTTTCGTCGGAGACCATAAGATAGTTACATATGTACGTCTTCGTCGAGGTCCCCATGCAAGAAAACATTATTGACATCTAGTTGGTGGAGGTGACATTACTTAGTTGAAGCTAACGTAAGGAGTATGCAAATTGTTGCAAGCTTTGCTACAGGGGGCAAATGTTTCCTGGTAATCTAGCTCTTTAATTTGATTATATCCTTTCACCACTAATCTAGTCTTGTAGTGTTCAACTGTCTCATCTGCACGAAGTTTGACTTTGTATACTCATTTGCATCCAATTGGCTTTTTTCCAGGCGGTAACGGTATAAGGATCATGTGCCATCGGCGTTGAGTGCGGCAAGTTCTTCTCGCATAGCAACCTGCCACTTTGGATCACAAGCAACTTCTTCGAAACTGCTTGGCTCCTTTTTAATTGAAAGAACAGTGGTAAAAGCACGATGTTTTGGTGCAATCTAGCATATGATAAGACGTTGGTTAAGAGATAAAAGACACATGTAGCTTTAACCAACACAAAGTTCGATGTTGGGGCATGTCATGAGGGAAAAGAAATACTAACATGATACGCAAATGGCTAGGTGTTTTTGTTGCTCTCATTGGTTGTGATGATTATATTGCCTTCTGAAGGCGCAAGTTGTTCTAAGGATAAATTTGAAATGTGTGCAGGAGGAGTCTCTTGAGAGGGATTTTATTATTTTAAGAAGAAGGAATATCTTCTTGAGGTAATTCATCGAATGAAAGCATGTAAGCGTGGATGGTGAAGTGTGGAATTAGACCTTTATCTGTAGCGAAAGAAGAAAAAAGAAAAGTGTTTTTATGAAAAATAACATTTCGTGACACAACTTTTCCAGTTGAAAGGTCATAGACTCGATATCGCTTTTGAGCGTATGAATAACCTAAGGAAAGATATCGAATGACTTTGGGATAAAATTTGGTTGGTCGCTAATGATATGCTGAAGCAAAACAAAGACACTCAAACACGCGCAAATTATTATATGCAGGTTGTTTTTGGAAGATCATTTCGAAAGGAGTCTTGGAGTAGGGGTGTTGGTGTTCGGTTAATTAAGTGGCAGTTAGGATTGTATCTCCCCAAATTTTTTTGGGTAAATTGGTTTGAAATAATAAAGCTTGGGCTATGCGACTAGATGACGTAGTTTTCTTTCGGCTACTCCATTTTGTTGTAGAGTGGAGATATAACTGGATTGGCGAATGATGCCTTTGTCAAGATAAAAATTTCTCAATATGAATTCAAGACCATTGCCACTTCGAATGACTTTGACCTTCAGACTGAATTGTGTTTCAATAAGATTTATAAATTTGATGATGTATGAATGTGTATCTGATTTATGGTTTTCATTAAATAGTCCATGTGCATCGAGTATAATGATCAACAATTGTGAGAAAATACCGCGCTCCTGTGATTGAAGGAACATTGTATCCTCCCCAAATATCAACATGAATTAATTTAAAGGGTTCTTCGAGCGAATGTAACTTGTTTGAAAAGATGAACGAGTTTGCTTAGCCAATGGACAAATTAAACAATAAAAAACATCACAAAATTTCTTCTCTGTAATTGGGAAAAGAAACAAGCTGGAAACTTTTTTCAATAGGTAGTCTAGACGTTTATGCCAGAGGTTTAGGGTTGGTGAAGTAGCAACATTGCACGTGCACTTTTGTGGAGTATCAAGATAGTAAAGTCCTCCTTTCTCAGTTCTCATCACAATCATTTTCTTCGATCGTTGGTCTTGTAGCACATAAGTGTGGTAATTAAAAGTGGCAAGACATTGTGAATCAAACACAAATTTGTTAATAGAAATCAAATTTAATTTGAAGGAACACATAGAACGTTTTGTAGAACGAAGTCAGCAAAATGGATGTTGCCTATGTGTGTGGCAGTTGCAGTAGCTTCGTTAGGCAAGTGAACTTTTCTATTGGTGACACTGTATTTTTTAGTCAATAGGTTGGCTGAATACACCATGTGATCAGTGGCTCTTGTATCAAGAATGCAACACACATCTTTGTCAAAAACAGAGACATAAAATGTTTTACCTGAGATATTGGTTATGACTGATGTACTGTCAAAATGGTTAGCCATCGAATTAGATTTGTTCTCTGCAAGTAATGACATGAGACCGGGTTTATCTGAGAGAAGATAAAATTGATCATTCGGATTATCGAACTTGCTAGTTCCAGGTTTGACTGAATTTTGAGTTTTGTCTGTCATGTGTTTCGGCTTAGATAGAAGAATAGATGGTTTCTTGGTAAGGCTCAGAATCATGTAGGCTGAGAAACCATGTCAAAAGTGGTGTATAATTCTCTCTATTATTTCTTCATTACAATTGAAAAAATATATACAATTACATATGCTGGACATGTGTTGGAATTAGTCCTAAAATAGCGCCCTATCTAACATAAATGGCTATTTATGTTTCTACAAAAAGATGAGATAAAATTAGTAGTTTGAACAATCAACAATAATTGGTTAATTATATCCGGATATCATGCATAGAATTGTTTCTGCACTTAATTACATCTGGATATTATTAATATGATTGATTCTGCACTTAATTACATCCGGATATTATATTAGGACTGATTATATGCAATCCTTGACAGGCCTCCTTTGAGAATCCAGTGTAGTCCGTACAGTTGTAAGAACGCTGATAAAATGTGTCGCTCCAGTTTGATAATCATTATGTTCGATAGTTAAGGTCCCTTCGTTCTGCTGCTCAAAAATGAAAATGTCCAAAATAGCTTTTGTAGATGCAATGGTTCTAGCTATCAGCATCCACATGATCTTCGTCAATTTAGTTCTATGTCGTTGGAATTAGGGGTAATAAAAGGAGTCAATGAGATTTTCATAATAATGGAGTCTAAGTTCCTATTTGAATACAATAATCCCAGACTCTTCTGCAATGCATCCTTTGTCGAAAACTCATCAGACTCCTGTCTTTCAAGTAATGCCATCCGGCAAGGTATGCATTCTATCCATAGATGCGGTTAACAAGTAATTTATTGTCGTCGCTTTACAGGCTCCTATTGAATCTTCTCTCCGCATCCAATTTGACGATCCCACCACTCGGATAGCCGTTGATTACTTCGGCATTGTTGCAAGTAAGGAGCCAGAAGCATCATTCATTTTTGTTATTCTCTTCACAAGTGATGTTGATGGCCGTCCTCTTTTCACCGCAGAGGAGACCCTCTGCTTCCTTGTGAATGAAAATGGCCTCCCTTCCATGATGAGATTATTGCAGTCTTTTATATTAAAAAAATTTAACTAATACTGTCACAAAGCTCATAAAAAGTTTTCTATTGGAACTATAGTATAGACTTTAACAATCTCAACTTTATACCACTATTTATTCTAAAGTGAACTTTTATGAATGGAGAAATTCACTCAAAGAAAGCCTTAAGTGATGGTTATGGTTGCATATGTGTAGAGTCTAATAAGAGTGCTCCTCTTTTTTAAAATTATCTAATGATGTCTTAGCTAAAGTTAAAAATTTAGTCGTGTTACAATGGCCCCATAAGTGTTTATGTGTTAGTTTTGGTCTGATAGTTTATAGAAGTGTTAAATTACTTTCATATTTCTTAAATTGTGGCTGAAATAATCTTCAGTGGGGATTATATTAGGCCATTAAAACACTCTACAAGCAACTAAATTGACTTTATATGAGCAATTCATGGTTCGTTTTGGCTTTTTAAAGATTGAATTTTCTTGGAGGTTAGCCTTGATGGTAAATTACTCTTTTTTTTGTTAGATCAATGATTTATTGGCAACTCTCTTATGAACAGTATAGAAATAGTCTATTCTCAGTATTTAACATTAATTTTTTTGCTAGTATTAAAGATATAATCTCTAATAGTATGCTGTACTCATGTCGCATATATTCAGCAGGTTTTACAAATTCTAATTGTTATTGATGTTTTTGGATGGGTAATCAACTTTTTCTTATAAAGAAGCATATTCTCATGTGGAAAATATCAATTGGAGAGAAGCAAATATAACTTAAATGTTATTTACTTAAATATACATGTTAGAATCCGAAATTGTCATTCATAAACACGTCCCAAAAGTTAGAACATGATGAAGGAGGAAATAGAAAAAGAGTAGAATAAGTCCAAAATTTGCTGTAGAGAGAGTTGGGGGAGGTTCATTTATTCGTATTTTTGTCTCATATTTATAGATGCGTGTTTTTTACAATTACGGAGATGATGGACAGTTATATAAATCGCTCTTAATAGAATTTATGTTCTAATTAATCGTATGAATTTCATACCATATATGTATTACAATTTGAATTCTGATATGGTTGTAAGTAGATGGCCGACTTGCTTGAATTCAGCCGACTAAGGCGATTGACTGAGTGGCGATCGCGCTTTGTGTTGGTCGGTCGAGGCGGTCGGCCGATTGGCGATCTCGTCCATCGTGGTAAAAGTAGATTTCCCTCCCGTGCTCTGTTATGTCAGGACTGCGGGTATGGTTTGCAGTTCGGATCTATCGCCATTGTGTGTCGGTCGATTCTTGATCACGTGATTGGTTGTTGGACAATAGGATGCCTCAATCGGTTGCTTTGAGATCCATTCTGAGAACTTTGGTGAATACAATACACTATTTGCTTTAAAAATTATTATTGGACTTAAAAGTATTGATGTTTTATCCCCGAACGGCATCTCTATAAATCAAACTTGTGATCTTTGTTCTCATGATAATGAAACCCACTCACATCAATTTTTTTAATGTTCTTTCTTTCTTTATATGCTCAAGTTGTATGCTTGACGCCAATATATATATATATATATATATATATATATATATATATATATATATATATATATATATATATATATATATATTCATGAGGTGTAATATCTTTCAAATTCTCACCCACGCCAAAGACATAAGCTAAAAATTATCAGGAGATTTTTATTATTACCCATTCAAAACTTTGCTCTCATAAACTAGACACATTATTCTTCTTCTACCACTTCCTTTCTACCACTTCTTTTAAAAGATCTTTCTCAGATCGTATGAACTCACAAATAATACGAAATCCAGTAACTTAAAAGGATTTAGCTATATGATATATTGATAAAGCCCAAAAAGTTAAATTTGCCATATTCTAATATTCAAAAATCTTGTGAGCTATAAATGGCGTTTATTAGCCTTTGAGGCACATAACAAATCACATATTATGTCATTATGGTTATGATTTTTATTAATAAAAATAACACACTACAACTTAATAAATGACAACACACCTAGCAACTCAGAAAGAGATGATCAAATAGGAACTAAGATCATGATTTAAAAAACCGAACCAAGCCAATTGATTCGATCGGTTCAACCATGAAATAGTCATTTAATCGGTTCAAAATTATTTAAAAAACCATCAAGTTTTGTTATTGTCAAATTCTAACTTTTTGTTGTTGATCGATTATTAGAATTAAGATATTTAAAATTAACATAAAGGAATTATGAAGTTTCAAAATTTTAATCTAGAATAATATTCAAAATACTCCAAAATTAAATTTTTTTTTAATGGAATTTAGTAAAAAAAAATGATATTACTATTATATTATTTAAATTATATTAAAATAAATTTAATATTTATTATCTTATTTAAGTTAACTTTCGGTTCAATCTTGATTGAATCATTGATTCAATAACCTTTTATTCCTCTGTTTTGATTTCTAATCTGATTTTTACAGCGTTGACTATGAAAACTTTGTGTGCATACTAGCTACAAATCATTGATTAAATAAGAGATGATCAGTATGACACATGATTGAACCCAAAGAGAATCCACGTATATGTAGTAGTTCTCAAAATCAAATTAAGCATCTCTAGTACGCCCTTATGGGGTAAGTTTGTGTGCGCTCTTTCATTCTTTTTTCTTCTCTGTCTCTCTGTGTCTCTCCACCTCTCCTCTCTGGCTCCTATCATTCTGATCCATGGGCATAACAAATCGAGATTCAACAACAGTTTAGATGTTAGATATGTAAATACATAGGATTTGATAGTATTTGTGTAAATGCCTCATTTATTTATTGATAGTTTAGGCTATAGTTTTGTCTATCTTTTAATTTTTTTCATTAAAATTATATGACAGCTAATTATTTGCCAGTAATCACATGTTAGCTAATTATCCGCCTATATGATCGGCAAATTTTTCGCTGGATCTTCGCAGTAATGATATTATATTCAGAGAAATTTTTTGGTGAAAAGATTTGCCCAAAGAAAATGACATCATTATATGTCACAAATATTCGATAATATATAGATTAATTATTACATTTCTATATGGTTTAACTACAATAAAATTTATTATGATTGCCTAATAAATTGGTTAAATCATCTGATAATTTAATAATTTAGTCATATTAATAGAACCACTTAATATATTGTGAAGATAATTATAGATCTTTGAGTTAATGAAACTGTTATGTTAATTGTTTCAGAACTTATTATGATCAAGTCATGGGATTTTTTTATTATTTTTTAGAGTTAATGAAGCCGTTATGTTCATTGGTTGATGCAACATTAAAGACGTGCAGCCACGCACGCTCAAAATGAAATGATTTAGCCCTTCGTCACTTATTACTATTTAATGTAGACAACAGTTTATGGATTATTAAATGACAATGTAACATTTAAAGCAAAAGGAAACTGAATTGACGTTATTTACTATCAAGTCGATCAAATGTCAACTTCAAGTATTTTTAAGGATTTATTTGGGGAGAAAAAATTGTTCGGGAACATCGCTATCTAGTCTTGGGAGATAATATCGTATATGATGACGTGATCTTTCGTGTTTGGACGTCCAGATGTGTAGCTGTTTGGACATAATATTTTCTTTCGCTTGGGTCAGTTGTAGTTGTTTGAAGAAGTAGATCTGAAATTACTACAGAATAAGTTGTTGTTCAAAAAACTATAGTAACTATTATAACTTGATATTAAATCGATGCAACAAATAATGAATTAAACGAAAAAAAGAACACACATATTTTACGTGGAAAATCTAAGATGGGAAAAAAATATGGGATGACGACGAGATATCACTATATCAAATAAGAGAATATAAGTACAGTGTAACTTGCACAAAACATAAGAGAGGGTATTTATAGTTTTAGCAATACCCCTTTAAAAAAAAAAATTCAAAGAGAACCAATAAAACAATAACACACAGACTGCAATCTAAATGCTATTATAAACTTTATCTAAAGGTCAAAACATTCAATATGTGTGTTCACAGTTTCTTTCTGTGTTCACATTTTATATGGTCATGATTTTCTTATGAGACAAAACAGAACCCACAAAATTTGGGTCATAAATTTAGCAATCTACATCTTGACAGAAATTTTCAAAGAATGTAATGAATAGAATTTTCTCCACCACTTCCATAAAGCTCTAATGATCATGAATGAATACCAGCTAAGTCTAAGTAATGCTCAAACTTGGTTATTAAAAGTGTTTTAGTCATCATATCTGTAGGATTATCATGGGTTTTGATCTTGCTCACAAAAGTATCACTACTAGCGATAACTTCACGAATAAAATGATAACAACTATCAATGTGCTTAGTTCCTTCATGAAAAATTTGAACTTTGCTACGATAAATATCACTCTGACTATCACATATCAGTGTAGTTATTTTCAAAATTTTACTAAACACTTCAAATAGACCATTCAACTAGAGAGCTTTTTTGCAATCTTCAGAAATTATAATATACCCAACTTCAGTTATAAATAATGTCACTATTGTTTGTAAAGTAGCATTCTAGCAAATCACACAGCTACTGATAGTAAACTCATATCCTGTAAGTGATCTCCTTCTATCAAGAACTCTAGCAAAATCTGAATCGATATAGCCAAAGACTTTATCTATAGTCCTCCCAAACTGCAACCAAACATCTTTTGTTGCACATAGATACATGAGAATCCACCAAACTACTTTCCAATGTTCTTTACACAGTTACTTACATATTTACTAATTGCACTAAATACATCTAATAAACTTGAATGAGAACATAGCATGACATACATGAGAGATCCCACTGTATTAGAATATTGAACTCGAGACATATATTTAATCTCATTGTCAAATGTTGAACACAAATTTCATGAAGTCTTAAATACGTTGCTAATAAATTACTAACAGACATGACATTTTTCATATTAAAATTATTTAATACTTTTTCAATGAACCCTTAGGGACTTAGAAATAATTTACGTCCATTTATATCTCATCAAATCTCTATGCCAGGTATTTTCTTTGTAACTCCCAAAATTTTCATTTCAGACTCACTACTAAGTTGAGCTTTTAATGTTTTGTTATCTTCATTTTTTTTTAGCAACTATCAACATATCATCAACACATAAAAGTAAGTATGCAAACGAGTCATTATTATTTTTCTTGAAGTAAACACGGCTATCATAAATACTGTTAAACTTATGAGTGATCATGAATTAGTAAAACTTCTTATACCACAGCTTAGGAGACTGTTTCAAACTATAAAGAGACTTATTCAAAAAATAAAGATGGTCTTCTTTTTCTGTAACCACGAAACCCTCAAGTTGTTGCATATAGATGTCTTCTTCAGGCTCTTCATGCAAAAATATAGCCTTCACATCTAAATGCTAAAGCTCAAGATCAAACATAGTCATAATACTAGGTAAAGCTTGAATTGAGCTATGTTGGACAACTGGAGAGAATACATCTGTAAAATCTACACATGAAATTTGACTGAATCCCTTTGTCACAAGCATGGCCTTAGATCTGGAATCTTCAGCTCCTGGTGTACCTTCATTCTTCTTGAACACCCATTTGCAGCAAACGATTTTCTTGACTTGAGGTAATTTTAACAAATCCCAAGTTATATTTTTATGTAGGGATTCAATCACCACTTGCAAAACGATCATCCACTTATCATCATCAATTGAGACTTCTTTATAGCTAGAAGGTTCTTCACCACGCTCAATATCTTCAACTACATTTAGAGCATAAGCAACCAAATCAACGTCAGCATACCTCTAAGGTGGTTCAATTTCTCTTCTTGTTCTAAGCTTGTCGACAGAATACTGCGATGATTGGGGTTGTTATGGTGGGAATACATCATCATGATTATTTGAATTTGACTCACAAGTTTTGTCCGATGATATACCTATATCAATTTGAATTCCACTTGTCTGCTAGACATTTTCTTATGATCATAATTTTAAATTTTGCAATAAATGATGTATGTAACATGGCATATATCAAATATAACTTCTCTACTCATGATCACTTTTTAAATTTTTTGACACTACAAGTTCTTTCCTTTAACTCTAATTTTATAACTAAGAAATACACACTTTATAGATTTAGGTTCTAATTTACCGTGATTAATATGAGCAGATGCGGGAGAACAAAAAATTCTTATATTACAGTAGTCTGCAGGTTTACATGACCAAATTTTTTGTGGAGTATTCTTGTCAATAGCAATGAAAGGAGAACGATTCACCAAGTAACAAGCTATAAAAGCAGCTTCAACTTAAATTGAATTTGGTAGATTAGCATGGAGCGTATGCAAAGAACCTTCTCCTTTATAATTATGTTCCTTCGCTTTTCCACACTATTTTGCTGAAGTGCGTATTGAATTGTGAAGTCTCTCATAATTCCTTCTGAGTTATAAAAGACAACAAATTCACCTGAACATAACTCCAACCCATTATCAGTGCAAGGCATTTGCTATAATTTCTAGTCTGCTTCTCGATCATCATCTTTCACTCCTTAAATGTAATAAAAAACTTCACCCCTCTGCTTCAAGCAGCACACCCAAGATTTTATGGTGAAATTATCAATGAAAGTCGACATATATCTAGCACCTCTTTCATATGGTATTGTAGATAGTTCCCAGAAGTTAGAATGCACGTAGTTTAATATTTCATTAGTATTGTAAATACCAACAATGATCTTAGCTCATTTTTGTTTTATGAATACACGGTGTTCACAAAATTTTAATTTAGTGATACTTTGACCTCAAAGAAGTTCCCTTTTGCTCAGTTCCATCTTCTCATTCTCACTCATATGCCCAATGTGCATTTGCCAAAATCTGGCTGCTTCATCTTCTGCATGGAAAATTAGTAACTGCTACATTACCTACCACAGTGGAGTCTTGCAAGGCATATAGCCCTGCAACCTTCTTTTGTCCCTTCATCATAATAAGGTATCACTTGCCTATCTTCAAATCTCCACCTTCACCAAAGTGCTTGTACCATTAGCATCAAGAGTACTTAGAGAGAATAGATTTCATTTCAGATCTGGGACATGTCTCACATCTCCAAGTGTTTGTATGACTCCATCAAGCATCTTGATTTTAATAGTCCCAACACCGATTATCTTACAGGCAGCATTATCATTCATTAACACGGTACCATTTTACACTGTTTCATATGTTGAAAACCAACCCATATTAGAACACAAATGAAACGTGCAAGCTGAGTCAAGAACTCAATCATCACAAGATTCTCTATCGGGGACAACTAGGAGTTCACCATCAATAATAACTTCTTCAACCACACTGGCTTCGCCATAATGATCTAATTATTTATCCTTTTGATTTGAAGAAGCTTTCTTATTTTTATGATGCAATTTGTAACATTCAGATTTGATGTGCACCTTTTTTTATAGTAATTGCTATCCTTATTTCTTGATTTAGATCTACTCTTTGTATCAACACCAGAACTCCTCACTTGAGTACTACCTTGAACGACAAGTTATTCTCCTTGAACATGTTCATCCACAAGTTGATTTATCTTTTCTTTGGAAAGTAAAGCATCATATAATTCATTTAGAGTATGTGTCTCTCGCCCATACAAGATGGGATCTCTAAATGTTGTATATGATGAAAGCAACGAGCATAATAAAATAAGTGTCAAATCTTCTTCGTCGTACTTATATTCCATGACTTTCAAATCAGAGACGATATCCTTAAAGACAATTAAGTAATCTATAACAGATCCTTTTGATCATTTTTTGAGAGTGTAAATGTTGTTGTAAGTGCACCTTACTAGTTAGACTTTTCGTCATGCACAATTGCTCTAATTTGAGTCATAACATAGCGACGACCTTCTCCTTCAAAATGTCCTATAGAATCTGATTTGATAAATGAGGATGAATGAGAACGACACTTTCGATCTTTACGTTGCTTCTTCTCCAACATCCATGATGAGGGCATCTTAAAACCCATGCAGCGCGTCGTCTAGATCCATCCGCACCGAGACTACTCACATCTTAACCCATCAAAGAGAAAATCTGGTATTGTGATCTAAAAAAAGGATGTTGTGCATAACTATTTCCATCGCTGAAATCAAGTCTGGCTCTGATACCACTTTTTATAACTTGATATTAAATTGATGCAACAAATAATGAAATAAGCAAAAAAGAAAGAACACACAGATTTTATGTGGAAACCCAAGGTGGGAAAAAACCATCGATAGATGAGAAGTCGCTATATCAAATAAGAGATTAAAAGTAGAAAGTTTCTTGCACAAAACTGAAGAGGGGAATTTATAGTTTTAGTGTCTTACACAAAAATGAAGATGGTAATTTATAGTTTTAGCCCCTTTAAAGGAAATAATTAAAAGAGATTCAATAAAACAGTATCACATGGACTGCAATCCAAAGACTTTTATAAACTTGATCTAACGGTCAAAACATTTAACCATTGTGCTCAAAATTTCCTTCTGAATCCACAATCATAAATTTAGCAGTAACTACTATGACTATCATCATTTTCTGACAGCTAGCTCATTCAGCTACTTCATATTATAAAACACAGCTTTCCCACCACAACTTCCTGAGAAAGAAGACAAAATAAATTTCTGCCAAAACTATAAGTCTTTTGGTATCTCTACCACCGCCCCAATCAAGCCACCACATCTTTAGCACAACAACTACTACAAATATTTTTAAAATTTTTGCACGTTTATTAGATTATTTTTTAAAAATAATATTGAGTGCTCATTTAATTTTTAGCTTGGTTGTTAAAACATAAGATGCTCAATTCAACTGCAATATGTGGTAATTATATTCAATTGTATCACAATTTTAATCTGTTGAGACTGTATTTAGTCATATCAATATTTTTGCCTCCTCTTTTATTGTATTTTAAGATTACATTTCATTATGTAATTTTTGTTACCACTGTATATTTTATGCTTTTATTTATCTTTTAAGTGTTTTAATTTAATGTAATCATTTTTTTCATTATATCATAGTTATTGCCATTGTATTATTCATTGTATTAGCCTATCCATGCTCCGTAATTGAACCACGTTCGAGTAATTTTTTAATGACGATCAAACACAGGGTCTGTTTGGGGCAGTTGTAGCTTATTAAACTACTAAAAAATAATCTAATGTTTAAAAAGCTGCGGTGACAATTATAATTTTTATTTTTTTGAAAAAGACACCGCAACTAGAAAACTGTCATTTTACCTAGTCAGTACTGGTGGGAAAACACAGATTTTAATATCAATTTTTTGAAAATGCTCCCAAAATGTAATTTACCCAAACAGATAGAACTGCGGTACAATGCGGCAATGCCACCGCACCGCCGCCCCCAAACTAGCCCTAAATAAACAATGATTAAGTAATTAATGAATCATGATCAAACACTAAGTAAACGATGATCAGAACCTAAACACTAAATAAGTTAGTATTAAACATCATTGAACCATAATTGAGTAATTTTTATGTCGTTTTCAAGATTCCATCGAATATATTCAATGCACCATTGACCAAATTAAAATATGGTTACATTGGAGCAGGTACAACTATAGAATTAAAACCATAATGTCAATTAACTGAAGATAATTAGTTTGTTAGAAGTCATAATTACATAATTAGTATTCACAAACTAAGATAAATTGAGATTAGTTGAATAGCTTACTGCCTAATTAAGCGATCTCTGATCACCATTTATCATGCAAGAGAAGTGCGATTGGTCTAGCTTGGGAGGGAGAATTTTTATTTTTTATTTTTTATTTTTTATTTTTTGATTGCAGGTGATTTGAATCTTAAAGAACAGGAGAACAAGCCAATTGACATCTTGCATTTATCTTGGTAAATTAGGGAGAATATTATGTGTGGAGTCATGATACATCGATCGACAAAATATTACATGAGTACGACATTATACTCCTATTTTTCGTCTGTCCGGATATAACTCTACATGTAGATTCCGCACATAATATTTTTTCTCGTTGACAAACATAAAATATAAGAAAACAAAAAATGAATAATGATGATTTCAAGATTTAAAATATTGGCTACACATTTATTTGTGATATAATGTTGATTGAGAGTGTAATCATCTATCCTGAGATCCCAGAATTGATTGGCACTTGGGGTCATTTTTACCAAGGAGAAAAATAAAAAATGATGAAATGTAACTGTAAACAACAAAGCTAAAAACTAGTCTTTTAAAGTGTGCTGACCAAGTCACATATTCCTTCAACATGATTCCTAAAATTATTCTCAAGTCACGTTAAAATGAGTTGGGTGACATCTCCCTACTACATTATGTCAGCAAGAGAAGAAATTGTGGAAGATCACAATAAAATATGTCAGGAACCAAAACTTCTGAGAAAGGAATTAGCAGCAGCATTGATGGCTTCTCTGTTGTTCATCCTCCTGATCCTCAAAACTTCAGCTATTGAAAATGAGGACTTCTTCTACAATGGATTCAGCAGTGAAGATCTGCTTCTTGATGGCATCGCGAGCATCGATCCAAACGGGTTGCTGATCTTGACCAACACAAGCAAGTATATGCAGAGCCACGCGTTCCACAAGAGGGCAATCCGATTCAAGAATGCATCAGATGGCAAGCTCAACTCCTTCTCCACCTGTTTCGCTTTTGTGATAGTGTCGGAGTATTCTGATGTTGGTGGCCATGGCATTGCACTCGTGATCTCCCCAACAAGAGGTCGCCCCGGAGCTTTCCCTGTCCAATTTCTTGGACTCTTCAACTCATCCAACGATGGAAACTCCTCTAATCATGCAGTGGCCGTTGAGTTGGACACTATGAACAACGTCGAGTTCGATGATATAAATGATAATCATGTTGGCATCGATATCAATGGTTTGAGATCTGTGGCTGCTGCTCCGGCTTCATATTTTTTGGGGGCAAATGGAGGGTATGTCAACTTGACTCTTCTCAGTGGGAAGCCTATGTTGGTTTGGGTGGAGTATGATGGTCAGGAAATGAAGCTCAATGTAACAATCTGTCCAATTAATGTACCCAAGCCAACTATTCCTCTTATATCTATGTCACTTAATCTCTCTATGATTATCCACGACTATATGTACATTGGTTTTTCTTCTTCATCCGGCTCCATCAAAACGTCTCATTATGTATTGGGCTGGAGCTTTAAACTCAACGGGCAAGCACGATGGCTCAATCTCGCTACTCTTCCTTCACTTCCATCAGCCGTAAGAAGAAAAAACAAAGCTTTACATGATAGGCTATACATAGTAGTTGTTGTGTTTATGCTAGTTACGGCCATGGGAATCGCTTATGTTGTAGCAATGAGGATCATGCATGCAGAAGTTATGGAAGAATGGGAGGTTGAATTCCAGCATCAGAGGCTCTCATATAAGGACCTTTACAAGGCTACCAAGGGCTTCGGAGAAGCTGAACTTTTGGGAATTGGAGGCTTTGGTCGGGTTTATAAAGGGAAATTAACCATGTCCACAACAACTGAAATTGCAGTCAAAAGAATATCACATGATTCAAGTAAAGAGATGAGAGAAATAGTTTCAGAGATTGTCAGCGTCGGTCAACTTCATCATCCAAACTTGGTCCAGCTTCTCGGCTACTGCAGGCGCAGAGGGGAGCTCCTGCTTGTATATGAATTCATGTCCAATGGAAGCCTGGACAAGTTCATCTTCGATGACACCGGGAAGAAGAAACTTAACTGGACACAGAGGTTCCAAATCGTAAAAGGCGTGGCTTCAGCTCTTTTCTACTTGCATGAGGAGTGGGAAAAGGTGGTCATTCACCGAGATATCAAGTCCGGCAACATCTTACTAGATGATGGTTTTAATGCAAAAGTGGGGGACTTTGGCATCTCAAGATTATACGACCATGGAAGTGATATGAATACAAGTAATGTAATCGGAACCATTGGTTACATTGCTCCGGAGCTAAACAAAAATGGCAGCATAACAACCTCCACAGATGTGTTCGCATTTGGGGTCTTTCTGCTTGAAGTCGCTTGTGGAAGAAGACCAATTCTGCAAGAAGCTTCATCAGATGTTCTGAATTTAGTGGACTTGGTATCAAACAACTGGAAAAGAGGGAGCATTCTGGAGAGCAGGGATGTTAAACTGGGTAATGATTTTAAGTCTGAGCAAGTTGAACTAGTTTTGAGGTTGGGGTTGATGTGCTCGCACCCATTGCCTAATGTGAGACCAAGCATGCGCCAGGTGGTGCAAATACTAACAGCAGATGTTGCACAACAACTACAGGTATTCATGACTGAGCAAGAGGAGAATCTATACGGTTCAGGCAGGATTTGCGACGTATATACAACAACAGACACTTCTCCACAACAGTCAGAATCTAGTAAATTGTTCATGAATTCATAGTTGAAGAAACAGGTAACGTCATCTATTCTAATGTATTTCTATTTGTACATTATTCTTTTGTGGGATGAGGGGGGTTCATCTTTGTCAATCTGTACAATATGTACAAAAACCAAAGAACCGAAGTGGTTCCAGTTTTGAGTTTATATTGACTAAATATGGGGTCCATGAGTTGTTTGCTCTTTAGAATGATAAGGTTTTCTGAAGTGAATTACTTTGAAAATCAAAATAGACTAAACACGTGGTTTGACTATGGAATTAGTACTAATTTTAGAGGAATAGATAGTTCATTTGGATAGTTTGAAATCCTTGAGAAAATCATATATCTCTAATCATGTGAGCTATACTCTAACAACTCTCTATACTACCCTTATATATAAACACATGGTGAGCTACACCATTAAGTGGAGTGATTATTAACAACATTTATTTACACGCTATGTATAAAGATACAAATGGCTCTGATGTACTCATGTTCCTGAATTTATCTCCTACTTTATGCCTTAATGTCGTTTTTGTGGTAGATCAAGTCATTTGAGGTTATCTAAGATGACACACAAACTCATTCATTTTTTTTTTTCAACGAATAAATCCCCCTCATCCCAAACCAAAATTAGGGAACACTCAACATACCTCCGATAATTGAAATCAACATTTTTTTTTCAAATTTTTTGTTGGGCAACATTATAACATTAACAAATAATGTACTCACTATTAAAAACTATCGCATATAGAGTTCATAAATACTTGTTCGAAGTAAATGGGTCTGATTACTTTCTTGATTGATTTTCAACATGCACCACCTAAATACACCTTTAAAACCAATGAACAACCCATACCCAACTCAACCTATGACCATGACAATTGATTGTTCAACTTTAGCCACCACTCACTATTCCATCTTCCACCACCAATTTTGTCTTATGTTCTAAATTTGGAATCAACATTTGTTCTATGGCACATTGTAGCTAAACAATTCCAATCCCCAAATCACTCATGACTCTTTCAACTAAAAAAAATGCTCCCTTAAGAATAACACTGCAACCTTATATATATATATATATATATATATATATATATATATATATATATATATATATATATATATATATAGATAAGATCAAGTTTCTAGTATATTGAATTGTAATATTTGGATTATAACTGGATAGTGAAAGTATCATACTATGCACATTTAATTGCCTTCCACCCATATATCAGGACTTTAAGACAACAATGCACACAATTTTGGAACAACTAGCTTTAAAGACTTGTACTTCATACTAGTTAGTGAGGAAATCAACATAGATGTTGAATTGACCAAAAAGTAAGAAACATCTCAACTTTCCTTACTCTCCACTCGTGGACATGGTGCACGATCATCATACACATAACATCAAAGAGCAAACAATTTAAATCCCAAATTGGAACATATAAATCTTCCGTAGGAAAAGGACAACACGTAATCAACATCAGATATGTAACTTACCAAGCCAGTTTGTCTTCTATAGTTAGCCCCAAACAAACCAAAATTACTCTCCAACAAAAAAATAGGCATAAAATAACTCTACTAACAAATTCTACCTCCAAACAATCTGAATGATTCTAAGACAAGAGCCTTATCACACCTCACATCAAATAATGATGATTTGTTGCAACCTTTGCCCGATAGTGCAGCTGAACAAGTGGTTGTTGGAAATATCAATTCAGTTCCTAGTTTACGTATGAGATAGATCATACTTTACATCTCATAACCTCCTATCAATTTATAACCTTATTGTAGACAATAGCTATTGCATTTTCTTTGATGCCTGTAATTTCAAATTAAGGATTATAGTACAAATTGGCTTGTATTATTGAATCATAGTTCTATAGGACTCTACTAAATTCCTTTTCATCCCTCTAACATCTGACATCAACAACTAGGACATTCTCATACGCCGATTTTGGCAGCCATCTTCAAACAGGACAAGACTCTATATATTACTTCTACTACTATATGTCATACATGTAAAGAAACAAAAAGTAATAAATTAACTTTTTCAAATATAATTCTAGATTAAAAATAAAAAACCTTAAATACACTCTGATATATAGTGTCCTTCCCTAATGGTATTTTGTCAGAAATATAAATATGATGCTTTATTTATGGATGATTGCTCTCATTTTTCTTTGGTCTTTCTAATGTTCACAACATTTGAATTGTGCACAAATTCATATGCTTAAACAACCAATTGCACGTAATTTAATACTAAATAGCAATCCTGCCCTCTGATGGGGATGTCAAACGGCGAAAATATTTCCAAATCTTTCATGTTGTATCTATAATCCCAATGCATAACTCATCAACTCATTTGTCTTCTCACTCCTAAACAAAATGGTACCATCAAAAGGAAACATTGTCATCTTATGAAGATATTTCGTACTCTTTTTGCAGCCAACCTTTCTCACCAACTTTAGATCGGTACTTTTAAAATAAAAATTTATCTCATAATAAAATACCTTTAAATAATCAATATAAATTCCCCCTTCAATCACCCGTGTTAAACTTATCTTCATGTATTTTGGCTCAACTTAGTTCTATTGGCAATGACCATTCTCACCCAATAATCCCTCTCTAAAACCACTTCATTTTATCTTCATTGGATATTTACATTATCATAAAAATTATTGCTTTCTTGATCAACTTTTTATCAAGTATAACCTCATGACATGTTATATTTAATTAAACGTATTTTCCTTACTCAACACTCAATAACACGACCACAAATACTGTAAAAATCATACCTCCCACATTACTCATACACTCCTATAACTCAACCCCTATCTACTCCACCTCTACACATTCACGTCGAATTTCCTCTGCTTTTCCATTGACAATATCTACTTAACAACCCCATTGTTAGCACTTTAACTATAATCTACATAAGGCATTCATCTTATTGGCATAGCTCCTGTTTTTGTTCTTTTTCTCTCTTTTATTTTTCAAGGAGTCTTCGGTTTATCTATCATTGTACTATTCTCTTTTTCGAGTAAATCTCTCTTCCATATAATATAGATGATCTGAAGAAGAGAGTATCAAAAAATAAGAACATACGATAATGAAGATAAATGAGAGAATAAACGTAGAGAACTTTTGTAAGGTAAAAATCACGTGATATCCCAAAAAATTTATGCCCAAAATCGGTATGGATCAAAAATTGCTTTTGAACATATCCGCGAAGAAGACCCTATGAAAGTAACCCATGTGCTTATTCTGGTTCTAGAGCAACTCCCAA
The DNA here is from genome assembly GCA_022702705.1 of Papilionanthe hookeriana x Papilionanthe teres. Classification (NCBI taxonomy): domain Eukaryota; kingdom Viridiplantae; phylum Streptophyta; class Magnoliopsida; order Asparagales; family Orchidaceae; genus Papilionanthe; species Papilionanthe hookeriana x Papilionanthe teres. The sequence goes on along the minus strand of CM040432.1, from coordinate 117,666,541 downwards.
AGAGACATATCTCTTAGGTTAATTACTTCTTAGGGGATGCCCAAGTAAACTCTCAATTAAAGGAATCTCGCTTACACTTGTATAAAGAATATTAAAAGGTGTCACAAAGGATAGTTATCTCACAGAAGCGTTCTGATGCCTTCAAATCTCGCACCGATCCATACGGACAGAGAGTGAATCCCGTACGATCCCTTCCGAATGGTGGCATATTGGCGACCACGACCTATGAGTTTACTGAATCATCCCATAGTGTCCATGTTATGCTTCCATGGCCTCACCAGACCATAAAGGTAGAGGGTGAATCACCTTATCCCAAAAGGGTGGTAGATTTTTTGCAATCGAGGTTTATGAGGCAACATTGATAAAGAGTCAAAGGGAGTGACATAGCTCAAAAGGGGTAGCGAATAAGTGATAGAGTAGTCATAATCGGGTAGAGATAGCCAAATTAGGATATCACGAATCTGTCATCCTAAGCAATTAGGACCCCAAATCTACCTAGTAGTTAAGGTAGTCGACTCAACACAACGTGGAGATCCCCTGTCAGTAATTCATTAATTGCATCATCCAAGGAGACCTCGGTAGCCCTAAGGTCAAGAGAAGAAAGCTCTAGTCCTATGACCCTATACATGTAGGGAGAGTAGAGGCGAGACTTATACCTGGCAAAGTGGAGAGGAAGCCATCGGAAAGATGAGAAAAGATAGATCCAGTAAGAAAGCTGAAAACACTCTCAAAAAGGACTTACTCCTCATTTGAGTCGGGAAGTCTCTAACACCTTAAGCGCTCTAGACAACCATTTAAGTAGAAATCTATTTTAGGGCAGTCGGGTTGGAGAAGCACATAAAATTCTCATCGGAACATGCAATATAAAGCACTTGTCTAATAAGTCTTAAGCGTACAGACCATATTAGTTATGACTTGGGTGAAGGCCATGCTATATAACACATTTAAAATCTGGCTCGAAGGCCAGAAATAAAGTGCAGATTTTAAAAATTCTAAATAAATTAATCCTATATTTTAATTAATCTTTTACTATGATTTTGTAGAAAATTTATAATTTATGTCCAAAAGAGCCTAAATTATATGCATGATTCCAAGACAACTAAGCCAAAAAGAGAGTAGTCAGCAAGCACACTGAGCAAGTAAAGTATACAAGCACAAAAGAATATGAAGAGGCCGGGTACCACTTGGTCGGAAATATATCCCAGATAAAAAAAGGAGGTTAGGAAACGCATATACAAGTCTATTCCGAGTTTTATACATCAAGGAGATTTAGATTTAAGCTATGGGACACGAGGAAGCAGCTCTTGACTTGTGATTTCGCTCGTCTGATGTCTTTGAACACGTGTTTGTACCTTATTTCTAATACAAGAGTCTTCAAAGGACTCTAAAAATACATAAGAAAAAAAAAAAGGTAAGCCTTGACCAGTATAATAACAAGATTAGTACAAAGCTACCTACACGCAACGTCGTGAGCCATGCTCAGCATAAGAAGAGCTAACATCACCTTCATAATTTGTGATTAGATAAATTATTAAAGTTCCTCTCTACAAAAAGACTATCCTTAACATACTAGTGAGCACATCTCACACCCATTAAACACACAAAAATAATATAAAAGATATGCCCGGCTAGGGCAACCAAACTAGCAGAGAATTTTATCATAACATCGAAAAAGACTACCCAGCATCCTTGTCCTTTCCTAACACACCATCGAGCGTATAATGCCCTATCACAATATTTAAGTGAGTTCATGGTTAAGTTAGAAGGTTGAAGTATGTTTTGACGGGTTGCCATCTCCGGCTCCATCCTAAGAATCCAAGGATTTTAAGAGGTGCCACTATATGCAGTTATTTAAAAAACTTTTAAAAAATTGACCTCATGTATGGTCTAAGCTAAATATGCAAGTAATTACAAAGTAGGTTTTGAGAACATGATACAAATGTAATAAAAATATAAATTCCTATACTTTAAAATAGGTCTTAAGAAAAGGAAAAGCCTGAGCGGCACCTATTAGTTAGCACAACCTATGTGTGTCAGTCATGGTGTGATAGCTAGTATTGCCCTCTGAGACATCCTTGCGAGCAATACTAGTTATCGCGTCGTGAACAGAGGAGGGTCACTCTGCTAATGAGCAATTTCATCGTCGAGATACACATGCAGATGCAAGGATCCAGCATGTTGTGACAGTGTAGGTTGTCACGGGATAGCAAACATTCGTCATAAGTACACGGGGGTGTATACTATTGAAGAATGCGCTGACGATGAGGGGATGTGCATACATGACATACAATGCAAATGAGGTGGTGTATTTCTTTCTAGATAGAAAGACACGCCGAATAGGCTTAATGTGCAAGGCATTGCCGAAGTGGGCACATGAATGTTTTGAATGAATGTGTCGGAGCTGTGACTCAGAAGGGTGAGTGTGACAGAAGCAGTATCTTGAGGAGGTGAGTATGAAGAGGAGGCAATGAGTCGAGAGTGTGTAGAGGAGGCGATGACTCGATAGTGAGTGTGCCTAGGAGGTGGTGACTCAGGAGTGAATGTAACGAGGAGATGAGGACTGTGTTCATGCAAGCACTATAAAAACAAGGATGCAATCATCCAACTTTTGTTGTTTCTTTCTATTTTTTTTAAAGAGTAGTCAGTTTTTTTATCATCATATACTTCTCTTTCCCAAATAGATCTCTTTTTCTAATCATATTATGCAGGACAGGGACGACTTTCCTCTTAGTCTTAATGATAAAGAAGATCTCATTGCTCACATGCTATGTAAGACGGAGAAAACTTTCATCTTGACAACAACATGAAAAAACATCACGTTGTTCGTCTGCTACACATGACAATGATGACTTTTCTCTTTCCACTTGGCCGCAAAATGAAAGAAGATCCATTTGCTTGCCTGTTATTCAAGACAGGGGCAAGTTTCTTCTTGGTCCTAACACGAAAGATCCCGCTACTAGCCTGCTATGCATGACGGGGACAACATCGTCGCCGCAACATGAAAGAACATCCTATTGCTCGCTTGCTACGCAGGGCGGGGAAGACTATACTCTTGGCCGCAATGTGAAAAAAGATCTCGTTACTCGACTGCTAAAAAGAACGGAAAACTTTTCAGTTGGCCGCAACATAAAAGAAAATTCTGTTGCTCGCCTGCTACGCAAAACATGAACGACTTTCCTTTTCGCCGCAACATGAGAAAAGATATCATTGCTCTCCTGCTACGCAGAACGGGGATGAATTTTCTTTTCACCGCAATGTGGTCGCAACATGGAAGAATATCTCGTTGCTCACCTGCTACGCATGAAGGGAATGACCTTTCTCTTCGCTGCAATGTGAAAGATTATCACGTTGCTCACCTGCTATGAAGAGCAAGGATGACTTTCCTCTTCTCCGTAACAAGAAAGATCCCTTTGCTCGTTTGCAACGAAGGACAAACACGACATTTCTCTTCGACGCAACACGAAAGAAGATCTCATTTTCATCTGCTGCGTAGGACAGAAAAGACTTTCTTCTTCAAGAAAATCTCGCTAGCATTATACTCCACTCTCCACTTTTTCCTCTCTTTCTCATTCTCCTTCTCCTTGATTATTCCCCTCATCCATCACCTCTATTTATAGGCTTGAGATGGGCAATAACGTTGAAAGCAATTGAATTTAAAAAAAAAAAAAAACTGAAATTTACCTTAATTCATTTATTATTTGGTCTTCCGTCTTCTAGTTTTTAGTCTTCCGACTTCCTCATTTCAAATAAATTAAAAAAAAAAACTAAAATCCACCTTAATTTCTTTGTTATTTGGTCTTTCATTTTCTAGCTTTTGGCCTTCCAGCTTTCGTCTAACGGCCTTCAGAATTCATCATTTCAAATAAAAAAATGCTGAGTATCTTTACATATTCCAACCTTTTAACCTTCCATATTTCCTCACCTAAAATAAAATAATAAAAAAAATAATTTGAAAAAAGTAGCTTATAAAAAAAAACAGTAGCTAAAAAAAATGAATAAAAAAAGAAAAAGGGCAGCAACTCATTAAAAAGAAAACAGCTCATCAAAATTTTAAAAAAACTGGTCAAATTTCTTCATTTGGGCTATTAAAAAAAAAATCTTTTGAAATTTCTCTTTTTCAGTTAAGTCTAATCAAATTTAGCGATTTGAATTCCTAAACCCCGCTATCAAGGCTCCCACGTCTAGGGCTGTCAAAAAAGCTCGTTGTTCGCGAACAGTTCGTGTTCGATTTCGACAAAAAGTTTGTGTTTGATTCGTTCGATAAGCAAATGAGACGAACACGAATAATTTTTTTCGTTCGGTTTGTTAAACGAACCAAATACGAACAGTGATGTGTTCGTTCGTGTTCGGTTCGTTATTGTTCGAAATATAAAATAATTTAAAATAATTATATATAAAAAATTTATGATATTTTAAAAATAATTATATATTATAAAAAGTTATCATATTTTAAATAATTAAACTTCTATAAATTATAATATATGATAAATTATTAATAATAATAATAATATTATAGTATTAATTATATTAATATAAATATTATAATATTATAATTAATATACTATATTATATATTAAAATAAAATCCTAATCAAAACCCAAAATGTCTTATTCGGTTTACTTCATTTTGAAGAAGTATGGGTTACTGATGTGTACGGAATACCGATCAATTTCTTCGTTTTGAGGAAGTATCCTATCAAAGTTAGAGGCTGTCAAAAAAGCTCGTTGTTTGCGAACGGTTCGTGTTCGGTTCGCCAGGAAATTCGTGTTCTTTCGATAAGCAAACGAACCAAACACGAACAGTGATGTGTTCGAACATTTCAAACACAAACACTAGTTCTGTTCGTTCGTGTTCAGTTCGTTTACACCCCTACCCGCGCCCGTCTCTTTAGCTTTTGGCCCACGGTAAAATATGTTAACTTTTTGTGTTGCACAAAGATTGAACCCGCCACCCACCGTGTGAAAGAAAATGCACCTAAAAGTGAGCTGAGCTTATTTGCTTCAATGTGTAAAGGTTTATATTATTCTTATATAAATTATCACTGTAATATAATAAATACTCATATGTCTATATATACACGAAAAAAGTAAAAGACTTTAGATCTTGATATTTTTGGTCGAGAAAGTGATCTCACTCGAAACAGAGGGACAACTGTTACATCTTCAGCAAATTTTCATCATCCGACACAAATCTCAATGAATGATAGATTTTCAAATGTTTTTTTTAGCAAGAATTATTCAAACCAGATAAAAACTCATCTAGAACTTCGATTTCAGCAATCTTACATTCAAACTGGCCGGCTTAACAAGAAGAACCCAATGTTATCAAAATTAGTCCAATCCGGCTCAAATCAAGCTCAAACGAAGTCAACAAATCATTCTTAAATTTTTTATGGACACATTTAGAAGGTTAAACGAATGTTGAATCTGGCAAGCCTATAGTTGAATCGAGCGTTTCGAAAAGAAGAATCCAACGAGCCTAAGATTGCTCAATTTTGATATCGTTAAGGTACTCAAATATTCATCAAACACTGTATGATAGAAAGAAGCTCTCTGGTCTATCTGTTCAAAGTGGTTCATATTCCTGCATTAATTATACTTAGAACACTATAAATATAGCCTCATTTCTCTCATGAGAATGAGCTTGAGGCTTGATAGAGAACTTAAAACTTTGAGGATGAGTTGAAGTCTTGCACCACCGTTGATCGTCGTTGACCATCATTGACTGTCATCGACACCCGTCGATCACTGCCAACCATTTTATAACTAGGTCAAGCCCTGTGTTTTCTCTTTCTTTACAGGTTTCCCACGTCCAAAATTTCTGATTTAATTACTAGTTATTTTCTTTTACCTAAGTATTTCCTAAATTCTCATGCAACACTAAGACAATTATTTATTATTCTACCGCTGCGAATTTTCAAGCACACATCAATTATTATGATGCGCAAAGTAAGTGATTCACCATCACCCATTTCAAGATATTTTTCCAATTAAAACTCGGTGGCCGATTAAACCTAGGAAAACTCACTTATGTCACACAATACATTATAGGTTTTTATATATATCTTATAACTAAACTTTAATATTCACATTAATATCATTTTAACCCTATATTAAATAGTGTGTTTTATTTTTAAAAATTAATGATAATGATATTTTTAATGTGATTAATTGTGTGGTATGAATGCAAATGCCCCTTAAATGTGTTGTCATTCGAGTGATGGAGATAGAAAGCAGATCAAACTGAGATAGAATGATTAAAAAATTATCTGATTTAAATACGTGTCACTAATTAATCTGGGTTCGAGTTTAGCAGGTGATTAAGTTCTTAAAAATATCATTAAGAAAATCACAACTAGGTATGAGTTAATTAGGGACTAAGATTAATGTGACATCGTGCAGCTCGTTTTAAATTATTATTTCTTTAAAAAGTCATGGGTTGAATCAACAATAAAGTGCAAGATGCATTGTAAAATGTACTATGCTCATCATATTTATTTGTTTTGTCTCGATCGGTTAAATAAGCATGATTATATAAATGATAGTGAGGATTGGGTGAGCTCATCTATGGGTATTTACATTCATATCGTTCAAATTTTATGTATTTACATATATTTTTCGTAGGTTCATAAAATACGAGAGAGATCGGTATAAAGAAGGTGATTGCAGTGAAGGATGCCCCCCATTTTAAAGAATGCTCCAGGGATGACCTTCTAGATGCAAAGAAGAATTCTTCGTCAGTAGAAAAATATACATCATCGGGGAAATAGTAGGGGATCAGTGTCTTTAAAGTTGAAGACAGTGTCGAACTAGACTCGTTTCCTACAGACGGCGCTAAACTGATGCGTGCTAGAAAATTCGTGGCAGTGCTAAGATGAATCTAACGAGACCAAGATCACTCAATTCTGATATCATTAAGACATCTAAATACCCCTTAAATGACATATGATCGAAGGAAACTCTCTGGACCGTCCGATCAACATTGTTCATATTTCTGCATTAATTGCACTATGAAAACCATAAATAAACCCACACCCCTTACATGAGGGGGGATTAAGCCTTGGGAAAGAACTTGAGGCTTTGAGAATGAGTTGCAGTCCAGCACCTCCGCCGACCATCGTCGACCACAGTTAGCCGCCACTAAACTGACAATCACCGTCGACCACGCCGACTGTCATTGACAATCGACAGTCATCGACACCAGCCAATCGTTGTCGACTACCGATGGCCTCCTTCGGCCACCGTCGGCCTCTATCGACCACCGCCGGCAGTGTCGACACCCGCTGATCATCGTAAGCCACCGTTGACCGTCACCGTCGAGCACCACCAACCAGACACCGTCAGTCGAGTCTTCAATTTGGAAAATATTATTACCCTTTCTCGTCTGTGGGATAGGGGATCTTTGTAATCATCTACTAATAGTAGACTTTCTCAACTAGGCCAGACCCTATGGTTTTTCTCTTTACGGGTTTTCCACGTAAAAACCTCTAACGTCACTACTGGTTATTTTTCTTTTATCTAAGTGTGTGCTGAATTCACGTGCAATGCTAAGATGACAATAATTCATTACTCTACTGCCACGAATTTTCTAGCATGCATCAGGCTTATAAATAATGATGGAGCTTATGTCAATGTTTTTAACACTGATCCTTACTTCAACTATTTGTCAAACCTAAGGAACATTGGCTATGGGAACTCAACGAACAGGCCTGAGGAGCATCCTAACTTCTAGGGAAGGGGTCATTCTGGCTTGTCAGCTCGGTATGTGGTTTTAATGGATCTGTGGAGGCATACATTGAGATTAATGATGGGCTTTGAATCACACGATCTTTCAGATGTCCATTAATAGTGAATTAGTCCAAGAAATCCAATTTATTCCATTGTGGGTCATGACCACCAATTATATGTATAAAATACCTAATACTAAAATTATACTTTTATATTTATACGTCCTGAATTATGTACGTCATATTGAGAAAATATCACTATTCTAACTTTTATAAAGTAAAATACATCATTTTATGCAAAGACAATGTAACATATAACTTCATTCTATGCAATTAGACATGTAAATACATAAAAATTAGAAGACATAGATGTAAATGCCCCAATTAAAAACAGCTAAAAAGTAGAGAGCGACTGCTCTAATAATATAATCTTAAATAAACATTAACATATATAATTTTTAAATTTAAATTTTAGGCGTCGCCTTCATATTTGTGCCTAATAAGTAATACTCGCTAATATAATATTTAATCTTAAATTTAATATTTCCATTGTCAACCAAAACAATGGTACTCTCTATTTCACTTTATTTTATAAACATTGGGGGGAAATATTCTATATTTGCTTATGTTTATTTTCTTGGTTAGGTGCTCTAACTCTAACCAACATAGCAATGTATGGGCCAATAAGTGAGAGGTCCCCATGGCTTTGAAGATTCATCCCCCCTTTAATTCAAAGCCATTCCTCACCTCACAAGCCTACAATATTCATTATTTTATAAGAACCATCAATTCTTACATAATTACATATTTAACATTTATAATTTCATATTTCAAACATCACATCAAAAAGTACTACCAATTAGTTTTTTGCTGTCAAACCTTAGGGGTTAGATGATGCAAATAGATAAAAATTGGGGGGTAGGTATCAAAATTTCCCAAAAGAAATTTCATTAATGATAAATTATTGTGTCTGTGGGGCCCGCCATCTGTATCGTAGGTAGCCTTTAATGGCTGTTTTAATAGCAATGGGGGCTATGGAAGGAAGGGTCCAAATAGTGATATCATTGGCTTATAGGAGCCCACGTCAAGCTCTCTATTTTTAATTTTAATTGTATTTATATTAAATATTGTTCTATGATGAGAACTGACAAAGAGATGAGAATTGGGAGCATCCGGATTATTAACTATATATATATATATATATATATATATATATATATATATATATATATATATATATATATCATATTTATTTATTATTTATTTATTTATGTATATGTAGGAAGACAAAAAAAGATAAAATAAAGTTAAATATGTGGCAATTATTTTAAATATGTGGACAGTATATATATTCATTTATGACGATAAAGTGTGTCTCTGTTCAATGAATGGACAGGTAAGTAAATAAAAATGTATATTTTCATATAAAAAAGAAGGGGCCAAGTCTGTGTATTTTCATATTTTAGGCCTAAATTTTACTTTCTTACATTTATATCATCTAATTCTTCGTATCACATAAAAAATATCATCATTTTAACTATGAATATCCATCCTTTATTCAGAACCGATCAAATTTAGTTAGTTTGGTTCGGTTTTAAAGTTGGATTTCAATTTTTAATTTTTAAAATTTTAATATTTAATTTTTTTAATTTTCGATTTGCTTTTAATTTTCATTTAATCGAATAAATCGAAATAATTATCATTTAACCGAATAAATCAAAAATTCAAAGTTTATTTAAATTTTTTATTATATTTTAATTTCATGTGAAATAAATTAAAATAAATTAAAATCTTATTATGTACAATATTTGATTAAAATAAGTAGAAGATTCATGAAATCAAAGCGATATTATGTGAATAAGATATTAGATTTGTAATGTTTGTTTCGTGCTAATTATCAATAAATAAATAAATTTTCAACTTTTTCATAATTGAGTAGTTTTAATCAAAATTTCAGTTCGGTTGGTTCGGTTCTATCTAAATTTAGATTAGTTTGTTTTTCGAATTATGGATTTCGGTTATAATCAGTTTGATCAATTTCAAAACCGATTTATCTGAATCGACCGAATGCTCACCCCTAATTTTAACTTCTAAAAAGCAAAAAACAAAATCTTTTTTATTTTATAAATAGTGTTGCATTTATGTAAAAATTAAAATTTACAAGTTAATATATAGGAATCGAGCGGTTTGCATGTATTCTTGAGTTTTCAAACAAAAAAAAATAAAATAAAAAAATAAAGGAGATTTATATGAATAGCACTCAAAACATTAATATTACATATTACACACAAACTTAACTTTTTATATTTACAGCATATTAAGAGTTTGTTTGGAGGCATTACAAACTTATCAGGATAAGCGAACTTATTTTGATAAATTGTTGACCAACTAATTTATCAGGATAATTTGCTATTGTTTGGTGTGTGTGTTTGGAAAACAACTGATTTGTAGTTGTTTCTGGATAAGTGACCATTCAGCCCCTTTTATTTTAGGAATCATTGCAAATCTAGATAAAATAAAATGAAAGAAGAAATCAACCTAAATGTAGGTTGTATATGACTCTAAATGCAGAATTAATGCTAACTAAAATCTCTCCATGGATTTTTGTTTCTTCTTCGTTGTTTTCCAAAAATCCCGAAATCTTCACCAATACATAAGAAATCCATGGCTAAAAGAGAAAATCGCAAAGCTTAGGGCCGAGTTTTACCTTGAGAAGATGAGTTCTACTTTTTTCAAGCCCTAGAAAGCAAGCACAAGCCAAGAAGAGGAAACCCAATGGAGCCTTTTCCAAGCCTTGTGAACGATCGGGGAGCTGATTCTTTTGGCGATTTTGATAGAGGGAGCTCGGAGCAGCTAGAGCAGGAAAACGCGATCAAATGAAGCGCGGAAGAAGGAGCACGGCCCAGGTAGGGCAGGACGCGATCGAATGGAGCGAGGCTGGCATAGGCGATCGAGTGGAGCGAGGACAAAAACAGATACAAGTTGATCGAACGCGGACCGCAGCTATGATCCCGCGGTCTGCTTCCTTCTGAAATTAAAAATCTTGTATTTTGATAAGTTTTCCAAACGCATTTATCAAACGAGGTAAAACGCCGCCGCACAAAATAAGTTGCCCCAAATGAGCCCTAAATAAAAGCTCAAGCATAGCACATTCCCTTTAGAACTTAATGTTCAGCCGTTTGTTCCTATCTCAATCTCGCCGAATTTTAGGGCCTTTTAGGGGCAGTTGGAGCGGTTTGAAAAAAATAGATGTGAAGTTGCTGCAGAAGAAATTATTGTTCTAAAAACAGTGCGGGTATTACAAGTTTATTTTATTTTCAAAAAGTCAAATCGTAACTTTCTAGCAGTCATTGCACTTTACTAGTTCAGTTTACAAAATATAGCTTTCCACCACATTTTTTTGAAAAAATAATTTTGCCAAACATCTAAAAGTGTGGTGTGGCACTGTACCACCACCGCACCGCTGCCCTAGACAACGACTTAATTAACACGTTTGTGTTCTATTTCTTAGCACCGAGACGTGCTATTAAGATATAATTAGATGATGTCATTTAATAATTAATTCCTCTTATTAAACCTTTTAAGATTGTGTTAATTGGTTTGGTCCTCACATAAATTAGCCATCTCTTAAATTGCTTAGTTTGATAGCCTTTCATGCTTACACGGTAGGGTGGGCCCACAACCATTTTAATATAAGATCATCATCCCTTTATCTAATGTTGTAGATTATAGTTTAATGAAGCCTAAAATTATCATTTCAATATAGAAGTTGAGCCCTAAAAGCGGTTCTAAAATCCAAAATCTTTATTTATTTGTTTTGTATAAAATATCTAAAAGTTAATAACCATTATGTTTTTTGATTGCTTGTGGATAGCAAAGGCTATTAAATAAAGCCCTTCAAATTGTAGGGTATTCTTCATATAAACAGTAATTATTTTTTAATAAGTAGGGCCCAGTGAATCGTAAATATTATTTTATTGGATTTGATTTGATTTGATTTGATTTATTTTTTATAAGTATTGATGTGCTATAAATTTATCTTGTCTACTTCCAAAGCTTTTAGGAAAAAAATATATATAATAATTCTTAAAGGGCTCAAAATGATCGTATTTCCTTTAAAGAAAGAATTGGTAAGCAAATGATAAATTATAAGAAAATAGTTTAAATTATAATATTTGATGTGTGCCGGAAGTAGGGGTGTAAATCAATCGAACACAAATAAATAGAGTTCGTGTATCGTTTGTGTTTGGTTTGATTTTTTTTAAATTAGTTTGAAATGTTTGAATTATTTGGATTATTGAAATTGTTTGAATTGTTTGAAATCTTTCAAATTTGTTTATATTATTTGAATTATTTGAATTTAAAATGATAATAATTTTTAGATAAATTTTATAGGGTTTAATTTTTTTAAATATGATAAATATTTAGATTATATAATTATTTTTAAAATATTATACTTTTTCATATATATTATTTTATATTATTTTATATTTCGAACAATAACGATTCAAACACGGTAAAACACATGAATGCTCGTGTTCGGTTCATTTAGAGACCGAACGAAAAAAAAAATATTGTTTGTGTTCGTCTCGTTTGCTTATCGAACAAATCAAACACAAACCCTTTACTGAGCCGAACACGAACTATTCACGAACAACGAGCTTTTTTTGACAGCCCTAGCCGGATGATTTTCATCTGTAGAAGAACAGTTTAACATCTTAGTGTTGGATGAAGATCCAATACACACAGGTAAAAGAAGAATAGCAGAAGAAGATACCTCAACTTTTAAAGTGGAAAATCCTATAAGGCATAAAAGATTTCAGTGCTTAGCCCAGTTGAAGTACATCACTATGTAAATTTTAAGTATATAGGTCCACTATTCTCCAAAATTAGGGAATGTGGAGCTACAATATAAATCATCGTAGATGTACAACAGTAATAGCAATAATATTCTTCATGAGCAACGAAGGCCGTATTCAATCATTATGGAGGCAGTAGTTCGTTGTAAATATTTTAAACGGTTGATGTAGTGTCAGTCTATCATACAGGTTTAAGTTAAAAGTCAAGGTATTAGTTGGCCATATATGAGTAGCTTTAAGAGCGTCAGTTGGCCGCAACAACCGTAGTAGGGAGTTGTAATATCATTTGTGGGCTGTAAAGACTAACGTTGGGAGTTGTGTGAGTTATGAGTCAAGTAGGTCGTAGTTGGTTACATGAGCTGTAGCTGGTAGTTGTAATAACATATGTGGGTTGTAAAAACCAAAGTTGAGAACTACATGAGCTGTGGATTACTTAAGCCATAGTTGGTCACGTAGGTCGTGGTGATGAGCTCTAATAATGTTAGTTGGTTGTCACGGCAGTAGTAAGCGGTTGCAGTTGCAGTGAACCATATAGGACGAATGTCATATTGGGAGTTGTGAGGAGAGAATTTCAATTGTTCGGAGATGGTCATCGTATTCTGATTACAACAATTCTAAGCAGTTATTACGGGGAGTTACACCATATTTGAGATGTATCGTTACATCATCTTTGGGGTGCATCGTTTCATCGTATTTGAGGTGCTTTGTTGCACCATATCATGGTGCATTGTTACATTACCTTGGGTGTGTTTTTTTACACCGTCTTCAGTGTGTATTATTAAATTATCATTGAGGTGTGATGTTACACCGTCTTCGATGGGCATTGTTGCACCGTCCTCAAGGTGTGTTGTTACACCATAAGATTCATTGATGTCAACAAATAGAGGGTGGTCAACAGTGGTCTACTACGGCTTGTGAGAGATGGTCGATAGTGGTTTGTGGCTCCATGAGTAGGAATTGTTCTTCGAGTTATTGGTCTAGAACAAAACTGGAATTTACATCTTGTCCCGATCCATTTCTAGCTTCAGGTCCTCCACCTCGATTCCCTTTCATGACGGGGGTATGACTCTATTTATCGTGTGTGAGAGTGATGTCTCCTATAAATAAGGAAAGAATTTGATCACTCTACCAAAGAGCCCAAAGAGATTCTCACTGCCGGCCTACTTATTGTAGACATTTTATTGCCTTAATGATGGCAGAATTGAGTGAATTGATGCTCGTTGGATGTGTCTCATCAAGACACTCGATTTGACTATAAATTTGTAAGATTTGGAATTTATTCTACCTTCCAATTAGCCACTTAAAGCTCCCGAAGTGGTTTAATTGATTGATTCAAGTTTAATTTGGCTAGAGTTTGAACAATTTTAGTTTCATCGTGTTTGTTTAGTGGAGATAGTCAGTTTGACTGTAAATTTGTTGAAATCAAAAGTATTGATAATTTTAAATTTGAGTTTGAAGATTCTTGCAAAAAAAAAACCTGAAGATTAGTGTTGAATGACAAATTTGTTGATGATGTATTTGTCCCCAAATTTTTGGACGACTTCACTTGTTTGTGCAAAAATTATGTAAGACAGACAATAAATAAGACTTTTCTAGAGGCGACAGACGACGAAGATCAGCAGCCAGAAGCAGTGCACATCGGTGGACTGCAACAACTCTTGAACAGGCGGCGGCAGTAATGATTCCAGGACGCACGGTTTAGGTGGAGGGCCAAGATCAGTCGGCCAGCAGTCGGACCAGTACGCGGAAAGCATGGGCCAGAACAGGCCACATTCGGGTCGAACCCGTGGTGTTGAACTGGCAAAGTGGGCTTAGTATGCTGGCATAGTGTGCTAGAGCGCACTGCACTGACTCTCGTGCTGTGCTAACCCACGCGACACTGACAACAGAGTCGTCGACGTCGACCCGTGGAGCCAATGATCTGACAGACGGAGACTAGACTGCAGGATTTGCTTGCGCGAAATTGATTTGGTTGTTCGAGAGTATGTCGCACCAACGATCCACTTTGAGTGGACCGATCCGACAAGCTGCATGCATGAAAACACATACTTTAATGAGATGAGAACTTATGATCCTCATATACATAGCCATCTCTAAAAGTGCCTAGTTTGATAGCATTTCATGCTAAGGGTGGGCCTACAACTATTTTAATCAAATCTCATCATCCCTTTCCAATGGTGTAGATTATAATTTAAAATCACATAATTTATCATTTCAATATAAGAGTTGAACCCTAAAAGTGGTTCTGAAAGGTAAGAAGATCGAAGTTTTGAAGTATTCCAAACCCTAACAACTTGACTGAAAAAATTAATGCTCATATATTATATTTGTTTTACATTTGTTAATTCTGACAAGTAAAATTGCTGCCATTATGTTAGTTGATTGCATGTAGATAGCAGAGTCTATTAAATAAAGCCTTTCAAATGAAAAAATATTACACGCAGAGTCTAGACGTAAGCTACCTCTAGACAAGCTGCGATTCACCGGAGGTTGTTCTTTCTTTTTTCTCCTCCGTTCTTTCCGGTGGATCGTAGTTATTGTCCGGACGCAGCTTCCGTCTTGCACCGGATATAATATTTTCTATGTGTAAATAACTATATGAATTGCCAGGAGATTTTACATATAACAAATTGAATCATAAACATCATTTGATTTTATTTATTTATTTATTATTATTTTTTTTTTTTTTTGTAGTATCTATTAATATTTTAATTTTAAATTCTTGAGGGGTGCAAAATGACTTATTATTTTCGCTTAAAAAAAACAATTAATAAGCAAAGGATAAATTAATAGAAAACAGTTTAAAATTATAATATTGAAGATTCTTAATAATCACATTAACTATCATCCGTGCAATGCTTTAAAAGACTCGGCCTGAAATTAATAAAATAAACCGATGAAATTGATGTTAGCCCATTAGAGCTCCCTCGAGATTAATTAATTAATTAATTAATTAATAATTTTTAATATTTTTATAAATATTTGATTAGTAAATGAATATATTTAACAGCTCGGCGTGTGATTAGTTTATGATAAATATCAATATTTAGTTATTTCTCGAAAAGAAATTTTAGTTATTTGTTCACTAATTCTCATCACATCGCTTCAAATTAGAGATATTTGTGAACTTGGCATGAACTAGCTCGAACAAATGGTCAATAATGTCTTAGGGTCTGTTTGGGACAAAAAATTATTTCATCCGGTGTCTGGACGTAGAGCTGCGTCCGGAAAATGGACGTGATACAGCTGAGGTCCAACCTCCGCTCCACTGTTGTATCATGTCTGTTGTCCGGACGCAGCTCTGCGTCCAGAAACCAGAAGGAATAATTTTTCGTTTGGGAATGCTGCAATTATTTTAAGCTGCTTCCGGGGAAACAATATGCCTGTTTGGGACGTTAAATTGTTAAGCTTTTATGCCGCAATTGTTTCTGGGAGAAAAGACTGTAATGCACTTATGTATATGTGATAATCGTAAGTTAGTCATTTCATCACGAATTCAAACATAATATTAGAAATTATTTTTAAGAATTTTTCAAAAAGTAAGAAGTCTAACAACTTACATCAAAAGTTAAACATTATTTAACAAGAGTAATACAAAAAACAAATTACAATAGCATCAAGTGCTGTAATTGATATGTCACTAACAAATTTTCATCATTTGACACGAATCTCGGTGCAATTTTTTGAACAAGAAATATTCAAATGTTGATGAAAAGTCAACCAGAGCTCCGATTTCAGCAAACTTATAGTCAAACTGATCGGCTCGATGAAACAGACCCAATGATATCAATATTAGTCCAATCGGAGTCAAATTAAGCCCGGATCAAGTCATTAAATCACTTTTAGAAGATCTTGGGACACATTGGAAGGTCGAATGGATGTCGACGCTAGGAAGCCCATAATCGAATTGAGCGTCTCGACAAGACGAATCTAACGAGCCCAAGATCACTCAATTCTGACATCGTTAAGGCCATCAAATGCCCCTTAAACACTGTCTAATCGAGGGGAGCTCTCTGAACCCGTCCGATCAAAATGACTGCATTAATTGCACCCAGAACCCTATAAATAGACCCCAACTCTCACATTAGATGGGAGAGGAATGATAGAGAGCACTGAGGCCTTAAGGAGAAGCTGTAGCTTAGCACCACCGCCGACCGTCGTCGACTAACCGCCGACAGCCGTCGACCACCTCCGACCTCCGTCACCATCGATCTCCATCACAGTCGACCTCTGTCACCATCAACCTCCGTCACCGTCGACCTCCGTCAGCGACGACCTCCGTCACCGTCGACCTCCATCACCGTCGACCTCCGTCACCGTCGATCTCCAACACCGTCAACCTCCATCGCCGTCTACCTCTGTCACTGTCGACCTCCATCACCGTCAACCTCCGTCACCGTGGACCTCCACCAATCATCGTCAATCACCACCAACCAGACAACGTCAGTCGACATTGTAGTCTGAAACATATAATTACTCTCTCCCGTATGTGGGACAGGGGATTTCTGTAAACGTCAATCGGTAGTGGATTTTCGCAGCTGGGTCAGGCCTCGTGGTTTTTCTCTTTACAGGTTTTCCATGTAAAAACTTCTGGAGTCATTGCTTGTTTCCTTTTCATCTGTGTGCGTGCTGGATTCTCGTACAATGCTAAAACAATAATTTGTTACTTTACCGCCGCAAATTTTCTAGCACGCATCAGTAATCATTATGTTTCTTTTGGTGTCCAAATGAAAAAGTTTCTTGGAGAATTTTCTCTCTAAAGCTACACATGTGGTTACTTCTTGAAGTGGACTTCTTATAGTAATCAACCCATCTAAAAAAATTGCAATCTTCTATTGATATACTTCTAGAATACCTATAAAATTTTCTCTGATAAATTGCTTCCCACTGTGATCTAAATATGCAACATCGCAAGCTAAAGTTGCAGTATACAACTAAGAGCCAGTTTTGGGCATTGTTCTTGTGACTTTTCATTTTCAAAAAGTGTTCTGACGCTTTCGGCGTTTGGCTTTTGCTTGCTTCTCAGTGTCGGTCGTCCGGGAAACTGAGCTAGGGTTAACGCGGGGGAGCAACTGTGTTTCCACAACAGATGCTCCATGTCGATTTTATAATCCCTTCTTACCCAAATGGAAATAGAGTTATACCTCCCCATATCCGTGATATTACCCTCGCTTCGTCTTCTATTCCCCCTCCCACCTGTCACTCCAGTTTTAGGACGAAAACTCTATCCTATAGTTCAACTATCGTCATCTCTCTTCTCTGTATGTATAATGCCGAGCAATGCTGATTATTTTGAAGACATCAATGAGAATTTGGATTTCTCATATTACAAATATTTCAGTTCTCATGTTAGATAAGTAATTTCATTTCTCTTTCATCTTCTTCAAACTTGGAAAAAGATTGTATAGAGGCAATTTAGGAGTGCTTGTTCTTTAGAAAATATGTCCATAAAATTTGGTTTTTTACTATTGTGCATATGTCACGTTTCATGCTAGATTAGTGATTGCATCTCTCTTTTCTCTTTTTCAAAACTGGAAACGACTATTTGAACAAAATTTAGGAGCAGTGCTTATTATTTTGAGAGTATTCCATGAGAATTTGGTTTTTGTTATTCCAAACTTCTCAGTTTTCATGTTAGATCACTGATTACATGTCTCTTTCTCCTCTTCAAATTTAGAAAGGATTCTATTTAAGTGATACTGAGCTTGTTTGATTCAGCTCAATGGGACACTCGATTTGCTTATAAGTTTGTCAGAATTGGACTTCATTTGAACTTTCAACCGCCATTAGAAACGTCTGATTGTGCTTAAACGACTGAATTTGGGGCTGTTCGGACTCAGATCGAACAAATGTTAGCTTCATTGGGCACACCTTATGGCTGCCAGTTTGACAATGAACTTGTTGGAATTAAGCTTAGATGATCATGAATTCATATTTAAAATTAAATTTTATTCAAAATATTCAAAGATTCATATGAAGTATATTATGACAATAATCATAATTATGTTTATCGCAATTATATTTTTTGGCTGAGCCATTTTGTCTTTTCTCGTACAGTTTTGTGGGGCTGAGTTGGCGGGATGTTATCCTGGATTAAATTAACCCATATTTTTGCCCTTAATTTATTTAAATTATGAATAAAAAATTAATTAAAATGGTTATCAATATTACTGTGCGTTAGCTACACCTGCCACTCAAAAATCACTCTCAGACACGAAAAATTATTGTATCAGAAGTCCTGATATAATTTTGCATCAAATTCAAATCAAGTTCTATCACTTATAAATATGAGCCTACTCATGTATTAAATTAAGAGTATGACAATACACATAGTAGATCTTGATTGAACTCTGATACTGATGTAATAATTTCTCGACACGAAAAATTATTATTAAAATTTATCACCTCTGGAGAATAAATTCTATTTAAGCCAATTGTTATTCATAAAATTTCTTCTCATGATTAATTAACTGATATATTTACTAAGAGAACGATTGAGATTTTTTTTTTTTTAATTTTTGTTTATATTTTAGTTTGTTTATGTTTTGAAATATAATAAAAATGTTTGTTAAATTCAAATTACATAAGGTTATATTTTTAAAAATATATCATATAATACATAAAATCTTATGTAATAAATTCAACAAATTCGATTAAATATTAATTAAATGAAAATTCATCGTGTAAAACACAATTTTTATGTATATATTTGTGATAATTTTTAAATATATCAAATGAGTTCCAAAAAAGGTATAATCTTTTTCGTTAGAAAGATAAGTATGCTAATTGATAGGAAATATCCCAAGAACAATTCCCAATTTTATGGGGCTTGTGATCAATTAGAAACTAAGGGTCTGTTTGAGGCAATGCAGAACTTATCCAGAACTTATTCGGATAAAGTTGTTTATCACTGATAATCTAGCGATAGCGAGTGATCTGAGATGAGTTGTCTGACTGATTGGTTTGTGCGTTTGGAAAACAACTGATTATGGAAAAATAACTAATCTGCCCCTGTTTTGAGTGATACTTTGAATTTACGCATATCTCACACCAAGTTCTTCATATTTACACATCTTTGTATTCTATGCATTAAAATGTAAATTTTACTTCTAAAAAAATTAACAATAGTACTATATTTGATGTGATTAAAGTATGAGATATGTACATATATAAGTGTGGTTGCTATGTATATTTAATGCTAATGAATTTGTAGCCAAACAAAATAAGAAATGCAAAGAAAGATTAATAATT
This sequence comes from Papilionanthe hookeriana x Papilionanthe teres, assembly GCA_022702705.1. Lineage (NCBI taxonomy): Eukaryota > Viridiplantae > Streptophyta > Magnoliopsida > Asparagales > Orchidaceae > Papilionanthe > Papilionanthe hookeriana x Papilionanthe teres. The sequence goes on along the minus strand of CM040432.1, from coordinate 117,646,705 downwards.
CAGCGGTAGAGATGAGCTAGGACCTTCGGCAGTGATGAGGTAGGACCTTCGGCTTCCTTCAGCGGCAGAGATGAGGTAGGACCTTCGGCTTCCTTCGGCTGAGGTAGATCGGCTTTTCTTCGGCCAGATGATCGAGCAGGGGCCTTCGGCTTCCGTCGACAGTGTGAGGAGCGACGAAGGGCTTCGCCTGGCTTTCGGCAGAGGAGCGACAGAGGGATGACTGTGCGGGGGAAGGGAGGAAGATCGAGATGATCGATTCGAGGCACGGGAGTAAATTCGGACGAAAAAGCGAATAAAAAAGCGGCCCGCGGCTTCTTTCACAAATTTAAAACTCCGTTTTTGAATAAGTTGGAGAAACGCGCAATCCAAACAGTATAGCGGCGTTTTCAAAAACGCAGCCGCACTTATAAGCTGCCCCAAACGGACCCTAAGTCACGCCGCAAAACATCACGATTAGGGGTGTAAACGAACCGAACAAGAACGAACAGAGCTAGTGTTCGTGTTTGAAATTTTCGAACACATCACAGTTCGTGTTTGGTTCGTTTAACAAAGTGAACGAAAAAAAATTGTTCGTGTTCGTCTCGTTTGTTATCTAACGAATCGAACACGAACTTCTTGACGAACCGAACACGAACTGTTCGCGAAGAACGAGCTTTTTTGACAGCCCTAACTTTGATAACATACTTCCTCAAAATGAATCAAATTGATCAGGTATTCCGTACACATCAGGTTATCCATACTTCTTCAAAATGAAGCAAACCGAATAAGGCGTTTAGGATTTTGTTTAGGGTTTTATTTTAATATATAGTATAGTATATTAATTATAATATTATAATATTTATATTAATATAATTAATACTATAATATTATTATTTTTATTAATAATTTATCATATATTATAATTTATAGAAGTTCAATTATTTAAAAAATGATAAATTTTTATAATATATAATTATTTTTAAAATATCATAAATTTTTTATATATAATTATTTTAAATTATTTTATATTTGGAACAATAACAAACCGAACACAAACGAACACATCACTGTTCGTGTTTGGTTCGTTTAACAAATCGAACGAAAAACATTGTTCGTGTTCGTCTCGTTTGCTTATCGAACGAATCGAACACAAACTTCTTGGCGAACCGAACACGAACTGTTCGCGAACAACGAGCTTTTTTGACAGCCCTAATCACGATCACACCAATTCGATAAAGGCATAACAAAGAATTAAATATAAAGCACAATCAAAGCAACCATAAATGCATAAAAGTATTTTATGTGAAAAACATGAGAACGGATAAAAACAATTAAGTCACACCACAATAAATTTTTACTATAAAATTCAGAATATTTTTAAAAAAACTTGTACTTTTTTCTCTCCACACACAACGAAAACTTACATGACCTACTCCAGAATTTTCCCTCTCTGATCTGACGCAAGAATTACGCCAAATCACTAAAATCTATCATTTTCACGCTCATCACCTTAAACCGGGATGCTTGTCGAAGAAACCAGAAGAAAAAAACTCAATATTGGGAGTTTCTTCACCATAATCCATAGTCTTCAACATCCTTATATCACGCTCATCATCTTCAGCACCTCCCTCTGAGGTCTCTCCTGAGTCATGTGAACCCACGAGCAATATAAGAACTTATGTCCTAAAAAAGTTTCAATAAAAATAATCTATACCTTGATTTTAACTAAGTTATATTTAAAGTAAACATCTCGATAGTACAAGCCTAATGACACTATAAGTGATCCACTCTAAGTCCGGATAAGCCCACATATAACACTTAGAGTGAATTTTAAAATATTGAAGTATTAATTTGAATGTCAAACGATCTCAAATTTTACTTATAATAAAATCAAGCAGCTTGACAAGAAGAATCTAACGATCATAAGATCATTAATTATAAAATTATTAAATAAAAGCTAAAAAAATGACTTATAATCGAGGGAATTGATGTGGGCTGTTTGATAGATGTTATAAGATTCTAATGAAATGTCCTCTCAAGAACTACGAATATGCCCAGTTATTCACTTGAAGGGCGTAAGAGAAGAGAAGAGGGATCTGACAACTAAATTATTACTCTTGATGAAAAGTTTATGTGAATGAACATCAATGATCGTCAACCACAACCATCAATTATTGCAATCAAATATGATTATCAATTATGACTGCTATAATCACCAACTATAATTGTTATAATCTAACTATAATTTTTATAGCCAACTATTAATATTGTAGCCACCAATTATAGTTGTTGTGGCCCTTTTATGTTGTTGTACCAAATTATTAATATACATTTGTGATCGACAATTTTATCAATCACAACTTCTCCAAAAAAAAGATTGAAATTTTATAATTTTAATCTTCTAATGGATTATTTTAACAACACCAGGCTATGTAATTTTTTTCTCTTTCTAGACTTTTTGCACCTAGAAAAAAATTGGTTGTAATTGTTACATTTTTTGTTTTTAGTTATGTATGTGTTGGGCAAATTTTACCATACTTAAGGAAGATTTTTATGCCATTAAGAATTTTATAGCATATTAAAGAATGCTCAAAGGCTATTATACGAGCTTCCAACTACCCTCATGTGTCTAACTATTCGAGGATCGCTCTCACTATCGACAAACTGGTTAGAAGGGTATTCGAACCCGTGACCTGAGAGGACTAACAACCTTCAAAGAGGTTGCACTACCTATAGGTCTAGGCTGACGACACTCATGCACAGATATATATATATTGGTGCGCAAATCTTGGCCTTTTGGTTGGTGGGGTTCACAATAAGTCCTCTCAGGTTAGAGGTTTGATCCCCCGTCGTGGGATCCTCGAATAATAGCACATGATGCAGGCACCCATCATAACGCCCTAGCGCAAAGGAATTGGTTTTTGGCGCCACCAAACTCAAATACCGAATGTTTATATATATATATATATCTGAGAAATAGGTTTGCCCTTTACTTGCAGCAATATACCTAAATATTTGTTTCAAAATCAAAATTGTTAGATATGACTCATATACCAGAAAGTGGTGTCTCTTGGAGTGAAGAGAAGTGTCTCTTGGAGTGAAGATGAGTGTCTCTTGGAGTAAAGAAAAGTGTTTCTTAGAGTGAAGAGATGTATCTCTTGGAGTGAAGAGAAGTGCTTCTTGAAGAGAAGGAAGTGTCTCTTGGAGTTATGTGGGTTAGGGGAGCTGGGGCATTTTTAGTAATTTTATCAGTGGGTTTTATCTAAATATATGATGTGTAACCCTATAGGTATGTACTGAACTTTCCTTCTGGAATAGTGAAATCGTTGCTCTGCTCCTGAGGACGCAGGCACATTGTCGATCTCGTTAAATCGCTATGTTTTCTTCCGGATTTGTGTCGAGTCTTGCTTTTCTTTGCCCTAAATTTCTCAACAAGTGGTATCAGGGAGAGGTTCTAGGGCGAAAACGTTCGACGCAAGAAGGACGAAGAAGGTTTCAGCGATTTGGTAGAAAGGTTCGGATAGGGCTTCATGGAGTTCGAGGATTGCGGTTGTTGGGAGACGAAGGCTAGCGGTTCAGCGAGAGGGATTTGCGGCATCGCAACAAGACGATGTTCAACGAGCAGGCGAATTTCTCGCGACCGGGCGGCTTCAGCGACTAGAAGGAGTTTGCGGCTTCGGCTCTTTGCAGGGGAGTTCGCGAATCACGGAAAGAGGCAATTTTTAATAGTTTTGCAGAGAAGATCGAAGAGGAAGAAGAAGCCCGAGGGATTACTGCTGTTTCAGCGAGGCAGTTCGCAGAGGAGTTGGCGAGCGACAGGTACCAATGTGGTGCGACAGGTACCAATGTGGTGCTGAGTGACAAGTCAGATTACAGAGATGGTGATATGTTTTCAGTTACACCAACCCAGTTGAAGGATGCATAGATTATTGATTCAGGATGCTCTTATCACATAACACTATCACTATAATCAGACTTGTCACTCTGCACCACATTGGTACTAACCGTTCACCTTCGTCTTCCAAAAGCCGCAATTCTCGAACTCCCCAAAGCTCTAACCGGAATTTCCTTCTAGAATAGTGAAATCGCTGCTCTGCTTCAAGGACGTAGGCACATTGTCGAACCTTGTTAAATATTGTGTTTCTTCTGAATTTGTGTCGATTCTTGCTTTTCTTTGCTCTAAATTTCTCAATAAATGATATCAGAGAGAAGTTTTAGGGCAGAAAAGATCGACACAAGAAGTACGAAGAAGGATTCATCGATTTGGTAGAAAGGGTCGGATGGAGCATCAGGGAGTTTGAGGATTGCAGCTGTTGGGAGACGAAGGCGAGCGGTTCTGTAAGAGGGATTCGCGACATCGCAACCAGACGAAGGTCAGTGACCATGCGAAGTTCCCGTGACCAGGCGGCTTCAGCGACCAGAAGGAGTTCGCGGCTTCGATTCTTTGCAAGGGAGTTCGCGAATCGTGGGAGGAGGCAGTTTGCGGCAGTTTCGCAGAGAAGATCGAAGAGGAAGAAGAAGACCAGCGATTTGCTGCAGTTTTAGGGAGGCAATTCGCAGAGGAGTTGGCGAGCGGCATGTACCACTGTCGTGCATAGTGACAAGACAGATTACAGTGATGGTGATATGTTTTTAGTTACAATAACTCAGTTGAAGGATGCAAGGATTCTTGATTCAAGATGCTCTGATCACATAACACCTAACAATGAGTGGTTTACTTCATACAGGTTATCTAATTCTGGTTCACTCTATTGGGTGATAATAGATGTTACAATATTGCTGGTATTGGTGAAGTCAAAATTAAGATGTATGATGACACTGTCATAACATTATGTGATGTTAGGTATATTACAGATTTGAAGAAGAATTTAATTTTCTTAGGTACTTTACACAGAAATGTTTTTATTCCTAAGGCAGATGAGAATATAGAAACCATCAGAATTGTTAAGGGTGCATTGACTGTGATGAAAGGAAAGATCATTGTAGGTAATATCTATAAACTGTTGAGAAGTACAGTTGTAGGTGGAATTCACTCTTTTGAATCATATGATGAAAATGCAGCAAATATGTTGATCATGTCAATTAATATCAACAAGTTCTTGCATTGCTTGAACTTATTTAATGTTTGCAGTTGCTAATCGGCATGGTAGCCCAACCCACTTTAGTGTATGAGAAACTCCAAGGTATCTTTCTCCTAAAGGGATGGTTATTCACCAAGATGGAGATTTGTTAGATTTGGCTCATATGACAGAAAGTGGTGTCTCTTCGACTGGAAAGAAGTGGCTCTTGGAGTGAAGAGATGTGTCTCTTAGAGTGAAGAGATGCGTCTCTTGGAATGAAGAGATGTCTCTTGGAGTTATGTGGTTTGAAGGAGCGGGGCCTTTTTTAGTAATTTTATCTGTGGGTTTTATCTATATATATGATGTGTAACCTTATGGGTATGTACCAAACTTTCCTTCTGGAATAGTGAAATCGCCGCTTTGCTACAAGAACATAGGCGCATTGTCGAACCTCATTAAATCTCTGTGTTTTCTTTTGAATTTGTGACGATTCTTGCTTTTCTTTGCCCTAAATTTCTCAACATAAGTCGTCTAATGAAAGATAATCAATTTTTTATTTTGTTTTGTATCAAATACAATTTATTCAAATTTATTTAAATTCAAAATTTAAAACGAACCTAATTCAAACTTAGTCTGAACTGTCATATGAATCTTTTTTGAATCAACTCAATCATTATTTGAACCTTAGTGTTGAGAAAATTAGGGCAAAGAAAACGTAAATCAACACAAATCCAGAAGAACACAGAGATTTAACGAAATTTGGCGAAGATGCCTACGTCCTCCGGAGCGAAGCGGCGGTATTCCTCTCAATTTCATAAAAGAGTACAAGTTAGATCTTAGGGTTACAACAAAACCTATTTATAATTATATAGTACAATTTGTAATTACAAAATTACATCTGTACCGTACCGCGAGGGCGTTGCCCCCGCACCCCTAACCCACGTAATGTAATTCCCCCGATTAGACAGATACTTCCCCTCCACTCCGCTCCAGCATCTGTTCTTTATCTGGTATATGAGTCATACCTAACAATTAGTTTGAGCCAATCAATGTTCAAATATTGATTCGAACTAAAGGATCTTACGCTTGTATCGAGGTGCATGAGTACAAGAAAAGTTTGCAACAAGGGGTTTGATTCGGTTAATTGGTACGCTTTGATGGCATTAGTGACACGTAGAGGGCTCACTTAAGAAGGCATTGCAAGATCAGAAAATGCATCATGGGATCGACAACACGCTCATTAAGAAGACATCACAAGATGGCATTGTACGTAGTAGAAAAGAAGATCATGATGGAAGCTTGTTCATGGCATGCTCTGACAAAACCAACGATATGTGAGGAAAAGATGGAGCACAAATAGAGCTCGATGGACAAGGCATTGCAAGACAAGTTATCATGCTCTCTAGGAAAGCCATGGGCCAACATGTGCAGAGCGGCAACGTTCATACAAACATTCAAATCAAATTCAAATTCAAACTATTCGGATTTAAAGTTGAACCTTAAGGACAGCTAAGTTAGATATTAATGATTAGAATGTGATTTGAATATGAATCTCTTAATCTGAGAACAAAAATGATCTCTACCAACTTCACAAATGCTGCTAATGTATGCCTCCATATGTCAATTTCCCATTTGCTAGTTCTTGATATTTTCTTTAAAATACCCAATATGAAGAATAATAATAATAATAATAATAATAATAATAATAATAATAATAATAATAATAATAATAATAAAAGTTAGCAAAAGCCGGCCTTTCCCATAAATATTTACATAATGAAGGCATATTATCATCTATTTAAAAAAAAATAATAAGTTTTTTACTCTTTTAAATATAACATTTTTTCAAAACGCAAAACTCAAAATATTTTAATGGATGAAAATAATAATTTCTTTTTGATAATTTTATGACTTTTTCGACCCTAAAGGTTTAAAGTAAATTAATTCAGTTCATTAATTTGCATATTCTTTTGGTAAGCATGAAAACAAGAATGAAAAAAATTAATATATTGGTTTCTTAATTCCTATTTTTATTTAATAAAAGCTCTCTTATATCCTATAATGCATACATACAAGAATAATCATCAGTGCCGCGTTCTCAGGTCAGTTGGTAGAGCATCTGTTTCGGCGATTGTTGTCTTATGGAACGGGTACACAAATATTTAGGCGCATGAGTCGCACCCAAATCTGAAGGAGGCTGAGCCAATAGAGTGGGTTTGGGGACCTCACGACCAAGCCCATTCTTAAAATAATAATAATAATAATAATAATAATAATAATAATAATAATAATAATAATAAAGAATAGTTATCCATCTTAAAATCTAGTTTTAAATATTAGTTTTATAACATTGTAACCTCTAAATTATATAAAAATATTATAAATGTTAACTTATTTAAAACAAGTTGTCTTTTTTAATTGAATATATTAGTATGTTTTAATGTAGATATTATATAATTAATATAAAAATTTTAATTCCCAAAATAAAAAAAATAAAATCAATTTTTTTCAAAAATAAATAAAAAAATATTTTGTAGCACGTTAACTTTTAATTATTAAAAGCATCTCTCTTTAAAAAAAAAAAGAAAAAAATAAAAAAAGAGCCTTTATTTTATAAATTTATTGCTCGCGTGTGGGAGTTTGATGAACGGACACGCACAACCCAATAGACGGAAAAACCAGCGTAATTACTCCGGTACGACTTTTTATTTTAATTTAAAACATGTATTTTTATCATTTCATCTCCGTCTCCCTTCTCTCTAAACGGAAATGGATTGGGTGGAAGGAGGAAGAAGGCGAAGCCAAGATCCCATTTTTCATAGATTTATCGCTTCGTTCCTTCTCCTGACAACGCAAATCGCGGCCGCTGCAGCCGCAGATTCTTCTTCAGGCTCGAGCTTCGTCTTCAACGGCTTCCGCGGCGCTACCCTCAGCCTCAACGGCGGGGGGACGATCGAATCCAATGGTCTCCTCCGCCTCACCAACTTCACAAAAAATGAGGTCGGCCACGCCTTCTTCCCGAACCCCTTCGTCTTCCTCAACTCATCCTCCAGCGAACCCCTATCCTTCTCCACCTCTTTCATTTTTGCCATCTTTCCCCAGTACGAGGACATCAGCTCCCATGGCATCGCGTTTGCGATCACCCCTTCCAACAACCTCACCTCAGTCCTCCCAAGCCAGCACCTTGGCCTCTTCAACGTCACCAATAACGGCGATCCGAGCAACCATATCGTCGCCGTCGAGCTCGACACCATCCAAAACAGGGAGTTTGATGACATCAACGACAACCACGTCGGCATCGACGTCAATAGCCTGACATCCATCTCCTCCGCCCCTGCGTCCTTTTCTCTCGACACCTCTGGTCTCCAGTACGAAAATCTGAGCTTGATCAGCGGCGAGCCGATGCGTGTTTGGGTGGACTACGATGGCAAGGGTATGGTCCTCAATGTCACTTTAGCTCCCATGATTAATCCAAAACCAGAACGTCCTCTCTTGTCATCAAAGGTCAACCTTTCATCCGTCCTTCTCAATAACATGTATGTCGGATTCACCGCTGCGACTGGAGCAGCCGCCGGTTCTCATTACATTCTGGGATGGAGCTTCAGTATGAACGGAAAGGCAGAAGAGCTTCAACTCTCTCAACTTCCATCTCTTCCTACAAAAGAAGCAGAGGACACTACTACCACAGAGAAAAAAACCACCCAACTGTGGATCATTCTGTTACCAATAGTCATCTTCATTCTTCTCTTCGTCGCATCAATTGGGATCGTGCATCTGATTAAAACCAAGAAGAAGTTCGCAGAAGAGGTGGAGGATTGGGAAACTGAATATGGGCCTCATAGATTCTCATACAAAGATCTCTACCGAGCCACCGAAGGGTTCAGCGACGATAACCTCTTGGGCAACGGGGGATTCGGTGGTGTCTTTAAAGGGCGGCTACCAAAATCCAAACTTGAGATCGCGGTGAAGAGAATCTCTCACGATTCGAGGCAGGGGATGAAGGAGTTCGTTGCAGAGATTGCGAGCATCGGCAGGCTTCGACACCGAAACCTAGTGCAGCTCCTCGGCTATTGCCGCCGGCGAGGTGAGCTCCTCCTCGTCTATGACTACATGCCCAACAGCAGCTTAGAGAAATACATCTTCGACCGACCTGAGAAAACTCTTAACTGGAGCCAGCGATTTAAAATCATCCGCGGCATCGCCGCTGCTCTTCTCTATCTTCACGAGGAATGGGAGCAGGTTGTTATTCACAGAGACATCAAAGCAAGTAATGTCCTCCTCGACGCCGAATTCAACGGAAAGCTCGGAGATTTCGGGCTCGCACGTCTACATGATCGCGGAAGCAATTTGCAGACGACAAGAGTGGTCGGAACTTTAGGATATCTCGCACCCGAGCTCTCCCGGACGGGAAAATCGACAACTTCCTCCGACGTGTTTGGTTTCGGAGCATTTCTGCTTGAGGTAGCGTGCGGCAAACGGCCGATTGAGCTGAAAACCTCCGGGATTGAGATGGTTCTTGTGGATTGGGTGATGGACTTTCTGAGGGAAGGTGAGATATTGGAAGCGAGGGATAGGAAGCTAGGTAGTGATTTTTCTCCTCAGGAAATGGAGCTGGTGTTGAGATTGGGTTTGATGTGCTCGCATCCATCGCCGTCGGCGAGGCCGTCTATGAGGCAGGTCGTGCAGGTTTTGGAAGGGGAAGCAGCTCTTCCAGATATTTCGGAGGATGATTTTTATGTTTTTGATTCGAGTTCGAGGAGAAATAAGGTTTTGATGGATGAGTCTTCGTGGAATACCTGCACTGCGGCGAGTAATCCTTCTTTTTCGGAATCACCATTGTCTCGAAGAAATTGATTTGTTCATGTCGATTTGCTTGTAAAGAAAAAAAAAAATTGTTTTTTTGGTATGTTAATTGGGATTTATTGCTTTTTAGTAGGTTTTATCACTTATAGATTTGAGCTCTTTTCTATTTTTCTTTCTTTCATGGCAATGCCTTCTTCAGACCTTCGGTGGATATGGATGATGATTAGCCTTTGAAGTTTGCTTTCATATTAGACTTCCAAATAGAAGATTGTTATTTTCAATTTGGGGTCAAGTTATTTGAGACCTGGGGAGTGATTTGTAGGTTCAATTGTTATGTTGAATTTAATTTTCTTAAAGCTATGTAGGGCGTCCTCAAGTTTTAAGAGGGAGAGCTTAATGATGGAGATACTCGTACAAAGAAGATAGTAAAAGTGCAACCTTTAAGTTGACTTTCTTCATAGATTGTGATTCTTTTCTTCTCTGTAGCTCTTTGAGAAATCAAGTCATACCAAAACTACATGGGCCCCATGGACTCTCTCTCACTCACTCTCTCCCTCTCTCCTTCTCTCCCTCTCTCCCTCTCTCTCACACTCACTCTCTCTCTCCCTCTCTCTCCCTCTCTCCCTCTCTTTCTGAAAATTTGGATTTGTTAGGTGTACCCTATACTTTAATAGGTATTATGACCTGAGGTGGGCTCTTAAGGGACTCACCTACACATGTTAGGTGAGACTTAGAAAAATGGTTCTTCATCTAAATAAGAGGTCTCAAACTCAATATAGCAATTAACTAATTTTTTTTGCATAGAAATTTAATTATGCAATCATACCTTTAATTGAGTACATCTAAACTGGGTATTCTAATAGTCAAGTGTTCTAGCTGACAAACCTAGTATATCCTAGAATAATTGAATAATTGGTTCTTGAATTCCCAAATAGCGGATATTCACTCTTTATGGTCGAACAACTGGAATGGATTGATCACAACTGTGAGAAACTCTTGAGGAAATATGAAGTTGAACTTCAATAATATCATGAGGTTGGTGTTGAATGAAGAAATTCACAGAAAAATAAAAAATGATGAATTTTCAAGTTCCATATTGAATGTGTAAAACAGAGGAATGAATCTTGACAAAAATAAAGGTAGAGGCAAATTTAAGTTTAAAAGAGGGAACTCCAGGTCAAGCAGGGGAAATGACAAAGAAGAATAATGAAACTGTGGAAAAAAAAATAGCATTTCAAGAAGAACTACAAACCTCCAAGGGAATTTGGTGGTAGAGGAATGAATCTGTCCACAAAATGCCTCCACAGTTGAAAGCCAAGGTGACTTCAGGTTTTATCCTTGTCAGCACTGAATCTTGTATAAAAGATTTATATGTCTCTTTTCACGCATGTCTAAATAAAAATGTATTACAAAATTACACTATGAGTGATATAGTAAGGATTATCTAAGATACAATGAGACTTACAATATCGTAGAAAATAGTGATGGTGTTGATCTCACTTTTCGCGAGAACCTAAGCCGGGGATCTATCTTTAGGATTTCTCAATGACCTTCTTAGATGTTTAGAAGCGGAACTCACCCACATTGAACTTCTAACCAATTTTACATTCACTTAGTATTTCATAAAGTTAAATCCAAATCCTCAATTAGAGGTTGGAATCGGTAGGAACCCAAGTTGAATTCCTATATGTGAATGATGCCCTAGGCAACCCATGAAGCCTAGAGTCCTAGGAATCCCTGTGACGACCTACTGACCACCCCCAAAACCCTCTTTGATCTAGAAAAAGACAATTGGGTATGAGGTTAGCTCTAGGCTAGAGAAAGGTTTACCCTTTATACCAAAACCTTAAAGTGAATTAAGAAAATCTTAACATTAAAAATTAAATTAAAAGACCATTAGGCTAACAAGGTTAGGTTTGAGCCCACCCAATACCTTCACCAAACTTTAAAAAAAAAAAAAAAAAAAAAAAAAAAAACTAAGAACCTCTAACCACTTAAATACACTAAATTCAACCCTAAGCTTAAAATGCTAAACACCCTCAAAGAAAATTAATGTCAAACATACTTAATACAATATCAAACTAAAATAAATTATTAAGACATCATACCACCAAAGACTACCAAAACCACTAGTCAACTTGAGCCCATGCCAAAAACACTAAGATTATCAAATTGAATTTAGATCAAACTGAATTAAAACAAATGAAATGTAAATTAAATTGATTAATCTAATTAGTTAGATTATTTAATACTAAGGAAGTTAAATGGTAGGCCCAACCATCCAAAGGCAAGCCTACGATTCAAGGCCCGTAACCCTAAAAGGTAAACCCATCACTCTCATGACCCAAATAACCCCTCATGACGTTAAAACACAAATAAGAATTAAGTAAAAGTAAAGGACACACAAAGGAGACACTAAAAGACAAACAATGCACACTTAAATAAGTGAGATACCAAGTGTCACCTTTGTCAAACCAACTCAAATCAAGCTCAAGGGGGGCCATGGATGACCAAAACTGAGTCAAGCCACCAAATCTAAGCCCTCCCCAATCAGCTTTAGGTCTTGTCATGCCACCTCCATGGCCATTGGAGCTCCACCATGCTCAATGCGTCAAAAGTGAGGAAAAGCTTCTTTACCTCTGCCCAAGCCTCTGTAATCTCTATGCCCATTCTTGAAGAGCCACCAGAGCCTCCCATGCATGCCAAGGCCTCTCTCATGGCCTCCCATGGCTATTTAAAGCCCCAATCCGAGAGCCTAACAACGCAAGAAAAATCCCCAAACTCCCACTAAAAGCCTCTACCTCCAACATCAAATTTGTTCAAACAAACCGTAGCGGCCACCTCCCACCATGTTCAAGCCATCTCCACCACCACACAACCCTAATTTCCCCACTGAAATCCTATGCTTTTTACAGCCTTGACATCAAACTCACCAAAACTCTATTTCAACTCTTCCATTAGCTTCACAACGTCCTAAAACCTCATCCCAAATCAAAATCTCTTCTTCCTGCATCCTCTAACCTAGCTTAACACTAACCCGAGCCACCTTTTGGTTTAGCACATACATAGGCCCAACCACAGGTTAAATTGAAGTAAGAAAGAGATGCGCAACTCCAAGTTAAAGCTTCACAGCCCATCCATTTGAGGCCTCACCTCTTAGACGAAGGTAATGGCTCGAAACTCTTAAATTTCACTCAGTTTGGTCTTCTATGATGAAAATAAACAATGCATGTCCACTAAGTCATATAGATAAATTCACCTCACTTAGATGAAGCTATAAATTGAACCCAATGTGATTTGGTTGAGTGAGGAGCGAGATCTTAGGGTTTGAGTGCGAACAGTTCTCTGTTCTCTACCCCATGGGGACGATGACAGATGTCGTCCATTACTTTATATTTGAAACGGACGACGGAGATCTAATCGGATGGATCACGGGATCAGATCAGTGCACCGGATTGAGGCCACCTCAGAGGCTTGCGTGGAAAGGGTAACGAACTGTTGAGCGCCGCGTGGAGCTTCAGAGCGTCCCGAGGATTGAATCAGCACCATGTGTTTAATAAGAAAATCTAGCTTTTCTGAATTAATCAAATCAAAAAAATGCTTATAAACTTTATAAATTCATAACTCAACAAATAAAAAACACAAAAATAGAAAAAAAATACCTCTAAACTCAGTGAACAAATCAAAAAATAATAAAAATAAAAATGAGATTAATTAACTTATATTAAATTTTAGATTAATAAAATACCTCATAAATTATTTTAACTATAAAAATTAAATATAAATTTAAAAATTATGAAATTTACGGTGAATAATCCCACTTTCATTGAGAACATTTCCTGATTTTTTCAAGGTTAGAGGACTTTCTTAACACCAAAAGTTATAATTTTCTATCAAAATTGTAATTATTTTGAAAATTAATTATAACAAATAAAATATAAAATAGAAAAATACAATTCAAATGTAAATTAGTAAAGAACACTAGAATATTAAACCCACACACTAAAATTATAATCTTCACTTTGGGAAACATAGCGTTGAGTTGGGTTTCCAAACTGTCGGAAGATTGTTGCACTTTGAGACTAGCAAGATGTTGATTTGCCTATGGGGCTTTATGACATAATTCTGCGAGGAGCATGGGATTGGAAAGCTTCAAAGAGATAGAGAGTGCAATTCATCTTTGTCAAAACAAATCACATTCAACTGAGGTATCACTTTATACACTCTCTTCTAAAAGATGGGTAGTTGTTCTTGAAGAATATACATATAGCTCAGAATCCTGCAGATATGTTAACAATGGTGGTGACTATCGAGAAATCAAAGTTATGCTTGGCTTTAGTTGGAGTCTAGGAACGTTGAGACTAGGGGTAAGCCACATTACAATAAGAGACTATGATGATAGTACATATGTCCATACAGATATGATGGATATTAGTTTGGTGCAATCGATCTCTAAGCAGGAGATTTTTGGAGTTGTGGAGGCTGGATGCACCCAGAACCGCAAGTAGCACCAAAGGAACATGATTTCAGCACCCCTAAAACGGCATTGATGTGCTTGGCATACCGTAGCAATGTCTAACTGATGTGGCTTTGTGGAGTGATGTGAGTACGCCACAACCAGTTGTAGCTAAATCAGTTGGATCACTCAGCACATATTTCATCCCGATCGTAGAAAATAATTATGTCATTTCATGGTGTGACTACACCGTCGAGACAATTCTACTATTTCAGTTCTTATGCTTGTGATTAGAGTGATGAAGGGTACTCATGCATGTTGTGTTTTCGATAAGTTCTATTGATTGTTGAGAGAAAATATGAGTGAGTATTTATGTACATTTCTAGTTCTGCATAATGGAAATTTCTAGCAGTGTGGCTCTGTATGTTTTTCCTATTATCATGTGTTTCTTTGTAAAACTTGGTGAGCTATTTTAAGATTGTTTTTCTTGTGCTTCCGTTTAAATTTTTTGTACCAGATTTCTCGAATTAGTATGATCTTATTTCGCATTGTGATTTTGATTTATAATTGATCAAAACCCAATGTGTTTTAGTCCATCCCAACACCTCGATAATAGCATATATGTTCTATTAGTCAAATTCATCGCCAAGTAGTCTTAGTAGAGTGGATAAAGATTGAGTAGCAATGGTCAAGTAGTTATCATATGTTCAATGGCTACTTTTTTTTTAAATCAATTTAAGAAGTTTAAGTGAGTATAATCGAATTATATTATGCCATATCAATTTTATGCATGGCTTGATATCTTGTGACAACCATCTGAGTAAATTGAAATCAATTTTGGATTGTCCTGACGGTCATGATACTTCAAGGAAGTTCTCTTATCCTTTCTCATGTATCCAAGTAGGGTTGTCAAAAAAGCTCGTTGTTCGCGAACAATTCGTATTCGGTTCGTCGAGAAGTTCATGTTTGATTCATTCGCGAACAATTCGTAGACGAACACAAACAAATTTTTTTGTTCGGTTTGTTAAACGAACCAAACACGAAAAGTGATGTGTTCATTCGTGTTCTGTTCATTATTGTTCGAAATATAAAATAATTTAAAATAATTATATATAAAAAATTTATGATATTTTAAAAATAATTATATATTATAATAATTTATCAAATTTTAAATAATTAAACTTCTATAAATTATAATATATGACAAATTATTAATAACAATAATAATATTATAGTATTAATTATATTCATATAAATATTATAATATTATAATTAATATACTATACTATATATTAAAATAAAACCCTAAACAAAACCTTGAACAACCTTGAACACCTTATTCGGTTTGCTTCATTTTGAGGAAGTATGGATTACTTGTACGGAATACCTGATCAATTTGCTTCATTTTGAGGAAGTAACCTATCAAAACTAGGGCTGTCAAAAAAGCTCGTTGTTCGCTAACAGTTCATGTTCGGTTCGCCAGGAAGTTCGTGTTCGATTCGTTCGATAAGCAAACGAGACGAACACAAACAATATGTTTCCGTTCGGTTCGTTAAACAAACCAAACACGAACAGTGATGTGTTCGAACATTTCAAACTCGAACACTAGCTTTGTTCGTTCGTGTTCGGTTCGTTTACAACCCTATATCCAAGTTTCATATTTTTGACCTAAATAATCTTCTCACTTATAAATAATTTGTCGTGGAATCTTTAATTAACCCAAATTACGGTGGGAAATCCCAAGGATTTGGCCTTTTAGTAAGATAAAATACATGTTGGAAGATATTGAGTCCACAAAAGAAATTATCATTCTCATTTTAAGCGCAACTTAGGTAAAATTTCTACACAAGGTCGTCTAATTTGAATAATTAATTTATGGC